>LPNX010112886.1:551124-576044 GCA_001517045.1 Pseudotsuga menziesii
CAGGAAATCCAGACATCTTTAGCCGAATGGTGCCCATTCCCTTTGGTTTAAGACTAGACTTATCTGCAAAGTAAACTATGCCATTTATTGTTTCATTAAGTTCTTCAAAACAATCTTTTCTAAAATTCATGTGTGATGTTGCACCAGTATCAAGCAGCCAACAATCTTTGTAAGATGAAAGTGAATTCATTTCATTAATTCCAAGATTACAATGTGCAACAATACAATGAGAAGAATTAGAAGATTTACTAGCATCTTGGTTTTTATTTTCATCTTTCTTCTGGTTATGTCTGTCTTTGATGGAGTCCCACGAAGCCCAACACTGATCTGATGTGTGTCCAGTCTTTCCACAATGCTTGCACTGCAAATCTGATATTTTGCTGAAGTTTCTTCTTCCTCTGCCTCTCTTGTTGCTTTCTCCTTTTGGATGGTCATTGGATTGGCCTTTTCCAGCAAGGGAAACACCAATAATAGATGCCAAAGAGTGCATCTCTAATATGGAAACTGTAACTTACAGAATGCTTAGAAAAATATATGGGATGCAGGTTTAGATTCCTGTTCCTTTACAAATTACAATATGATTCTGCAGCCTATACAAATAATTCTACAGCCCTATCAAAACAATCTTGCAGCTACTTTATATTTAATTTTGCAACTCTATATCATTTGCTTTTAGAGTGCTATTACATGAACAACTCAAAACATCTTATGAAAAGACGCAATATTAATACAATGTATTGTAGCAGAGTGGGTTCTCAACACTTTTACACTCTTCAAATAACATCATTCACAACTCATTATAAAGGTCATGGCTCACACTCATCCTTCGTAGGTTCATACATAAGACACATGCTCTCGAGCTCATACAATATCCATATTAGGTAAATATTTGTAGACAAACTCTATGCATATAAGTTTGGACAGAAGTTAGGGTTTGTGCAACCCAATGGTCACAAAATATTTTACCTCCACTCAAAGGTGTGAATCTTCACCTACAGTCCAGTCACCGAGATTCAAAGGATTCACTCTTCAGGCAAATAAAAAAACATGAGTCTTCATCCTTCTATCATTATTCACCAACTTTGCAGCAACAATCTTCACATGGAAATCATAGCTCATACAACATAGTCGCACTATTCATAACAATCTTCACAGTTGCAGCTCATACAGCAAGCTCAAGCTCACACAACAGCCACACCATTCATAAATATGAAAATATTTTCAAACATTTCCAGAAATACTCCACGCACAAGATAGGGCATAAATTAGGGTAAAAATTAGGTTTTATGCAGTCTGCAACTTTTTACCTTCACGCAGCTCCAATCAAGCTTCTTGTCAACGTAGTCTTCAAAATGTATATTCCTCCATGTGACTGACTAAGTGTGCCTTCACGTGACTGAGAAATGGTGCGATTCTTTATGCAGTTGAAGAGAACAGTCTTCAACACAGACATCTTCAATCTTCAACGCAGACAGCCTTCAACGTAGACATCTTTAGCCTTCAACGCAGATAGCCTTCAATGCAGCCTTCAACGTAGCCTTCAACATATCCTTCAACGTGACTTCAGCCTTCAACGCAGTCACAACAAACAACACAAATTCAATCTCCAGCGAAATCGCATCTCATACCATCTGGATTCTACCCAAATTTGAATAAAAAACACATGTCTTCTATGACAATCGGGCTATGGGTGGAGATAGAAGGTCAAGGTCTTCTCAATGCAAGTGTGGAGAATATCTCATCCTATTGTGCATGGCTGAATTCAGTGCTTATACAACCCATGCAAGAACCAGACCATTCAAACTCATCATCATTGACAGAAAATGGGGCAGGGAGCGTGATTGGTACTCCTTGTCGCTAACGGGATAGCTTCTTTGTGGGATCAGAAAATGAATGCTATTTGCATACACCAAACCGTCCTAGGCATAATATCTCCAGCGCTCAGTCTTATGATGGACCAAAAATCATGGAAAAATTCAGGTCTGGATATTCGCAATCAGCTGAGGCCTATCTACAGAATGTGTGCATTGTATCTCAGCAGGTAGCACAATGGGGCTATGAGAAGAAATGAGTTGCAGCAGAGTGGTAACTCTCAAATGAGAAAATGAAGCGTTGATGCAAAATTAGGTTTAGGTATATAGCAGACTAATGATACATGCTGCGTGGAGAGATGCACGAAATTATTGGCTCCCAGGCTGTAGGAAAACGCATGCAAATACAGACAGATGGGGAAAAATGAATGTCTGGCAGGGAGAATGGTAGGCATGCAGGCAGGAGTTATGGTAGGTGGTGCTCTGATACCACTGTTAGGTAAATAACTCTCGATTCATCTTATTCCATTTCTAATGCATATATTTATACATTTACAAATGCTGGTTCAGTTTCATCTTCCGCCCAGCCTTTTCAGCTTCCTACATAAGTATTCATTTTCCTTTATTTATTTACAAAATATAATCCCGAAGGATTATATTCCAACACACCTAAGGTCTTCTTGTCATGTACTACAATTGGGATACACCATCCTAATTCTTCGACAAGTTCTATAACACTTGTCTCTTGCATTCAATCTAATTCAGCCTTAACCTTTTTTTGTTTCTTGGATTTATTCTATATGGTCATTGCTTGACTGGTTTTGTGTCGGGCCTCAAAGTTATCTTCATTTCATCGAGGTTTCCAACTATTCCTTTCATTTTTGAAAATTTAGCATGGAACAAATACTAGAATTCATACAACAAGTCAATGATATTCCCACAGTCTCATTATCCCAATAATCTCTAATATTGGCGAACTTTGGATTTTCACGTGAGCCAATATTTACTTTCTTAAGTTTAAGTGGACTTAGGAATTGGTCGTTGGAAATTCCAAATCCTTCCATTGTGCGCACACCTTCTAACTCAGGTATGTTTATATCAAGCGAATCATCATCATCTAGTTCTCATGTGACATTGTAACATTCCATTAAATGGTGGACTGTCATGCTACATTGATGGAATTTTATGGATGTGACAGGGATTTATTCAAATATCTTCTCCTTCATTATCTACAGTGCAACATCAATTATTGGGTGATCACTCACAAACTCAAATGTATGTGTGAATCTTGTATCTAAATCCTCGCACTTGAGATTTCCTTGACACAGCTCCATTGATGTATATCTATTCCTTGGTACCATCTCCAATGCTTGTATGAATCTACGCACCCATTAGTTTTGTGGATACTCTTTCCATGTCATGTAGCAATGCTCAATATGTTCAAAAGGATTTTTTAGTCTTGTATACTTGCGACCAGTATAACTAATATATTCTCCAAATATAATATCAAACAATCTTCTATACTATGGCCATTCGTAGATAGATTATTTATGTGTACCCCACCACCTAGCAGGCATAGCTTTCAACACAAAGTCTAAGGAAGACAATCGTTGTAATTTTGTAACTTTTGCTTCAAATTCCACCAGAAAAGACCCAAGGCTAGGTAAACATCCATATGTAGTTATCTCTCTTTCCTCATATCCTTCACGTCGCAAATATCTCGTAATTCTTGCACATATTCGCATGGAAACTTCATGTAGTCGTTTTTGCCAATTTTCTAATGTGTCGCCTGAATCAGATGTGCAAGAGCTAACACTCCTCTAACTCAACTTTCCATCAGCTGTTAGGTTTATATAGTTATCTCTTAAATACATGACATTATATATCAGATCCATATAATTACCTTTCCCTTCACTATTCACTGGCTCAACATATCTCTTCCCTTCAAGCGAATCAATTGGTGCTACCACCCTTATCTTAGAATCTTCAAATGACAAGATTATTTTCTTAAAATTAATTATTTTCTAGTTATCTATCACCCAATATATTCCCAAAAGTGCAGGATATGGTTTTGTATCATTGAAAATGTCTATTAATTCAATGTGTATGTCCTTGGGCCTTCTACTTCGACAAGTACTTGAGTCAGTTGACCAATGGGTAGAACCTTCAACTGATTCACTAGCCTTAGCTGAATGGGAGACCAATCTAGTCGCTTTTTATTCATGATTTCCCATGTCTATATTGTCAATATATTGACATCAAATCCCATATCTAAAATGATATAGGCCATATCATAATCTCCTATATGTGCAGTCATTCGCAGTTCACGACCAATTTTTAATATTTTCCTGATATGGTTAACTCTTTTTCCAGGTCGCAGGTCTTCTGGATTTTCCTATATGAGTGTTGTTAATTTTGCAACATCATCCTTATCATGGATTTGTGCTAAACAACTTTCAAAAAATTATTTAAGCTTACTTACCTTTTTTAGTGGTTTCTTCCCGAGTACTTGTTCAAATATTTTGGGAATCACCTTCACTTGTCCAGATGTCAATGCTTGATTGGTATCAAAAAATTCAGGTCGCACATCCAAGAATACTTCCTTCTCCTTCTGGACATCTAATGTGGCTTTCTTTTGCACTGTAGCTCACACCTGTGGTTGTACATGCTATGTATTTTGGTCTTCTCCCATCGTAGTACCTCCTCTTTTAACAACAACAATATTTGGTTCTCTTGGCTCAGCGAAAATCATATGAATGCTTTGGTTGGCATTTGAGTTCAAATTCTGCGTAGGATTGGGATTTCCCACACTTCGAGCCTACCATTTCGCAATCAATTACGAACACAATTTGAGAGTGTGGTCAAATGATTTACAATACATACATGCCTTCATAGGGCTTTTGAAACCTCAGGAAAAGTGTCATGTTTGTCCATATTTATAACATATGAATTGGCCTCTTCCTCGACCAAATCCTCCTCCTACTTGTTGTTTTCCTCGGCCTTGAAAATTTCCACCCCTCCTTGGCTAAGGGTGTTGTTGTTGTGGCTGATGCTAACTCTATTGACATTGTGGTTGTTGAAATTGTGCTGGTGGATATTGAGTAGGTTGATACTAAGGTTGTGCTCGTTCAGCTTGCATCTTCTCATCATTCTTCATGAAGTAGGTATCCACCTTCTTTTCTTGCAGCAGGTGAAGTGATCTGCAATATTTCTTATCATGTCCTACCGATTTACAAAATTTATAGTACATACTAGTTGGTGTACTTACAATATTTTTTAAAGACAAAAATTCTTTTGACCTATGGCCTCTATTATGACCTATTCTTCACCAAGGAATCCCTTGGGTGTTTATCAAGTTTGGCACTTCCACTGCGACATAGTCCATGAGCGCTAGGAAATTATCTTTATGGTGTCTTTCTGTTCTACATCTTGTACACCAAAATTCTTCTTGCACTTCCTTTCCTTTCTTGATGTCCTGGAGCTACACCATAAGATTGGCCAAGTACGACTAAATATGCATCATTCATGTGTCAGTTTCTCCAATCAGGGAGGATTCTAGTTTCATTGCTATTTCCTGAGCTGCTATCTATGACACAATATTCTGTTGCATCAATGGTATTCAGAAGTGAGAAAACAAGGTGTCAATGAATCATTCCTTGTGTTGTACACTCAACATATGGAAGCTCACTTTGGCCATTAATGTCTTGAATCTCTTTTCAAAGTCCCAAACAGACTCTATAGGTAGCTGCTTGATTTCCTTAATCTATGTAATGCACTGCAACTTAGACTTCATCTTTCTAAACTGACCTATCATTCCAACCTAAATTTGGTCGAGTGTTTTTTTTGCAACTTCTGTTGGTGCTATAGAAAATTTCATGTACCAGTCTAGCGTATGACCTTGCAGAGTCGTGATCATCTTTTCTTTCTTTATGTTCTCATCTTGGACATGCTACACAGTCCATATGGGTTCAAAGAGGAACAAATGTTGATCCAAGTATTCCAACCCATTTCCATTCAATATTGGAAACTTAATGTCGGTCCCATCCATTGTATTAGCTACAGGTACATTTGGAAAAACATTTTGACTAGTTGTACACCCTTGTCTTCTATTCACAACATTAGTACTACTTGTATTTACAAATCCATTTGGAGATAAGTCTCTAGATCTTACCTCTGATGATGTGTGTGGTGGTGTAGGTGTTTCGTACCCGCATTCTAGATATGGAGCTTGAGTTGATTCTTCTGATTCTTCTTCTCCTTTCGATATCAACTGTTATTCTTCTTCTTCGTCACAAGTCCCTTCGTCCAAGTACAACAAAATATGGTATTATTCTTCTTTGATTATTCTATAACTCCCTCTTCCTATCACTGACTTTCCTTGCTTTCCCAACCGAAATATTCTTCCACTTCTTAAACAACCAAGCTCTAGATTAGTTCCACTATCTTCAGGGAACATCTCAACTTAGTTGGTTCCAATTTTCACATAGTTTTGTTGCAACCTACCCACCTTTATTTGCACAACTTCCAACCGTCACATTCGTAGGATTCCTTTTTCACATACAAGCATTTTTATCCATGTCTTTAAAAACGACAAATATCTTCCGCGGGGTCCTTGGAAATTTTTTCTCTCCATCTCACTATATGAGGTTATTGTGTCGATAGCAAAATCAGTAACATATCCCTTAAAAATACTATCTACCCAAAAACATACAACCCTCGACACAGGGTTTCTCACACTTCTTAATCGCTGAATCCACTAGGGATTCCACTCTACTAGTTCTACTCCTTGGAAGTTTCTTTGTTGGGTTTCCAACTTCAACAACCACTCATGCAACACAATGGGAAAATTGGAAAATAAAATCTTGTAAATAACCATGTAGAGGTACCATCCCAACCACTATGTTGGGTTTAAGCGAGTCCCTTTTCTCTCTTCTTATGTGAATTCTAATGCTTTGAATCCACCCAATCCTGGATTTCAGGCTTCGTCGGCTACCACAACATATACCTCACCAAAATGATTCAGTCCGGGCAATGGGACCATTTCTTGGGTTTCTTATTCCCTTCGAACTAGGTCTAGTCCCTTTTTCTTAGTGCAACAAAGTCCACGATATTGGCCCAATAGAGCAAAGCCTAGCCAGCAACACCTGCGAAGCAAATGTAGTCTCACTTGAGATATCTTCCTTATGGGTAATTGTAAGAACTAGGTTTCTGCAGTTGGGTGGGGGATTTTTTGTCCCTTGGTGACATGCCAAGGTGCTCGCTAAGGCTGGTGGGTGGGGTTTTGACACTTATTATACACAACCAATCTACGACACACTTCTTCCCTTATAAATAATATAACAATAACCACATTGAATCATAGATACATTCAACTCATAATAGTGCGACTGATATACATGAACTCATGCATAAGCATTTACATAAACATTCATTCACAGCAAAATATACACATGAAAACTTAAATACATTCAACATTCACACATATAACACATAATTTAATGTGGAAGCCCATCCGAGAAAAACCACAAAGGTGCTCTTCATCTAGCATGAGAAATATATGGAAACTTTGGTCTACACACTAAGATGCACACTCTGTTTTAGATCTTTCTTTCTTATCTTTACAGACTTTTCTCCCCTCTCATGCTCTCTAATATTCTATCTTTTGTCTTTCTCTACTTCACTCTACTACTGATCCACACTCATCCTGGATCAACTCAGTCTCTGTTAGAAAAACAGGACCGCAGAGCAATAACAATTATACAGTTAAATCAATAAACAAGATGCAAAAACACATTAAAAATTACAGAGAGACACAGATATAACGTGGTTCACCCAAACAATGGGCTACGTCCACAAACAAATTTGTCAGTCCTTTTATTTTAGTCCAGAAAGATGAAGGGATATGCCCTGCAGCAAAACTGCTGCACTTCCTCTTCACGCTCTCACAGTCAATCTTCCAGTACAATACAGTACCCACATCCAGTACACTACAGTACCCAGTACAATACACAATGGATCCTCCTTAAGCCTTATAAAGGCTTAATCACATGCAATACCATGGGACAATACCATGGGATACAACAAACCATGTGCCCAAACCATGTGCTAGACCTAACCACCTTTGACTGAATCCCTAGTCAAGGTTAACACATGCAATACCATGGGACAATACCATGGGATACAACAAACCATGTGCCCAAACCATGTGCTAGACCTAACCACCTTTGACTCGATCTCAAGTCAAGGTTAACCCTAACAATCCCCCCTTTAAACTTGACTTGGAGTAATCACCAACTCCCCTCAAGTATTTACTGAGGAATCTTACATACACCCCCCTATCACCTAGGTCTATCTCTTGACTTTACCGGTGAGTTACCAGGGGTATGCATGCCTTACCAGGTCTTACAGCCATATGCCCATTTACATGCAAACCGCTCCATTACATTTTTTTTTCATGTGCCTTCATGGTGACTAATCACAACAACTCTACCGCTGCTGCATTTGTTGGACCTTGGACTTGGAAAATTTCTTCTTTTCACCTTCATGCTTTAAGGCCAATAGAAACCGAGTAGGAACTCAGTTTCTCTCTGCTTACTCCCTTTGTCAACATGTTTGTAGGATTCTGGCTAGTGTGAATCTTTTCCAGTTTTAATAGTTCTTCATCTAGAACAGATCTTATGAAGTGGTACTTGAGTTCTATATGTTTAGTCCTTGAATGAAAGACTGAGTTCTTTGCAAGATGAACGGCACTCTGGCTGTCACTGTACAACCTACTATTCTCCTGTTTCTTACCCAATTCTTCCATGAACCTCTGCAACCAAATCATCTCCTTACTAGCCTCTGTAGCAGCAACATACTCTGCTTCTGTTGTTGAAAGTGCAACAACCTATTGCAGTTTTGAAATCCAACTTACTGTTGTTCCACCTACAGTGAACACATACCCTATGGTGCTCCTCCTGCTATCTTTATCACCAGCCATATCTGCATCAACATATCCCTGTAGAATAGTGTCTGAACCTCCAAAACATAATGCATGAGAAGTGGTACCTCTCAAATACCTAAGAATCCACTGTAATGCTTTCCAATGCTCTTTACCTGGATTATTCATATACCTGCTCACAACTCCCACTACATGTGCAATATCTGGTCTTGTGCACACCATGGCATACATCAAGCTCCCAACTGCTGATGAATAGGGAATCTTGGACATGTAATCTATCTCTTCCTGTGTCTTTGGACACATATTCTTGCTTAGTTTGAAATGGCTTGCCAAAGGTGTGTTGACTAGTTTTGCATTCTTCATTCTAAACCTCTGCAACACCTTTTCTATGTACTCACCTTGAGACAATTTCAATTTGCTATTTTTCCTCTCTTGTTATTCTCATACCAAGGATTTGCTTTGCAGCACCCAAATCCTTCATCGCAAATGATTTAGCTAGTTTTCTTTTGAGCACATTTATATCCTGCATGTTAGACCCTACAACAAGCATGTCATCCACATACAATAACAAGATAATATATCTTCCGTTATCTAACCTCTTTAAATAAACACAGTGGTCAGAATGACATCTATCATAACCTTGTTCTGTCATAAACTTATCAAATTTTAAATACCACTGTCTTGGAGCTTGCTTCAGGCCATACAAGCTCCTCTTCAACCTGCAAACCAAATTCTCCTTCCCTTTGACCTCATACCCTTGTGGCTGCTGCATATAAATCTCTTCCTCCAAATCCCCATGGAGAAAGGTTGTTTTTACATCTAATTGTTCAAGATGCAAATCTTCTACCGCCACTAGACTTAAAATAGTTCTAATTGAAGTCATTTTAACAACAGGAGAAAATATTTCATCAAAGTCTATACCTTTATTTTGTGCAAACCCCTTTACAACAATTCTATCCTTGTACCGCTTCTTTCCTCCATCTTCTTCCTTCAACCTGTAAACCCATTTATTCTGCAATACCCTTTTTCCTGTAGGCAACTTAACCAGATCCCAAGTCTGGTTTCTTACCAATGAGTCCATCTCCTCATCCATGCCTTGCTCCCACTTCTTTCTAGTTTCTACCTGCATTGCTTCTTCAAAACATTCTGGCTCACCAGAATCAGTCATCAATAAATAATACAGTGAAGGAGAGAATTTTTCGGGGGGTCTACTTAACCTGGTAGACCTTCTTACAGTTGCAGGAGTTTTAGGTACCTGTTGCTGCTCTTGATTTTCTGGTGCCTTTGGAACTTCATTTTCTTTGATTTCATCAAGCTCTGTGTTTTCCTTTTCTTCTTTCTTCCCTACAATTGATCTTTGTACATGACCTTTTCATTGAACACTACATCTCTACTCCTAATGATTTTGCGATTTTTAAGATCCCATAAGCGATAACTAAAATCATCAACCCTGTATCCAATAAAGGTACATTTCTTGGATTTAGCCTCAAGCTTTGTTCTATCATCTTTATCAATATGGACAAATGCTTCACAACCAAAAGTTCTCAGAAATGAGTATTTTACTTGTTTACCTGTCCATGCCTCCTCTGGAATTCCACCATCCAAAGCGCTTAAAGGCCCTCAGTTTATTAAATAAACAACAGTGTTTACAGCATCAGCCCAAAACTATAAGGGAAACCCTGCATGCAATCTCATACACCTTGCATGCTCCATGATCGTTCTGTTCATCCTTTCTGACACGCCATTTTCTTGGGGTGTTCTAGGTACTGTCTTCTCTCTGTGAATCCCATTGTGTGAATAGTAACTGTCAAACTCCTTGCTGCAGTACTCACCTCCATTATCAGATCTGAGACATTTCAACCTTTTTCCTGTCTCATTTTCAGCCAAAGCTTTCCACTTCTTAAAAGTATCAAACACATCATATTTCTATCTAATGCAATAAACCCAAGTTTTTCTAGTTGCATCATCAATAAAAGTAACATAATAATGAGAGCCACCAAGATATTGTACCTGAGTTGGTCCTTATACATCTGTATGGACAAGCTCTAACTTTTCACTCTTCTTTTGTTTCCCAACCCTGAGAAATCTAACTCTCTTATGTTTTCCATAAACACAGTTCTCACAAAATTCCAAACTTACCTGCTTTAGATCTGGAAGCAGTTTCCTTGAGTGGAGAATCTGCATCCCCTTCTCACTCATGTAGCCAAGCCTATGATGCCACAACGCTGCACCTGTTTCTGTGGAAGCTACAAAAATAGAATAATCAGTATTATGAGGACATAAATATAACGTACCTATTCTATTTACTTTTGCAATTACCATTGATCCTTTAGTGAACTTCCACCACGTTTCTCCAAACGTAGACAAACAGCCGCCATCTCCCAACTGCCCTGTTGAGATCAGATTTCTTTTCATAGCAGGAATGTGCCTTACATCCTTTAGCAACCAGTCATTTCCATTATTTAGTTTAATATGTACCTTACCCTTTCCAACAATTTTACATGGTTCATCATCCCCTAATAACACATGCCCAAAATCACCTTGAACATAATCATAAAAGAATTTCCTATGGGGTGTAGCATGACGTGAAGATCCTAAATCTACTACCCAGTAATCACTAGTATTATCTAATGCAAGAATCAAAGCATCTTGTAACACATCACCTGCTACATTTGCTTCCTGGGTAGTCTCGTGCTGCCTCTCACCTTTCTTCTTTGGTGCTCTGCAGTCTTTCTTTAGATTGCCTTTCTTACCACAGTTCCAGCATTCTATTTTTCCGAATCTGGACTTTGATCTTCCCTTTTTAGACTTGCCATGATTTCCTGGGATCCTTCCTCTCTCTTTTTTTCTCCCTCTGCTCTCCATGGTCAACACATTACCTGGTGTCTCACCTATGCTTTTCCTTCGCATTTCCTCGCTAAGAATAACACTAACAACATCATCAAACTTAAGAGTGCTTGAACTAGGGATAGAGTTACTTACAACCATGACCAAGCTATTCCAGCTTTCTGGCAATGAGCACAAGATTAGAAGAGCCCTAACCTCATCATCAAAGTTCACTTTTACAGAACTTAACTAACTGGTAAGTGTATTAAACTCATTTAAATGGTCAGCAATAGATCCACTTTCTGACATCTTCATATTAAATAAACGCTTCATTAAAAATACCTTGTTAGAAGCCGAGGGTTTTTCGTAGAGCTTACTCAATGCGCTCATCACACCCTCTGTTGTTATTTATTTAGAAATATTGAAGGCCACTAACGAAGCCAAGCACAGTCGTATTGTTCCTAGTGCCTTTCTATCAAGAACCTCCCATTCTTCATCCTTCATAGCCGCTGGATTTTTTTCTTTTCCACCCAACGGCAGGTACAGATCTTTCTGGTACAGATATTCCTCCATTTGCATCTCCCATAACTGATAGTTTTGGCCGTTAAATTTATCAACCCTAAACTTTCCTTCTTCCGCCATTGCTCCCACTCGAACCAGGAACCCTTCTTTCCTGTGAGTTTACAAACCAAATAGACCTTTTGGCTCTGATACCAATTGTTAGAAGAATAGCACCGCAAAGCAATAACAATTATACAGTTAAATCAATAAACAAGATGCAAAAACACATTAAACATTACAGAGAGACATAGATATAACGTGGTTCACCCAAACGATGGGCTATGTCCACAAACAAATTTTCCATTCCTTTTATTTCAGTCCAGAAAGATGAAGGGATACGCCCTGCAGCAAAACCGCTGCACTTCCTCTTCACGCTCTCACAGTCTCTCTTCCAGTACAATACAGTACCCACATCCAGTACACTATAGTACCCAGTACAATACACAATGGAGCCTCCTCAAGCCTTATAAAGGCTTAATCACATGCAATACCATGGGACAATACCATGGGCTACAACAAACCATGTGCCCAAACCATGTGCTAGACCTAACCACCTTTGACTGAATCCCTAGTCAAGTTTAACACATGCAATACCATGGGACAATACCATGGGATACAACAAACCATGTGCCCAAACCATGTGCTAGACCTAACCACCTTTGACTCTATCTCAAGTCAAGGTTAACCCTAACAGTCTCTTCTACACTTCTATTAATGATTCACACACAACCTGGTTCAACTCAATCTCTACTACACCCCTGCACTCTCAACTGTAGGTTCTTCAACTTTTCTCTACAACTCATCGAATCAACAGACTGACAACACTACAAATCATACTGTCACTAAATGTGTAATGGGGATTTCTCCCCTATTTCCTGCAGAAGCACCAAACATAGATCGTTGTGATCATAAGGAAGAGTTCAATGGAAAAACCGAAAACTAAAATACTCTAATAACTAAAAGAAAATATTGTTTTATTATTTTAGCATGTATATCAACTAAACTAGTTCAAGAAACAAAAATAAATAAACACACCTTTCTTTTGCAATATGAGCCACCATAGCGGTCCTCGGAAGTGGTTCTGTAGCTCCATGGGTTGGTTCTCTAGTTGTCTCCGTGGAGTGTTGTCAAATGGGGAATGGATCCAAAGTGGGTATGGAGAAGGTCTCAATCTACACCGTGGGAAATGGTGTGGCAAGGCTAATAATGGCAGGAAAGGATGTGGTATACCTAAGAGAAAAATGGCCTAGTGTAACCACACGTTAGTGAAAAGGTATGAGTATTTTGGGAGAGCCCTTCATAATGTATTTATAGTATGGTCCTAGGGATTTTTGACCCATGGTATTTTCTTGACCATGGTATTTATCTGTGGTTTTTTTATCTTTTCTATTTTTTAGGGTTTTTTAACCCTTTTTCAAAGAGAGTGAAGGAAAACCATAATAAATGCTCACTATCCCTTCATTTATAGGAAGTTATAATGGTGTTTTGGACCATTTTTTTGTGGAAATACAATTATGAAGGTAAAAAGTAAGAGAAATATGGTGGGAATATGATGTATGTATATGGTTTAGACCATGGAGAGCTAGGTGAACACTTTTTAGTGTTAACAGATTGCCCCCTGATGTGTAAGGGCAGGAGCTCATCGTATGACCGATGGACATCATAGGATCATGGGAATAATGGTGACAATAGTGGAGAGACTGGAGAGACCCGCGAAGAAGTGGAGCTTCCTCATTCGAACTACGGTGTATTTTTGTTTTTTATTATGGATTCTCAAAAAAGGATGAGATACATATAATGTGTGACATGTATATGGATGAGGTTGGAATACCCATGGTTGTAACAATGTCAAAATAATAAATAATGGGATCAAGGCTAAAAATCATGGAAGTCGATCAATACATATACAAATGATGATATCTAACGGTGGCCTCAATGCTTATCTGAAGAACTGATACATAGTAACAATGGAATTCTCATGTAATGCAATATAATGACAACTGATGCTCTGCTGAATCTGGAGGTGTACATATATATGGACTCAATGAATGAGAGTCAGAATCTCTGTGGTACAATATGCGCCATCAAGTACTGGAGATACATGGAATCATAATAATGGGAGATTTCGAACACTATCACCAACGCAGCCCAGAAATCACTAGGGACAAGAAACTGTGTGGGTCCCATAGTAGACTCACCAATTTCCTAGAGTCAGGTGACAACCGAGTTCTTTGACCAAATAATGATGAACCAAAACCATGTAAGAATATCAATGGTGCGATGATGTAGCTGAAGTCGAGCACATGAGACACAAAAAACTTGAAAGGCACTAATGACTCCTTTCAAGTGGTCCAAGGAACTCATCAATGAGGTGGATGAAACCAAGATACATGGACCTCTGGGTCTATCCTCTGGAATAGATCTACTGATGTCGACAGAGGGAGACCTACAACTAATCAAGGAAATGATGTGTCCTTGACTAGAGGCATGAGGGGGGTAACTAAATATGTGGAACAATCTCGGGACTGACACACTGAATGGGGGAATAGTGGCAGGGGAGTATGGGGGACTCAAACTTCCTTTGTTCAGAGTATGACAATAGAGCTGACCTGGAAGAAAATGAAACTGAAACAAGGGAGAGGGATCATAGCTGTAATACTGTGAAGATAACTACAAATGGGAAATACTGAGGAAGGCAACTGGACTAGTGATATCCAGGGGATCCAAGGAAGAATCATCGTAGAATACTGTGAACAAAGGTGACCCAATGGGGGCAAGCTTCCATACTGTAATATTATATGTGGTGGTTCCTAAAGACATTGTTTGGGCCTTCTTCATAGTTTAAGGAGCACGAAGAAGGGATACAAGTAAGCTCGACATGACACGATCTCATGGATTTTTACCGAGCCCGAGAAAGTAAATGCTCGATGGTGTTTTCATTTTTAGAGAGTCTAAAAACATGAAGAAGACTCCAATGTGGTCTCTTTTTTGTTAATAGTCTCCTAAGCCAAGAAAATGATAAAATTAGACAAAGGAGAGCTCTCCCAACCTTTGGGGAAGGGAGACTTCTTTACCATTGGTAGTCCAACTAGGCCGAAAAAGATTAAACCTATATTGAATGGATGGTCATTCAAATACTTTTACGAGCATGAATGAAACCAAGTTTGCTCAACAATATTGTCTTGATGAAAAGGATGGAAAAGAGCTTAAAGACAACCTATAATGATATTTTTTGTAAAGTACAGTCCCAATGTCCAAGAAAGCAAAAAAGGATACAAAGGGAAACGTTCCTAGCTCGAAGGTGCTAGGGTGATCATTTTCTTATAATAGTCTAGGTGCTAGGGTGTTTGATATATGAAAAGAGGTTATGTTATGAACATGCATGAGAGGAATAAATGTAGAACACTGATGGGGCCCCCTTGTGAGACAATGGGTGGTGTTAAAATATGTAAAACTGTCCAGTATGGATGGAGCAGATGGCTCGTGAACATGCTAATACATACAATGGGTGGTTCGTGTGATGGCACGCAAATAGAGGTGACTTCCATGAAATGGCTCGAAAAATCATATTGAGAACACGAGACAAGGGTCTCATCAAAATATAGAGGGTGGAAAACTGAACCCAGTGGTGCGAATGATGTCTCAAATGAACTCTAGATGGATTTGTGGTGCATGGAAGAAAAACTCGACCAAATGGAGGCCAATGGGTATGAAGCTAGTTCAACGTACAAGGTGTGATTCATGTGGTGGCACACAAATCGAAGTGGCTTCGAGAGATGGTTCAAAGAAAGTAGGGAGGGAGGCATCCTAGTATATCTCTTCACCTAGGATTTTCATAGTGGTGGCAGCTTACTATCCTCATAGAGGACCATCCATACATGGGCATGGACTACCGGGGAGACCTCGAGATGCCTCTAACTCTAGTACAGGTCTAGGGACCTGGAAATATGCTAGCATGGTGGTAGCTATATCATACGTGCGACTTACTGTGGGCATGTGCAGATGTGGGACCGCACCCTCCAGCGGGGTACCAGCGGTGTAGAGGCAGGGTGGATGTGTTATATCCACCCGTTCATGTGCAAATGATATGATGGAGTGTTACAATGGACTCATTGCAACTAGACATGGATTGACTACTGAAGGGGGTTACTGACTCAAGGAAACAATGATGCAAAACAAAAAATAAAAACTATGACACAAGTGTACTCATGGTGGGTGACTTCAGGAATAAAACCTCCAGTGAAGGAAATTGGCCTTGCCTTGGAGACTCTGCAGCTGGTGAAATGTATGTGGGGGGGGAGATTCAGAAATGCTTGAACCTTCAAAGTATCAACCGCAATCCCTTTATGGGATATGATGAATCCAATTAAATGCCTAGCTGGGACATAAAACACACACTTGAGAGGGTTCAAGAAGACATTGTATTTGTGACATCGCAAGAAGACTTGTTGTAAGTCATCTAGGTGCTGGGAACGCTTCCGAGAGAGAGACATAAGGTCATCTAGGTAGACCAAGATAATGTGGATAAGGTCATGAAAGTAGAACATCATGGCCCACTGAAAAGTGGCTCCAAAATTTTTAAGGCCAAATGGCATAACCCGATACGGAAACATGCCCCAGGGGGTTGTTAATGCAATATTGTACTGGACCTCTTTCTGTATTTGAATTTGGTTATAGCTGAAAAAAAAAATCCATGAAATAAAATACATCGTGGTCGACACAGGAATAAATGATTTGGTCAATGAATGGAGTGGGGAAGGTTTCTTTGGGACATGCCAAATTCAAGTCATGGAATTCAGTAAAGATGAGAATGCCACCTTGTTTTTTGTTAATGGGAACAAGATTGGAAACCCAAGCGGTATACGTGATGGGGTATATGAAACCTGCTTTACGGAGTTTCTCGATCTTGGCTTTGACGACAGGAGCCTTTGAGGGGTAAATGGGTCTTTTATTTTAGTGTATGGGTGCAACATCAGGCCATCTATTGATACGGTGTTTGATGACAGATGGATCAATCCCACGCATCTTGGTACAAAACCAAGAAAAAATGCCACAGAATTCCTGAAAAAAGTTCTTTGTAAGAAGCAACTTATTTAGGGGAGCAAGATGATCCGAGTGTAATATATTCAACTAACTTAAGTTTGGTTGATATATTGACCTTGATGGTTGGTGAAATGTTATCAATGTTACCCTCTTCAAAGCAGTTGAGTTCCAGAATGGGGTTCTTGAACCAATCCACTTTTCGATGGATGAAAGTCTTTGGCTTCGACTGAGTACTGATACAATGATGAAAGAGGCTCATTGGGAATAAAGAATGAGTGATGGTGCATATCTTACCAAGGTTAATCATGAGTTGAAAGAGATTCAAGTGTTTCCTCATCATTGTTAAAACAATGCATAGATAGATTGAAGGGATGCTCCACAACTGAGGGAATGGAAGGGCTACTGGAACTGGAGATCATGTAGATGGTGTTGGTTGTTCTCGAGGAAGAAAATGGGGGTGGATTTCCTCAAGGAAAGTAATGTCAGATTCACGGGAGTGTTTTCGAAGGTTGTGAAGGGTTGACCGATACTCGGGAAATTTTGGGCAATGGTGAGACTAATGACCATAGAAGCCACAGAATGAACAAGGATGGTTGGTTTGCAATTGTTGTATAGGAATAAATACCTTATAACCAAAGGTCTAGGGTTACCAAAATACTCATAAAACTTGCAGGCAATCGACTCTAGAGTACAGAAAAGGAGATAAGAGAATAGAATAGACTCACTCGATACATGGCGGTTGATCCTAGATTTTTCCTCTTCCACTCTACTTCTCCTTCAAAGCCTTCAGGGATGCTTCTCCTTCACCTATCAATAACAAATCCTCCAAGTACAATATGATACATGTATATAAAATAAGTTAGAAAAATCATATACAGAGTGCTTAATCAAGTATTCACCAAACCATGATACATAAAAGACATTCAAAGCACATATGGAAGAAGGATTCTCTTTATTAACAATAGTGAATAAGTTCAGATTACAACCCAATGCCTGAGACAAGGACTCCTCTACAACCAAAGGATTCTAAGTTCCACTCCTCCAAAGACTTATAAATAGACTCCACCAGCATAACTTTTCTCTCCAAGTATGATTGATTAATACCCTCCCCAAGGCCTTTATTTATACTTAGTGAAATAAGGCAGTTTCGAGGGTTGAGGAGGTTGAGACAGTTAATATAGTTATAGTTAAGGGCTTAACAAATCTCAAACAATCATGATTTATTATTTTTAATGTCAAAGGAAGGTGTACGCAGGTATTGATACTGGAAACCCGTATATAACATGTGAGTTTCTCTAAGGGGAGCCCACGTACAGATCTATACGTGAGATGCAATTACAGATACTCACGTACAACACACGACATGCTTTAATAAAAGGCGCATATGTATGCGAGTTGTATATAGGAAAAGGCGCGTACATCACTTGACATGTTCAAAGGTAAAAATAACCAGCTAGATGGATGATAAATGTAATTCATAACATTCCCATCTATAGTGTTTTAGGCAACCTTCAATCCATAAATGTCCTTTTGTGTGCCAACATAGGGAATTTCGGCACTTGGACAGAGAAGTTCCATTCATGGATATAACAGATGCCCCCTAATGTGTGAGGTTAGAGGGAAGCGATGGCCAAAATACATTATAATCTTTATCTTTGGAGAACTCAAAAATCCAATGGAGCAAAGGTAGTACCTGAAACAAATACATAATAATGTCATATACAAAGTCATATCTGAGGATACTATGTTCAATATACTATAACACTAGTTCCTTTACAATATTTGAGTACATCATATGATACGAGTACTAAACCACGTATATTACAAAGGTGGATCAAAGCCACAATATACAATAATGATGAGTCTTCAAAGATCTGGAAGCTATGTACATAAATGGAACATAATCTTGCACAACTTAGTCCATAGGTGAGGAACTAAGGTCTTCATAAACTATCCCAAAGAACCAGTACAATCCAAGCCATGTGAATAAATGTAGGTTGAAGTCAAACATGGAAAGGATTCAACAGTTTGTCAATCAATAAGTGATAATCGTCAACTGAAGCAAAGGAATTCACCAATGATGAAAGCGAATCTTGAGGTACAATCGTCAAACTCTAGTTCTTCGTCATCAGGAAGTACTGAAACGAAAACATGCTGCTGTGATAAGGAAGGTAATAGATCCTCCAACGGATCACAAGAGTGACTAGGAACTGGGAAAAATAAGGGAAAAACAATAGATAACAGATATAACAATGATAGAATCAGGATAAAGATCAAACATTGGGTGGAGTCCTTGAACAGTTAGCACAATAGAGAGATGACCCAAGGCAGCATTTAACTCATATATAGAACAACTAAACTTATCTGTCATGTAGGAGACATGATCATATTCCCCAGGTATAAAGAACAAGAGGAGGAGTAGGAAACTCAAAGTAATAGCTGAACAGAAAGTGAACACTGAGACATGGGTATCGGAAAAAACAAAGAGTGCTATGTTCAAGGAGGACATGCTGCCACTATTGAAAACAAGAGAAAACTTCTTCCTTACCTTCCCTGTTAAATTTTAACGAGTCTAGGAAAGACAACTCGGATCCCTCTTCATTTTTTAACAAGCTTGAAGAGATGGGAAAATAATGCTTGATAGTGTCACTGATTCGTGGATTTAATGAACCTGAACTAGTACATGCTCAGCTGATTTTTTCACATTTAGAGAGTCTAAAAACTCCAAAGAAGACTCCAGGGGGTTCCTTTTTCATCCAATTTAGTCTCCTAAGGATGAAAAATTATAAAACATACCACAAAAGAAATCTCTTAACTTCCATAGAAGAAAAGGTGAACCTTTTTTGTACTTAGTTAGGGAGGTCCGAAAAAGGTTAAATTACCACCTACCCAACGCTCCTTCCAAAACAACATAAAATAGCTTGAGTTTTACGAGTGTGAAGGAAAGCAAGATCACTCGAAAAGATCCATTTGATTACAAGAAATGGGGCTTACAAAAATAAACTCGTTGCTTCGTTCTTAAGTGTTTAACGAGCATGACAAAGACACAAAGTACACTCATAATCTTTTTCATATTTAGGTCCAGAGCACAAAAAAGAGAAAACTAAGCTCATACCGAGTGTTCCTTTTCCGTAAATTTAGTCCCTCAGGTCCAAAAAAGTGATAAACCTATGCTTGAGAATACTCTTCTCAATTCAAAAATATGAAAAGAGAGGGATCCTTTCTTGTATTATTCCGCATGGTCTGAGAAAGAGATAACCTATCACCGATGCGGATGCCCGTTCACATATTCTTAACGAGCTTGAATGGATGAGGTAACTCGGAATTCAAGTCTATTTTGAAGGAGTCAGACTTGGGCCTAAAGAAACTCCATAAGGGCGGGGAATCCTATAAAGGGATAGCTTGTAAAAAGAGATTCCAAAGAAGCTCTATTTGGCATGAAAAATAGCTAAAAGGATACCCCTGTACCTGAAACAGTTGTGGCATGAGTATCAAAGAACAACATAGGTTTTAAAGGAAGATACTCATGAAAAAAAAAGTGTCCTATCCACAGAAGAACAATGGTAAAAACAAGGAACTAATGGTTTATAATACCATAGTCCGTGGAAAAATGTTGATTGCTAAGGTTAATGTGGATTGAATATAGATGCCAAAAATGTATTGGAAATGACAAAACCACCCTATGGGAGCAAAAAACACTTTATAATGATGAAAAACCTGTTTCAAGGAAAAAAGAAATATGGTATTAGTTAAATAGATTTCAAACTATAGGAAAAAACCCACTTTGAGAAATAAAATTTCTATAAATAGTTCAAAATCAAAACAAAACTCACCATTTGAATTTTTATCCATAAAAAGCAAGTTTTTACCTCTACCTTCATTTGATCGTTGTGGACAATCTAGTGGAAAAAATCAAATTCCGCAAGTTGCAGGTAAGCCTACACCCCGAGCTCTTCATTTTGATCCTAGCAATTATTAATTTTGAGTCCCAATTTCATTATAAAAGCATCCTAAAGCAGGTCACGGCGCGTACACAGGTTCACAATGTAAAGACTCGCGTACACGCGTTCTGTACGCGGGTTGCCTTTAGAGATAGTCGCGTACAGTATGTGACATTTCTAACTAGATAGTCACTTGTACTGCGTGAAGGATAAAAAGCTAATTATAGTCCAAAATTTTTGAAATTTTATATGAAATTAATGAATCAAATTACTTGTTTTGCTAGGTGTGAAGATGGTGTTGGAATGGAGGGAACGGGAACATGAAACAATGGACCAAGAAGCGCTCCAAAGTGCGCCCACCATATATGCATTGCAAACAAGTGGGTTATTAAAGTTCTTTTGCACATCACCCATGCAGGCCAATGTCCGTCTACTGGATTTGATGATAAACTATTGGGATCACGATTTGCGGATGTTTGACGTACAGGGTGAGACTTTGGATATTACTACTAAGGACATGTATTTCATTACCGGTCTATCACGACGAGGATCACCGGTCAACTTAGAGGGCATTGGTAGGGGCGGTGACCCTTTAAGTGTCCAGAACTACATAGATGTGTTTTGCACACTAGGTACCCAAAAGAGAGGGAGTTGTGTCCCTATTGCACATATTCGTGACTTTACACTACAAGTACTGACGAGCACCATCATGAGGATTGCAGGATCCTCCTCATTACATTTAGCTACATGGAACCAAATGAGGTTGGCGATGGATTTTTTGCATGGTGCCCTCTATGATTGGTGTTTAGGATTTGTCCCTATCATGAAAAGACAACTTTCTGATTGCAAGAGAGGAAGGTGAAAGAACTTTGGTTATTCTAGCATATTGGTTGCCTTCTTTGAGAGAGAGTACCATGGTTGATCCTCGCCATACCTCTACCATCTTGATCTCCATGTCAGCCAAGGTTGAGCAGATTGGGAGACATCTTCCTCCATCAAGGAGGAGGAGACACAGTGCATAGTGTATACGATGATGATTTCTATATCTGGTGGGAGCGACAGCTACCAGCACTAGAGCAATTTCCATATGCTGGCATAGATTTTCGAGGTGACCCAGACCTTGTCCTCCCTCCAGGAGGAGCATGGGGAGAGCTAAGTAAACAATTTTTTAATTTTTAACATTTTTAAAATTTTTATGAATTTTAAAATGATAGATATATACATATGTAGAAGTCTTAATCCTATAAACGTGTCAAAATGTAGATATTGGACCAGTCCACCCTAAGGGGCATCCATGCATGTTTGTTCGTCCTGTCATAGGCGAAGACCTGGGGTTGATTAGGGTTCTAGAAGGGAAGCTTGCCAAGCTTACCCAAAGAGTTCCCACCTTGCGGATAGAGCATATCCCGACTGCTATGCAGGAGTTTGTTGTTAGAGTTCCACTAGTCTGGTTACGCCTTTTCAGGCGAGTGGCCAGAGCGGTTCTTGTATACATAGATGCTATGGAGGCTATCGAAGCCGAAGAGGCTGAGGAAGCCAGATTACAAAGAGACCATGGGTACCAAGGTGGTCCTGCTTAGATCTAGGACATTTTGATGGACTGTGATCCACATTTTTGTATATTTTTGTATATTATACCGTTATGACGAGATCGAAGGATCAAACTCAACCTATCTATGAGAAGATATTTTACATATATATATATTATTGTTGTTGTCAGTTTATTTACAAGTTTTTTTTATGTGCATGTTGTATATTTTTATAAAATGTGTGTTAGATGCCAATCTAAAATGTAATTAGCATATGCATCAGTCAATGAATTTTTATTTCGTGGAATGTGATTGAATATAATAACATCAAAATTTCTTTCCAAAACTGAATTTTCATGAACTAACGTAATAGAATAGGATTTCGTACCTGATAATCTCGGTTGAGCTGGGAGACCACCAGCTGAGAGTTTAAACGGACCTTGAGCTGGGTGATACCACGTGACAAAGCATCCCATAGAAGCTCAATGACTGCCCTATACTCAGCAACATTATTAGAAGCAGGACCTAAACAAGCACCTCCTGTAGTAACTAGTTGTCCTGAGGGAGAGTAAATGACCCATGTTGTTGAAGCTAGATTACAAGTATGGCGACTGGCGCCATCAGCGAACCCTATATACCTTTCAGAAGACATCTGCAACAACCAATAGATGGTATAAAAAATGAAACTGACAACCTAATGTACATAAAAAATACATACAAGAAAAATACAAGAAAAAGTGCTAAGCCTAAGCATAGTACTTCTTCAGGTAGAGCCCATTTCTAGGCTTGGGAAGCTTGTTCCCATCAAAATCAACTAACTCATATGCACCCTTTTTTAAGACTTTTGACATGACATAAGGTCCTAACCACATGGCCTTGAATTTTCCTGCCCCAGGGGATCTTTGTCTTGGTACCAAAGAAAGACAAGTTCCCCCTCAGAGAAAACCCAAGGTTTGACCGATTTATCATATTGAGTTTTGACCCTCTTTTTATGAGCTTGATTAGCGGTCAACGCATCTCTACGCTGTTCATTAAGGTGTTCTAGATGTACCAGACATTCCTCAATCTCTGTCGTATTAGGTAACACATGAATAGCTATCTTTAGAGATGGGATTTCACACTCAATCGGAGTAACTGCTTCCACTCCATGAACGAGTTGGAAAGGGGAAAAGCCCGTAGCAGATTTTACATTAGTTTGATAGGCCCAAAGAGGAGGATATAGCATGATGTGCCAGTTAGAACGGGTTGCATCAATTGTACGTTTAAGGATAGTCTTTAAAGTCTTGTTGACAGCCTCAACCTGACCGTTTGCTTGCGGATAGTACGAAGATGAATGTTCTTATCTGAATCCGAGCATAGTGGTCAATTCCGTCATCATGATATTTTGAAAATGACTACCATGGTCAGTGACAATCACTTTGGGTATACCAAATCATGCTATAATCTGATTGAATACAAAGAAAGCTGTTGTTTCCCTGTCGGCTTTAAAAGTAGGTATTGCCTCTGCCCATTTCGTAAAATAGTCAACAGTGACAATGATGTATTTATGCCCCCCAGTTGAGGCTGGGTTGCATGTCATGTAATCAATCCCCCATTTCATGAAGGGGCCTACCAAGACAACGGGAAATAACGGAGCAGGATGTGACCACATTTTCGTGGTGTAAATCTGACAAGGATGACAGCACTTTACTGCTTCTGTTAGAATAATCAACCCATAGTATTTACCCACTTAGACATTATTTCATTTATTTTGTCTTATTTGCCTAGTCCATGGGTCCCACCATGTGCAAGTTGTCAATTGCCTATCCATAGAGGTCAAAATTTCTATTATTGACTCATGGAGCACTTGGGAAAGCCTTAGGAATCAAATCTGCTTTATTCCTAGGCTCCTAGGCGCCCTTCTGCTTTTTCTGCTTTATTGCCTGCTTTTTCAGTGTTTTAAGGCACATAGGAAAGCAAGACTAGGTGAGGTGAATCAGCTTTGTTGCCTCTTCCTCCTCCACTCTTTTCTCCATGCAAAAGCATGTATGAGCTTCCATTTGACCACTCTTTAGCTTGCCCATGCGCCCTTGCTAATTTGTGGGGTCCTTGATAGATTTGGGATCAGCTTTTTACACCTATGGGGGATTTGCCTATTTTGGGTAAGCCTGCTTTATGCTAGTTTTGGATACTTCCTTATGCATTCGATTTGCTCATGTATTCTATATATTCAGCAGCCTATGTTATTACAGGGTTGGCTATTGTACACTCAGTTAATATAATTTTGTGT
>LPNX010112886.1:578066-953793 GCA_001517045.1 Pseudotsuga menziesii
TTGAATAATGGAGCGCTTGGGAAAGCCTTAGGAATCAAATCTACTTTATTCCTGGCCTCCTAGGCACCCTTCTTCTTTTTCTGCTTTATTGCCTGCTTTTTCAGTGTTTTAAGGCACATAGGAAAGCAAGACTAGGTGAGGTGAATCAGCTTTGTTGCCTCTTCCTCCTCCACTCTTTCCTCCATGAAAAAGCATGTATGAGCTACCATTTGACCACTCTTTAGCTTGCCCATGCGCCCTTGCTAATTCATGGGGTCCTTGATAGATTTGGGATTAGATTTTTACACCTATGGGGGATTTGCCTATTTTGGGTAAGCCTGCTTTATGCTAGTTTTGGATGCTTCCTTATGCATTCAATTTGCTCATGTATTCTATATATTCAGCAGCCAATGTTATTACAGGGTTGGCTATTGTACACTCAGTTAATATAATTTTGTGTTACAGCTCCATATTCAGTCTCCATTGTTGATAATTTTGCATGATCAATTGTTAATTGTTGTGAGTGAAATTAATCTACTGCAGGCCTGAATTTCTACAGCTTCTGCACAATCTTTGAAGATTGTGGGCCAGAAATAACCAGCACGTAGTATCTTCTAGGCTGTTGCTAACCCAGATAAATGACCCCCACAAGCTCCGCTATGGGAATCATTTAGGACAATCTCCGCTTCCTCATGGGTAAGGCAATGATGCAAAATGGAATCTACCCCTCTTCGATATAATGTATCTCCTATGATGAGGTAGTTCTTAGCATGAAGGTGTAATTTCTGTCATTCTTCCCATGAGGAAGATGCAGGATACTTCAAAGTCTGTAGATATATAAGAATATCCCCATACCAAGGATCAGAGGTGGATATCAAGAAGATGTGCTCATCTGGGAATGAGTCATCTTCAATGGCTACATCTTCTTCAATAGGAAATTCTGCTATAAGTTCAACAAAAACTAAGGACTTCTTAGACTTAGTGGAATGAAAATCCAAGTCAAACTCTTGAAGAATGACTATCCATTTGTTAAATTTTCCCCCAACAATCCATTGGGATAAAACATATTGAAACAGATTCACATCTGCCACTACTATTGTGGTCCTTAGTAAAATGTAGTGACGTAACCTCTGAACAGCATAAACAACTACTAAGGATAATTTCTCAACGTGGGAGTATCTAAGTTCAGGTCTATCCAAATCACAGCTAAGATAATAAATGACATGCTCTACAAGCTTGTCGTCCTCCTAGACTAGTACTATCCCAATGGTCGACTCCGACGCAGCCAGATATAATATAAAATCCCTAGAATAATCTGGCGGACGTAATAAGGTTGTCGACAAAAAATATTTTTTCAATGCCTTGAAAGCAAGTTGTGTGGTTTCATCCCATACAAATGGGGTGTCTTGTTTGAGCAGGCACATGAAACCCTTAGTAATCTTGGCATAGTTAACAATAAAATGTCGAATAAAATTAGACTTTCCTTGCAGGCTTTGAAGTTTCCTGATGGAACGAGGAGGAGGCAGATTTACAATGGCCTCAACATTTAATGGATCCACCTGGATGCCTCTACTAGAGACAATTAACCCGAGCAATCTTCCTAACTCGACACAAAATACACACTTGTGGGGATTCAAGCGGATTTTATAATGTCTGCATCTTTCAAATATCAACCGTAAATGATCTGGATGTTGGATCCTCTTACGAGAATGGGCAAGAAAATCATCGAGGTATGGTTCGACAATGGCTTTAATATCATGGAAGGCAAATTTCATAGCCCTTTGGAAGGTTTCCCCAGCATTTTTCAATCCAAAGGGCTTTTTCTTGTACACAAAAGTACCCCAAGGACAAATGAAAGTAGTTTTATGTTGGTCTTTCTGTTTGATTTGAATTTGATTCTATCTGGAGAAACCATCCATAAACGAGAACACCTCACTTCCCGCACAAGCATCTATAATCTGGTCTATAAATGGCATGGGATAGTTGTCCTTAGGATAGGCTTTATTCAAGTCTCTAAAGTCAGTACAAACACGGATAGTCCCTTACTTCTTATCAATAGGAATAGGGTCGGATACCCATTATGTCAAAGCTATGGGATAGATAAAACCAGCCTTCAACAAATTTTCAACTTCAGCCTTCACAGCCGCCGCTTTGCGCTGGTTAACAGGTCTTAACTTTTGTCAAACTGGTTTGGCATCATGATATGTTCAGATCTCATGTTCAACAATCGATGGATCTATGCCTAGCATCTCCTCATATGACCAGGAAAAGACATCATGGAATTCCTTAAACAGGGCAGTATAGATAGCAATCTCTTCAGGAGAGCAATTTGCACCTATGTATATGTTTTCCACGACATCAGGGTTTACAGAGATGTTAATAGGTATAGTGGCAGAAATATTTTCCATATTCCCTTGACAAACATTCCTTCCCTGGGTAAGGGATTGATAGGTGTATCAAGATCTTCTAACAGTCTCAAACAAAACTCTTGATTTTCTATTCTGCTTAGTTTTGGAAGAAAATAGGATCGATGGTGAAGATCCTCACAAATCTTACCACATCCACTCATAGCTTCCAAAATGGCTTCGTCAGAAGGTAAAACCATGTCTAAAAAATCTAGAGAGTGCAAAGAGTTTTTTTCCCATGTGGGCAAATAGACTTTTTCCAGATCTTTTGAGACTGTTACAGGGTCTGGAATGGGATCAACAGTGGTTTGAGTGATGGATTGATAAGCTACCTCCACTATTGATAAGGGAACTTCTAGTTCGTGGGGAGATAGGAGAACCCAAGGATCAATCCTATCAACAACCGTAGCTATGGACCTCCCCACACTAGTAGGACCAATATAATTAACTGGGGCTGGAAAATCAAATGTGCCCATCAATGATGTGTACATTCCAGCCCCCAAGCTCTGTGCAGCAAGTTTGACCTGATCAACCAATGACACAACGGATTCATTAGACTCTAATCGACCTTTTTGGGTCAAATCAAGTTGGTCAATAGTAACCAACTTTCCCTCATGTGGAAAAACCACTACACAAAAAACGGTCAACGCAATAGCGGACATCACATAAGTCTAGTTTCTTCCTAGAAGCAAATTATAGTCCAAAGGAGCATCAATCACTTCTACCTCAACAGACACGGCTTTGCCTGCCAGCTTAATTTCAAAAGCCAACAGGATACCATTCGGATGGAACAACCTTCCATCAAAAGCAGTAACTAGAGTGTTTGATGGGACCAGCTCTGGGGATCCGAGAGCTTTTCAACAGGTCAAGGACACAATGCATATAGAAGCACCCTCATCAACAACTGCCCTTCCAATGGTCTTTCCACCATGGATGACATCTATTGATATGGCTACATGGTAGGGTAGGTGAATTTTAACATCAGACAAATGAAATTTCGCCATGAGACTCGATGAGTCCATGCTCCCTAAAGCTGCTAAGAGGGCATCCCGCTGGGCAGGACAACTCTGTAGCACCTCCAAAGCTGACATTGCACATGGGGTTTGGGATAAATATTCAACTATGGAGTAGTTTGAAGTAGCTCTAGCATTAGGGTTATGCAAGGTCTTCTTGAAAACACCTTTCGGTATATTTGGCATAGTTTCAACAGGTTTCTCTATCATGACAGGGTTAGAAGTTTCACATACAGCTTTACCCTTCTTAGAAGTCTCTTTCTCATAATTTGTATTCTTCGTCTATAACAAAGTCAAAGATCGAACCATGTTTATATAGTTTGGGTTAGGTGCATTTTGAGTTCCCCCTGCTACATTAGAAGTTGAAGCAGAGTTCTGTCCTTTGGGAAAATGATCATTTTCCCCAGTGGAGTCGCCAATTCTATTGTACAGGAATAAACACCTTATAACCAAAGGTCTGGGGTTACCAACATACTCATAAAACTTGCAGGAAATCGAATCTAGAGTACAAAAAAGGAGATAAGAGGATAGAATAGACTCACTCGATACATAGCGGTTGATCCTAGCTTTGTCCTCTTCCACTCTGCTTCTCCTCCAAAGCCTTCAGGGATGCTTCTCCTTCACCTGTCAAGAACAAATCCTCCAAGTGCAAGATGATACATGTATATAAAATAGGTTAGACAAATCATATACAGAGTGCCTAATCATAAGTATTCACCAAACCATGATACATGAAAGACATTCAAAGCACATATGGAAGAAGGATTCTCTTTATTAACAATAGTGAATAAGTTTAGATTACAACCCAATGCCTGAGACAAGGACTCATCTGCAACCAAAGGATTCTGAGTTCCACTGCTCCAAAGACTTCTGAATAGAATCCACCAACATAACTTTTCTCTCCAAGTATGATTGATTAATACCCTCCCCAAGGCCTTTATTTATACTTAGTGAAATAAGGTAGTTTCGAGGGTTGAGGAGGTTGAGACAGTTAAGATAGTTATAGCTAAGGGCTTAACAAATCTCAAATAATCGCAATTTATTATTTTTAATGTCAAAGGAAGGTGTACGCAGGTATTGATACTGGAAACCTACGTATAACACGCGAGTTTCTCTAAGGGGATCCCGCATACATATCTGTACGCGAGATGCAATTACAGATACTCGCGTACAACACGTGACATGCTTTAATAAAAGGTGTGTATGTATGCGAGTTGCATATAGGAAAAGACGCATACATCACTTGACATGTTAAAAGGTAAAAATAACCAGCTAGATGGATGATAAATGTAATTCATAACATGCCCATCTATAGTGTTTTAGGCAACCTTCAATCCATAAATGTCCTTTTGTGTGCCAACATAGGGAATGTCGGCACTCGAACGGAGAAGTGCCATTCAGGGAGATAACAGCAATGACTTGTTCTTAACCGCTGTTGGATATGGGATGGTGACTATTGGAGCACCATTGGTCTCATCTATAGTGTCTATGTGGGTGCGAAGGAGAGGAAACTCTGGACATTTTTGTGTTGCATGGCCTTGGACATCACACAATGCACAAGTAGAAGCTGAACGTGGTTCAATCACTGCTTTGGTGGCCTTTCCCCCAACCTTTTTTGGAGGAGGAGGAGCAGGCATGGAGACAGGAGTAGTCTTTGATGAACCAAGAGGTGGGTGTGACACCATCTCAATGGGTTGGACAAGAGTCAACACAACCTACGGAATCAGGGGTGGGGTGGGTGGATATAGGTACCACACAGGAATTCCTAATGTAAAATTTGGTAGGTTGAGAGTATCCATGACAGGATTGCTCACGATGCCATATGGTGGAAAAAGGAAGGGAATCATGTGGATCAGGAATGAACCCCAATAATTCCCTGATGACTGTGGTTGGGGTTGCGAATGAGGTTGTGATGTGATTGGGATGGTACCGAATGTGATAGTGCACAAATATGATACGTCAGTCGACAAAGGTGGTAAGGAAAAAAAGGTGTTCATCATAGGAGAGTTGGAAAACAAGCCCAGGCCAACAGCAGATAAAGATGGAATAGACGTGCTATCAATGGCAGTATTAATAGTGGGAAGGACATGTTTCGGTGTGGTCAGCCCCTTCGGATCGTAGTATGTCAATTGGTCAATGCTAATGATTTTCTTGTCATGAGGGAACATCAGGACTCAAAATACAATAGAGGCCATGGCTTGCATGGCATACATGTAGCTACATTCTAGGAGGAGGTTGTAATCAAGTTTGGAATTGAAAACCTCAATGTCAATCAAAACCATTTTTTCAGCTAACTCAACAGGAACATTTGTGAGAATCCATTGGGGCTGAGTAGAGCAGCCATCGTAGGCACAAAGAGCAGTGGTGGAAGGTTGAAGGGCAGGGTATCTGAGTTTCTTCCAAATGAAGGTTGACATAATGCATATGGATTCCCCCTCAACAATAATGCATCGATGTACGACCAAATTATGAATTGTGACGAGAACTTGGAATGTGACAGTTGACAGCATCATGGGTTCTCCTTGATCCAGGTCAAAGGTGATCAACCTGGAATCAGAGGGATCTACGACACCTAGCACCGAAAAATATTCTTTAAACTGTGATGGAAAATTTTTAAGAACTTCCAAAGCATACATGGTTATAGTATATTGGGCCAAGTTGTCAACTATACTGTAGTTGAGGGAAGCTCTGGCAGTAGCATTGTTTGCGACATGACGCATAAGGAACCATGGCACTTGGGATGCCCCATTTGTGGGGGGTCTCGGTAAGTCCAGAGACATGTCAGAAGTGGTAGAGGTAAACATCATTGATGGGTTAGTGATTTCTATGGTGGAGCCATACTGGTTGCGTCGATCCTAGAGGTTGACTTCAGACGACAACGCCATGAGGTGATGGACACCAGCCTGAGTAGTTGGGGTTGCAACAGTGGTTGCGGGATCCGGTGGGGTCAAGGGTTGGGTTGTAACGATTCCTTGCTGTGGTAGGAGGTTTTGTAGAACCACAGGTGGAGGACCTGGTGATGTTGGGTTTGGAGGAGTCGGGGTAGTTGTCTTTGGGTCACGCTGACTATCATTTTCGAGTAGTTGTTGGATGCGAGCCATGTGAGGACACTAATGAGTGTAATGGCCATAGGTGTTATAGATAGCACACAGATGGTTTGTCTATAGTTTTGGGTTATTTTCAGGTCGAGTGGGATGCTAGGGATTCTATACAAGAGGTTCGATGTCATTATTGTTTGGAGGGTTGGCTTGTTGACTGCCTCCTTGGGGTTGGTTGTTGCCTCAATTCCTACCTTGCTTGTTCTTTCCTTGCCCGTGTTGGTTATTGGGAGCATGTTGGCTAAGGGGGTTTTGCTGAGTATAAAAATGTCTCGTAGAAACCATATGAGTCTGGGTTGGAGCCAGAGTGGGTTGCATAGGTGGTGCATAATAGACCAGAGGAGCTGGAGGGGCTACAAATCCAGCTGTTTGGCTAGAACAAGAGTGTGTCAAACAATTCAGTCCATGAACATGAGGAGTTGATGCAGGAGGTGCATAGGATGGGGTGTCTCCAGACTGATCCATCACATGTGAGTAATTATGAGCATACCCGGGGGCGCATAGGATGGTGTAGCACCAGATTGATTTATCACATGTGAGTAATCAGGGGTGTAACTTGGTTGGGAAACACTATGGGGTTGGTTGTTTCCTCAATTCCTACCTCTCTTATTATTTCCTTGCCCTTGTTGGTTGTTGGGGGCATGTTAGTTAGGTAGTTTTTGTTGAGAATAAACTTGTCCCATAGAAAGTGTAGGAGTTTAGGTCAGAGCCAGAGTGGGCTACACAAGTGGTGCATAATAGACCAGAGGATCTGGAGAGGCTACAAATCCAGCCATTTGTCCATAACACGAGTGTGTCAAACAAGTCAGTCCATGAACATGAGGATTTGGTGCAGGAAACCCATAGGATGGGGTGGCTGCGGATTGAGTCGTCATGCGTGAGTAATCAGGGGCATACTTGAGGGGGCATAGGATGGTGTAGCATTGAATTGATCCATCACATGTGAGTAATCAGGGGCGTAACTTGGTTGGGAAACACTATGGGTGTTACCCTGATCGGGTGGCATCATGGAAGAGGCCGTATAAACTGAGGGTGATGGGTAATAGAGCCGTTAAATCCATCAGCAACGTGAGATTCCCCCGACGTATCTCAATGTGAGGTGTTGGCTCAGGGAGCATCGGGTATGATGGTATATAAAAAGCCTGATTGGGCGTATATCAGATCGAACTGCTGAGCCTTAACGATGGCTTCTTCTTCGGTTTGTGGTCGCTCAGATGCGATGTCCTTGGCTATGGGGGGAGTAAGGTTTTGAGGAACCAATCGAGGAAGATCCTATATTCTAACTGGTACTTACACAAGCTACAACGATGATTCCATTCATTGATATGATCTGTGATAGGGGTAGCTGTGTTCTGGTGATAGGAAAGTAGGATCTCCACTCCCTTGTCATTATAGATGGGTAACTAGAAGTAATGAAGGAAGATCGAAGTGTTGGGCATAGGGCAGACTCGGGTTCTATACTTTTGTCTTCGCACCAACAAAAGACCCATAGTGTTGGCCCTTTCAGCAACAACCTGCGAACAGGTTGCAGTCTCACCCAAAATAGCTATGGGGTGCCGCAAAATCAGGTTTCTGCAAGCAGAAGAGGGATATTATTGTACCTTTAGCCTTTAACACATAATAATCATACAATACAGATCTTCGACAGTCACTTATATAGCTTCGCAGTTAGATAAACAACAGTGTCTTGCTTAACCCTTAATTGGGAATTCACGGCGAAGTTAGTATTTAGCAGTGAGCTTACTTATCAGTTATCTACTTATCAATGCATAAAAGAACATAACAGAAATAACACAAAAGAACCACAACACAAGATATAACATGGTTCACCCCCAATTTAGGGGCTACGTCCACAGAACTATGTTTTATTCAACTCTTTACAAAAACCGCAGTTCTGATCTGCGCACTCAGCTGCAGATCCCTTCAATTCCTCAAGCTACGCACTTAGTTGCAGATCTCTGCACACACAGCTGCAGAGGTCATCCATGCACACAGTTGGGACTTAAACTTTCTACAAAACTAGCCTTAGCTTCACATCAAATCATCTTACATCAAAATCCTAACCTGACTTTTTTACAAAAGTGCTTATTTATACAAGTGCACTTATTACAAAACCATGGGCTTAAACCATGGGCACCCCGAACCTAAACCCTGGACTTAAACCATGGGGTTAATTACAAAAAGAGGGATTTGACTCAACCCCAACACCCCTATGACTATTTTGAGTTGCAACTCCGCTTACAAGCTTCCACAAAAACTGTGGAGTTACCAAAATTAAGGACCGTTAAGGTGCATGCCCCAACAGGCCCCTAAGACTCACCAGTGTCCCGTCCCGGGACACTCTGCTGTTTGTTTGGTGGGAGAAATTTGTTGGAAAAGATAGTGAACCACTTATTGAGGCCACGCATGATATTGTTGGCTACTTGCTCCTTCTCCACCAACTCCTGCAATGCTGCTGCTGACACTTCTCTAGCCTTTTCCTGTGAAAATGCATCATACTCCTTCAGAAATTTGAGATGGTTGTCCACAGCAGTACTCAACTCCAAGGCCTCGTTGACAAGGGGCTGCATAGAATTTTCCAGCAGTGTTGCTTTTGTTCTGTATGACTTAATTTCCTGCTGGAATTTCTTGCTTTACTTTACCTTGAGCATTTTCTGCATAGGAGGCAGGGTCTTAATTTCCACTTTCACTGCATCCAAATTTGCCTGTCGCTACTTGATAGTTTTCTATAGCTTTTCTACTTCTGCATTTTCCTGCAGTGCTGTCCAGGTGTCGATGCTTTCCTCTAGCAGCTTGGCTGCACTGCCTACAAGATCAGAGATCTTCGTTGCTGAAGCCTGAATGTCTTTGCGACGCTGCTCCCTAACCTCTGGTGGGCTCTCTGGGATGATGCATAGTTGAAGCTCCGCAATCTGAGCCTCATGTTCTGCTTTGAGCTTCTCTATTTCACTGCGAGTATGTTGTGCATAGTCTTTCAGCTTGGCAATTCTTTGCTCCGGCTCTTCCTCAACCTGTATGTCGAAGTCAGGAAGAATTTGACATGCCTCATCCAATACTCGTGCCAATGTGACCTGCTTATGTTATGCATCGCTCTTCCTCTGCTCTGCTTCCTTCAACTGCGCTTCAAGGCTCTCACTCTGCTTCATGGTATTTTCCAATTGTATCTGTGAGTAGTGGTCCCGTGCTTGGATCTCCTTCATGATTGCTAATTGGCAGAGATGCAACTCCATCATGGACATATTGGTGTAATCTTTCCAACTATCATGCTCATCTCCGAGCGAGACGCTGCGTCAGTTATTATGAGTGCTATGCTTGACACTTGTCCCCTGTTTTCTCTAACTGGCCATTGTCTTGTGTTGGGCTGCGCACTTACTGGGGTGTTGTTTTTTGCAGCACCAGTTGCTGATTTTTCTGCTAACTCCTTCAGCTCTAAAATTCCCTGAGCTACGCCGGTGAGTGCATCAAGGTGTGCAGCTACAAACTCTGACCATTTCTTGGTGAGAACTTCTGTGGACTTCGTCAGAGCCTGATCAAGCTCCTCAGTTGTCAGGGTGGGTTCTTCGTCGATATTTTTTTCTTTTGATGCCTTCATTTTCTTTCGGGACTGAGGTTTGGTCACTTCCTGACCGATTAGGGTCTGAGACTATTTTGACCGAATCCTCTTCTTCTTCTTCATCTCCGTCATCTCCACCCTGGTCGCCTTCACTCTGCTGTGACTCACTCTGTTCTTCACTTTCCTCGAGTGGGTCATTCTGATGTGTCTGACTAGGGCCAACGCCCACATTGGTGACTCGAGGGATTGGAATGTTGGGCTTTGTCCCTGCGTCCTTCAACCATTCAGCTGGCCACTGCTGAACTACCGCGATGATGTCTTCTTTGGTCACCACGTATGGAAACTTCCATCATGCCTTTTTCTTATCTACGCGGGCCTAGATGAAGACATTGTGCATGCCGGCCCTGAAGTTGGCCACTCCATCGTATTGAGAGACTAGCTCATTACTGAGCCATGAGGTCGTTGCGATCTCATATGAGATACTCATCATATAAAAGGAAAACACATAGTTCGTCATCTGCTAGGATGCTTTGTCCTGTGACACCCAGAGAGATGCGTACCTTGCTGCGCCAGGCATGTTCAGAGGCACAACAAAAACTGCACCTCGGTAGGTTCTTTCCATCCTACTAGTACGATAAGGACTATCAACCAAGAGTAGTGAAAAGGTATACCTTTCTCCTACGTGTCATGGGAATCTTCAAGGAATTCCTTCGTAATATACGCTACCCAGTTGTAATTGTAGCCTTCGGCGCAGTTCGCAGCAATACTGACAATCGGGGTAGGCACTTCATGTGGTCTGCACTTTCTCATCAATTTGTAGGCTAAGAGTTCAGCTGCGAAGTGAATGTTTTGGTGCTGAATTGTTGAGGTTTGATACCCTCGCTTTCCTTTCGTTAGGTTGAAGCGGTCCTTCATGCTTTGTGCCAGCTTCGTATCTTCATATTTTGAAGGAAATTATATCCCCAGATCAGGCCCTTCCTTTGGTAATCCTGTGATCCTATGAATGAGCTCGCCATTAATAGGAATTATTTTGTCTCCTATCCATAGGTACCCATCATATACTAATGCCAAGAGCTGCTTGACCACTATGGTCACCTGTGTGCTGCGACCAAAGTGGGGAACATCAAGCATCTTCAACAAACCAGCTTTATCTAAGCCAGCAGCCCACTGTTTCACTTCCAGTAATGTCGCTCCAGTCTCTGGATATTTGACAAAGTGCAAGTATGTTCCTGGTGCAAAATGTGGCAACTTCCCACGATCATTCATATCGTGGTCTGCATACTTAAGTCAGTTTATTTTCCCTGTCATGGTTTCGACCAACTGCACACCCTGTGGCAACGAAGGGGTGTGTAAAGTGAACTTAGCGTTCCGCCGCGGTGGTTGAACTCCTGGTCGAACAGGCTGAAGATATGGTGGACATTGCAGTGCAATTTTCTCATCCCCTTCAGATGGGATCTCTGCTAAACCAGATGGATTCATCTTGGGATCCTCTGGTGTTTGCCCTGATTGCTTGTGTCTGTCTTCGTTCCACTTAGAGCGTACTTCTATTTTTAATTTCTTCCTGGTAGATCGTGTCTGCATTGGTTGAGGTGGTGCTGGGGAAGTCTCTTTGCAGGCTGCAGGCACAGGTGGATGGCTGAAAAGGTTCGGAAGACCCCCCTATTCAAATTCTCTCACTAAATCCTGAAGCTCGTGATCAGCGTTCATGTGCTCAATTGTAAAACTCAAGAAACTGCGTAATGTGAACTTCACGGGTGTGGGTGTCTTCTTATAGAATCCATCAACGAAATTTGTCATAACTATGCATTGAAGACACCAAATTTGATAGACATCTTGTCTAAACGGCGGTAGGTTTGTCAAGAGCTCATTAATACAGGCAGTTAATACAGGTAACGTACCGGTGCCACCAAATTTGGGTTCCTCCAATGGTCGTATTTTAAGCTCCAACAAATCTTTCCTTCTTCGGCACAAGCAGTAACTCTAGCTGCGCCATAATGGGGACATTCGACACTTCCTAATAGCATCTTCAACATGGCTTTGAGCTTCAACCCATGACAGAATGTCTTCCATCACCTCAATGATTCCTTTTATTTCTGATAACTTCGTTAGAAATAGGTCCTGATACTCATGGAGAAGTTGGGTCACTTTGCTCACCATTTCTTCATCCCAATAATCTCCAATGATAGCATACTTAGGCTTTCCTCCTGATCCAATGTTTAGTTTCCACGTCTTTAAGGGCTAAGTCACTTTGGGTGCTTCAACTGCTGGTCCATGTACTTTGCAGTGTCCTTCTGACTCAGGAATGTTAATGTTGCGCGGATCATCATCCTCGTCAATTGCGAGGTTATAACATTCTACTGCATTAGCTTCTTGTTCCTTCCAATCAGGTTGGTATTCTGCTATTTCTTGATCATCAAACACTTTAGTATGTATCAACCTAACAGCTGCGTCCAAAGCAGGAAAAACCTCATTAATAGAAAATGTCAGCACAAAACTATCAACAATACTATCCCAACTCCATGGCAAAGCTCGACCTCCGCATACCAGTTCTTTGCTATAGGTTCCAGGGTGTGCACAAACCTATGTACCCATTCTTCATGAGGTACATGCTTCCATGCTTCATAGCATTGCTCCAAATGTCCCTGAGGACTAGTCTTACCATTAAACCTGCTTCGCACCTCCTGAGGTTGATCCCTGAATCTTAGGCAAAGGGACTTCTGGCACACTTCCCAACTATGAATGTACTTTTTATGACCATTCCACCATCTGGCTGCTGTGGCTCTGAATGTTGAATCTAGAATCTCCATTTTCTGTGAATCTGGTACCTGCTCTAAGAATTGTATAATAAAATCTGTTGGGTCTATCAAGCCATCAAAGGTAGGCAAGTCTCTTGTCTATGAACCAAGCCATCTCAGAGACTTGGTAATTCTTGCACATTGATGTCCATGTAGTTCATAAAGTCTATTCTACCAATTCTCTAGATCCTCATCTGAATCCGTCATGCAGGAACTTTCACACTGCCAATCCATGATACCTTCGGCAATAGGACCAACATAATATTCTTCCTTAGCTGTGATGTTGTAGATATGGTCCAAAACATCCTGATCTTTATCTCTGAGTGGTTCTGTGTACCTTTCTCCTTGAGAAGGGTCCAGTGGTACTATGACTCTCAAACCTTTCCCTTTGAAAGTCATCTATCTCTTCTTAACGTTAATGACTACAGCATTGTCTATTTCCCACTCAATTCCTAGCAAAGCTGGGTAGGGGTTGCTATCATCAATTATCTCAATGACTTCAAATTCTGCTAAAGTACTGACCCCATCAATATCTACTGGGACACTAGGGAATCTTCCTAGGGGCACAATCTTCTGCTGATTGGCTAATCTCAACTGTATAGGAGACCATTCAAGGGTAGGTTTTCCCATTTGTTCCCATGTTTGTTTAGTTAATACATTTACTTTGGATCCTAGGTCCAGAATGACATCAGTCATGTCATATTCTCCTATCTGAGCATGCAATCTCATTTCTCTTCCAGTTCTTCTGACTCTATTAACAATTTTTTCCTTACCAGAGCTTTGTTGAGGTTCGCAAGAAGCAATAACTTTCTGTAACTTATTTAAAGCATTCTGATTTCTTAAGCGCTTCATGCAACTCTGTAAAAATGAAGACAGTGTACTTACTTTATCCGTTGAAGCTTCTTGAGACTGTGACTGCTGCTGATGCTGTTGCGCAGGTGCGACTAGTGTGCTCAGATCAGCAAAGTCTTTTTTGGCTTCTAGAAATGTCTCTTTTTCTCTTCCCACATCGAAGGTTGGGATTTTCTCTGGGGGCCTTACGAACCCAAGCCTCATCAGGCTGTTTCTCCTTATTCTGTATTTGCGTCGTAGCGCCACTCCTTGTAACAACATTAATGGCTGGAACAAGTCTTTTCTCTACAGCAATCATCTGAATATTCTGAGTAGGAGTGCTATTTCTTTCTTGTATCTTGGCTATCATTTGCGGGCATTGCTCAATCACATGGTCGACTGCTCTGCAATATCGACATGTCGTAGTTGGGTTTCGACAGTCTCTAGCTAGATGTCCTGCCTTATTACAGTTATAGCACACCACCTGGCCTCGACCTCTTCCAGGCATACCACCATGACCATGACCTCCAAAAGTACCTCTACCTGATGTACTACCATGGTAACCATATCCCTCATTGCCTTGTCCATCGTTTTGTACCCTATAAGCATCATAGGTTCGTTCCCTCATGAGGTCAAAACTGCGACATTCATCTTCGTTGTGTCCAATTGACTTACAGAACTTGCAATAGGGGTTCTTAGGTACTTGCACATATCTCTGCAGTAGATAGCAGTCTTCAGGTCGATGCTGGCCAGTTGTCCTACAGAGCTCACAATATAGAACACTAGGATTGAATGGGTTTGGCGCACCAGAATTCAGGTAATTTCTTACTGCAGGACACTGTTCATTGTCATGTCCTTCTATCCGACATCATGTACACCAAACCTCTTCTCGAACAGCTTTTCCTTTCTTCATGTCGCGCAGCTCCAAGGCCATTTATGCTAACTACACTTGTATTTGAGCTATACCAAAATTATCTTTGATGGGAGTTGTTTCAAGCTTCGTAGCAATTTCCAAAGCCTCTTGCTAATCAGCAACCTTCTGTTGCATGAGTGGAGTCCTGATATGTGGTAACAAAGCTACAATGAACCATTCCTTATGTTGCACTGGTCCAATAGTGAAACTGACTTGATCTAGCAGAACTTTGAACCTCTGATCAAAGTCCCACACTGATTCTCCTCGCCTCTACTGAATTTCCTTTAGTTCAGTGATACACTGCGACTCTGATTTAGGCTTCTTAAATTCCTTTATCATTGCTGCTTTTATATCAGCCAAGACATGGTTCTGAGTACTGGAAAACTTCATGAATCAGGTCAAAGCACGGTCTCTAAAAGAAGTAACCAGCTGCGCTCTTCTTGTATCTTGATCCGTAATGTTCTTAGCAGTCCACACGGCTTCACATAAGAACCAAAACTGTTCTAGATCCTCTGATCCAGTTCCTTTAAAGACTGGGAGCTTAATGTCATCATTCATATGGGCCATCGCGGATCTAGGGGGGGAGGGAGGGGGACTGGTAGTAGGCGAGGGGGAAATTACTGGGGTAGAATTACCTATGACAAGAATACTCGAGCTAGGGTTACTTTCAGACTGCAACGGGTTCTCAGGGATAACAGGGCTTCGCTACGGAGTTACCGGAGGGTTTCCAACAGAAGGGGTTTCATTGTGCATCGGGTCTGCTGAACTTACAGGGGTATACTCGGTATTCTGACCTAGGGTATAGGATCCAAAATTCCTCCTGTATCTTTTACCACTTCCCAGCAAACCAATTTGCTCGGCGAAGTCACTTTCACTTCCAAACATAAGTTAGTACTACTAAATCTAACAGTCTAATTCAATGAGCAATATACCTTTTCAGCTAATAGCGTTTTAATTTTCAAATTAAATCAATTCAAGTACTTACCCCTTGGTCCTTTGAAAAACTATCGTTCGGCTTTGCTGAAGGAAGTACTTGTGTCGATGGCGAACTCCGTCACAAATGCTTCAAGGGTTCGCGTTGTCCAAAAATCAACAGCCCGGGATATCTCATTGTTCACTCTTTTCAATATATTAATTCTTGCGAGGGTCCAATCAAAAAACTAACCTTCTTGGAAGTTCGTCTTTCTCTCTGTCAACCTGGATAACCACTGGTGCAACTCTATGTGGATACTACCAAAGAAAATTTCATAAACATCAGAAAAAACGTACCTTTGTAAAAAGTCATCTGAACTGCGACGCAGATCTTTGTTCTCTTGTTCAGCAAATTTTAGATAAGTCTCTTCAATCCAATCACCGATTTCTTTCACTAAGGGTCTCCAAAACATAGCCCTCTAGGTGCGACGTAAACCCCTCTTGAGCAGATACTGAGTTCAAACAGCAACGGAACCAATTTGTTGGGCTTAGGGCAGACCCAAGTTCTATACTTTTGTCTTCGCACCAACAAAAGACCCACAGTCTTGGCCCTTTCGGCAACAACCTACCAACAGGTTGTAGTCTCACCCGAAACATCTATGGGGTGCCGCAGAATCAGGTTTCTGCAAGCAGAAGAGGGATATTACTGTACCTTTATCCTTTAACACATAATAATCATACAATACAGATCTTCGATAGTCACTTATATAGCTTCGCAGTTATATAAACAACAGTGTCTTGCTTAACCCTTAACTGGGAATTCACGGCGAAGTTAGTATTTAGCAGTGAGCTTACTTATCAGTTATCTACTTATCAATGCATAAAAGAACATAACAGAAACAACACAAAAGAACCACAACACAAGATATAACGTGGTTCACCCCCAGTTTAGGGGCTACATCCATAGAACTGTGTTTTATTCAACTGTTTACAAAAACCACAGTTCTGATCTTTGCACTCAGCTGCAGATCCCTTCAATTCCTCAAGCTATGCACTTAGCTACAGATCTCTGCGCACACAGCTGTAGATCTTCTTAATCACCCAAAAACCCTATGCACACACAGCTGTAGAGGTCGTCCATGCACATAGCTGGGAATTAATCTTTCTACAAAACTAGCCTTAGCTTCGCATCAAATCATCTTACATCAAAAGCCTAACCTGACGTTTTTACAAAAGTGCTTATTTATACAAGTGCACTTATTACAAAACCATGGGCTTAAACCATGGGCACCCTGAACCCTAAACCCTGGACTTAAACCATGGGTTAATTACAAAAAGAGGGCTTTGACTCAACCCTGACACCCCTAAGACTATTTTGAGTCGCAACTCCACTTACAAGCTTCCACAAAAACCACGGAGTTACCAAAATTAAGGACCGTTAAGGTGCGCGCCCCAACACGAAGCGAGCAAGGAGAATTCAAGGTAAGTAGCATGAGGCAATTCAATGTACCACTTGGCCACAACACCCATAAGTGTGTGTTGGAACAAAATCAATCAAACAGATACATCCACAATGTTGTTAAATGAACACCATAGGTGGAATTACATAATGTGATTTTGAGGGTCCTCTCCCGCCTTTCCCTCAAACTTAGGGATGTCTGAGGGAAGCTTGGTAGGCATAGGAGGCCATTGTGGGTGGTGACGAATGGGGTGATTGGTTAACCATGTCAAATCTAGAAGGTTGATACTAGCCATAAAAGGTAAACTAGAGTCGATTTTGGCTCGGGAAGGACCAATAATGGTGATGGTAGCTACAAGAACGCAATTCCCATGCATAAATGGGAGTGGATGAGGTTGAATTTTGACCATAAGAAAATTCACTGGTGTGGCAGGAATAGTCAGAATCAACATGGAAGGGTCACTGGCCCTAGTTATATAAGGTGGAATGGTAGTGACAACAGTGGTTGGAATCGAACCACCACTAGTAGGTAGTGAACCAGTAGCAGTGTGTGCAGTGAGAATGGGCCCACTAGGACCAGGGACTATAGGCCCAGTGGAAGGGATACCTGTGATGATGGGTGAAATGAACGTGAGCCCACTACTAATAATCCCCCCTTGAAAGGGGTTAGGATGTGCACCATCCATGGGGATAGACGGAGCAGTGAACAAGGTGGGTTTAGACTAAAATGAATCTGAATCCAATTCAAAGTTTGTGTATGGCTCCGAAGGTGGTGAGTGAAATCGAAGATGGCTCTGATGGTGTCGGTTCAAAGAACCAAACTTGGGGGTGTGCCTTCTAATCCTATGTGAGTAGCATGGCAAAGATGTGATGACTATATTGAGTGTTGTGTAATGAATGACAACTCAAGAGGATTAATCGCTGGCTCAAAAACCAAACTACAATCGAGTGTCTAGAAGGAGAGCTTATGAAATGGCGTCTCACAGGCCAACAACAATATCTAAAACCAAACGGTGATAGTGGATCACATAAAGGAGAGTCTACAACAATGTGGCCAGAAATCCAACAAGCAGCACTACCTATCAAATAAACATGACTCACTAACCTATGGATTATGAGTACAAGCAAGATCCTAACTACAAGTTGGAAGCCCCTCACAAATCATATCCTCAGTAGGGAGATGAAATCCTAGTCAGACAATACGAAATGGAAGAAAAATATAGGCTAAAAGAATCCCACTATTACACCGAAATCCTGTCCTCTTGATCCGTGTGTCAACCGTTTTCCTAATCCCTAAATTTCCCTCTGCTAAGGTTGATTGATATTGAGGTTTTTCCTTCTTTTTTCCCTCTTTAGGAAGGTCGATGCTCTTTCCCTTCATTCTAAAAGTGCCAATGACGCTCTTTCTCCTAAGGAAAGGTGCATCAACGCTCTTTCCCTTCATGCTAGAAGTGTCAGCGGTTCTCTTTCCCTTCCTGCTAAGTGCGTCGATGGTGTTTTGAGGGAAAAAAACGAAGCTTCGAGGCCCCTCTCGAAGGTGGATGAGGTGGAGGACTTTCCCTACATTATAGGTGAGGTGGAATTTGGTTCCTAACCTATTGGGGAGATCCCTTATATCCCTCCTCCTAATCCTTAACCTACTCTATCCCTTTAGCCTTATAAATTGAACCCTCTCTCCATTGTGAAAGGAGGAAAGACTATGGTACTTTTATGCTGGTGGAATTTCTAGGTGATCCCTATCATACTTTGGGAGGCTATTATCTTGCTTTTGGAGGCTTGTTTTAGCTTGGATTGTTGCATGGAATATTGCAACATTAAGGATAGGTTGTGATGTTCCTTCTTTTATGTAATTCTATGTATCTACTTTATTACATCAATACAAATCCCTTTCCATAAATTTTATTGTGTTGATAATGTTTAGAGATTTATTCCTTAATTGTTAGCTTAGATCAATTCATATTTGGATAAACATGTGTTTTTTGCTTGTTTCCACTTGCTTTACAGGGTTTTGCAGCTGAAGATATGAATGCTCTGGAGCTTGGATCAACAAAGAGAGAAGAGGATTTACATATTTAGGTAAGCGATCTATTTGTTACTTGCATTTATATTTGATCTAGGAAAGTAGGATGTATTATTCATTTGATTACTTCTAGATCCACTTGGACTAAGGAGATATGGATTGATTCTACATGAGTAGATTTATCTAATAACACCCACTATTGAGAAGGACCTTTGAGTAAAAGAACCATAGAAGAATGGCCACTAGGATACCTCATTCATGACACATATGTTCGGTTTACTGACGCTCAATCTCTTTGTCCCTCGACCCCTGACTGGGTGATACAAGGAGGATTGCGAAGGTTTAGACTTCGGTGCAAGATGGATTGCAGTATTCGAGCCCAACTTTTGGAACCCCTTCATTTGTGTCTTACTCCTACTGAGCAGGGGGCCTCCCGACAAACTGACTGTGAATGTGTTAACAAATACAAGAGGATTTTGGTCCCCTAATGGACAAAAACTATGTCTCAATATGTGTGTGACAGAGGGTTGTTGTTTGGATGCCTATCCCCAAAGTCCTAACTTAGCTACAAGATTGTTTTATCCTCAAGTGAGGTTACAATTTTGGTTGTATTAAGTTAATTTTAAGGCTTGCTCGCGGTCATGAACCGAGATTTTCACTTAGATGGTGTGAATTGTGTGAAACTGATGGGTATGCCAAACCTAGAAATCCATGGTGAAGATGTTCCAATATCACTATCAGGATGCAAATATAATGCAGTAAAGAACAGTAAATATGTTTCAAAGTAAAAAAAATCTTCCAGAAATAAACTATACTTGAATCAAATAAGCAGTAAAAGGAACTAATACACTGTAGGAAACATGCATGGGGTATCAACCATGGAGTTCAACTAGAATAGATCATAAACCAAGTAGGCGGGATATCAACACAAACCAAGGGGCTGCAAAAAGATCAGATCTGGACAGAAAATAGGTTGAAAGAGGGTTTGGGACAGATAGGGGGTCTGAAATAGGAACCAGAAGCACAAAAAACAAATTGAAAACTATCGGTCACACCTGTCGGTAGAACCAAAGTGATCTGGTTCACACAAAATAGAGGGACAGTCGCAATCTGAGAAGAAAACAATCATGTCATGCAAAACATAGGGTTAAGCATGACTGGGTCGCTCAAAACCAAGTAATAGTAGAGATTGGGGTCGCTACAGAAGCTGAGATAGGAGTGATAAGGGTTTTTAAATCATTTTTCTCTTATCGGGGCTAAAGGCGCGACCTATTTCACATTTATTATGTTGAAAGGACCAACTGGGTTGCACCTTCTAGATAGATAAGTGGGACTCGGCCATAACATAATTTTTTTTGAAAAACAGAGTCAGCTAGGGCTAGGGGGGTAGACACTGACGCAGTAATCATTCGGATCGGCCACGAGGGGGATCGATATGAGATGGATGAGGGAAGAAAAGAGGAAGAAACCAATGGAAACTTGAAAAAAACAAATATCCATATGGATCGACCAGTGGAGTCACCAAAACTATAATGGGGATTTCTCCCCTATTACGTGCAGAAGCACCAACCTTAGATCGCTATGATCATAAGGAAGATTTCAATTGAAAATTGAAAACTAAACTACTCTAATAAATGAAATCAAATATTTTTTATTATTTTAGCATGTATATCAACTAAACTAGTGCAAGAAACAAAAAAAATAAACACACATTTCTTTTGCAAGATGGGCCACCGTAGCCGTCCTCAAAAGTGGTTCTATAGCTCCATGAGTTGGTTCTCCAGTTGTCTCCACAGATATTTGTCACATGGGGAATGGATCCAAAGTGGTTATGAAGAAGGTCTCAACGTACACCGTGGGAAATGGTGTGGCAAGGGTAATAATGGTAGGAAAGGATGTGTTATACCTGAGAGAAAAATGACCCAGTGTAACCACAAGTAAATGAAAAGGTATGAATGTTTTGGGAGATCCCATTTCAATGTATTTATAGTATGGTCCTAGGGTTTTTTGACCTAAGGTGATGAGCCATGGTATTTTCTTTCCCATGGTATTTATTTGTGGTTTTTTCACCTTTTCTCTTTTTAGGGTTTTTTAACCCTTTTTGGGAGAGAGTGAAGGTAAACCATAATAAATGCTCACTTCCCTTCATTTATGGGAAGGAATAATGTTGTTTTGGACCATTTTTTGTGGAAATACAATTGTGAAGGTAAAAAGTAAGGGAAATATTGTGGTAATATGATGTATGTATATGGTTTAGACCATGGAGAGCTAGGTGAACAGTTTTTAGTGTTAACAAAATTACCATACGCTGCTGAGATTAACATCAACAGACCCTCCAAAGGATAACCCGCATACAGCTTGGGTTCCTCCTTTTATAGGATCCTACATGTTTCTTTCATTCAACTTCATACAATTATCCAACATACTGCCTTTCCTATTCTATCGACACTTGAAAATAGGCACTAACGACCTGACTTACAAAGATATTTCACTACATACGGCTCCCTCTGACTCTAGTCGACTTCGTACCCACGATATTTCTGAGCTGTCATTTTCTGACCATTATGCCCTACTTTTGTTTTCCAGCCATTATACCACTGCACACCTTCTGGTACTGTTATTCTGTCACACCTTTCCTTGTTGCATTCCTTCCTTCTGTCACACATCTTCCTTCTATCGCAAATATCCTTATGTCACACTTCTTCCTTCTGTCATGGATTTTAGAGTTTCCTCCTGATCTACTTCTTTCCTTAACTCCTTCTTTATCTACTTTTGTCACTCCTCATTTTCCTTCTTTTCCTTCATCTTCTCTTCCTTCTGTCACACCTTTTTCACAACTCCTTTCTCTTCTTCTGCCTTATCTCTTCCCATACTTAAGTATAATTCTAAGTGAATTATGCTTTCATTTCTCTAGGCCCAACATATGTGGTACTAGTATCTTTGTTAGGAAACTATCCATGGATCTTGTTGAAAGAAAATATATCCTTGTGGTCTTTGCTAAAAGTATCTTGCTTGGGTATCCTTATAGTATATCAAATACCTTTGTTGAAATGCATCTTTGTAAAATATTATAGTGATAGTTCATGCATCTTGTTGGAAAAATATCTTGGTTACACTTCATGCATCCTTGTAGGAAAGGTATTTTGAGTGATAAATCATGCAAATGCATCTTGGTAATGCATATCATGTGATTTACTAATTTGAACACATTTCATGTGTCTTAGATGCATTTCATATGATAGAAATTGATTAGAATAAGACTTAGGTAAATGAATTTCAAGTATTTTTTTTAAGAAGTATCCATATCTCGAGAACCTTACATATACTAAAGAATTTCATGTAATTAATTAGAAATTTATTTTCTTGAAAGATGTATTTTATAAATCTTGTTGAACATAATATATGTTTACTACTAACCATGTGTCTATTGGGAATGTGAAAAAACATCCTTGTTGAAGAAGCACCTCTATTTCAAGTATCTTTGTTGAAGAATATTATTTAGTTGTTGGGACTGAGTTCCTGGATTCCCTTAGAGATTATTCTAGTATTCGTTTCCAAAGAGGTAGTCTGGTGGATTGTCACCCCTTTGCTTTCGTCATATCACTCTACTAGTCCACGTTCTCGCACAGGAAGCCAGGAAATGGGATGGTGACCCAATAGGAAGTGGAGATGGATAGGAAAGTAGTAGTGGGAAACATTGAGGTTCTCAGAAGAGGTAGTTCTGAGAGCTGATAAATTGATTGTACTATTCTTATGGGAGGAACGTTGTCTCGTTGAAGCTAGTTTCCCAAATTTGAGATAAGTATTCTCGGATGTGGTATTCATGTTGTTGTATTATGTATATGTGCCATGGTGACTAATTTATGCTATATTTATGTTCATGGTTTAGTTGTTAAAGGATACTATTATATCATCTATTATATATTTTTATACATGATGTTAATCATATGGTTTATTGAAATATGATTTTCAGGTGAATGTATATGTGTTTATATTTAAAGAAACTATAATGGGGATTGAATATTAACCCTTGCTGCTAGTCTTGGTTCTAGCACAGGAAGCCAGGAAATGGGATGGTGATATATTGCAGAACGAGTTAGGTGAAGGGAGTCACATGTCATATGCAATGGAGACAAACATGAAATTATTAAAGGGTTGAAGTATTGTGGTTTCTCGGAAGAGTAGTTTCGAGAAATACTTCTTGAAAACCGAAGGTAGTGATCCTTTTGAAAGTTGTAAAAGCATGCATGTATTCTGAATCAAGGAAGATGCATGTTTTAAGGGAGAGGGGATGTAATACCCCATGTGTTAATCCCCAGAAATATGTAATTTTTAATTGTTTATTATTTTGGCACAAGATGCCAAAAAAAGGGTCTTTAAGGACCTAAAGACATTATTATTTTGTAAATAATTAATTAATGAAAACAATTGACACATCAGGTACCACTAAAAGAGTATGGGAGGCCTACATCCATAATATGAGGGGGAATGGGGACATTCCTATCACTTTAGAACTTGTTTGGTTCATCTTGGTCAATATTTATTCCTTGGTGGGATTATTAGTTGATGATCACCCAACCATTGTACAACGGACCCAACTTTTGATTATTTTAACCTATGTTGGTATTATTGAGCCTAATTCATGATTTAGTGGGTCTCCGTGGTGTTTGGGTAGGTGACACTTGTTGATTGAGCCCATTTAGTGGTTTTGTAACTCCTTTTTGTAGGGTATAGTTGGTTTTGTAACTCCCATTTGCATAAGTGTTCCCTCACTGGCTATTTTTAGCCTTAACAACTCAAAATTTGTGTCAATAATTATGTAACTCCTTGTGTAAATAATTATTTAAATCCTTGTGTAACTCTTGTGTAAATACTTGTGTAACCCCCCCTTTGTTATTTTGGGAAGATGAATTGGATTGTGTGACACCTCACCTCACTAATTTTGATTCATCTTCATGGATGATGTGTCCACACTTGAATTGAGTTGGGTGGAGTGGATTGGCATCACTCTCCTTGAAATTCAAATTGCTTGGGTTGTATTAGAGTTAACCTCTTGTGCTTGAATTAAACCCCTTAGATTGGATCAAGTTGTATTACCTTGGTTTGGTTTTACCCCATTGAGATAAAATTACCTTCGTTGGTCTATAAATACATGTTTGATATCCTTGGTTTGGGGTTGTTTTTTTTCATGATTCTTTTGGATGGGTGTTCATACCTTTGATGGAGAGAGATTGGTAAGATTGTGAGCTTGGGAAACCATGAATGCTTTGCTAAGTGAATGAATTTTGTGCTTTAAGCACTATGATCTTGTATGATTTTTGCAGTAAGCCCGAAAAACTCTAGTGTAGTTTCTATGTTTCCACTACTTGTCTGTGTCCTAGACCTGCACATAAATCCTGATGGTGAATGGAAATATCCCAATGGCTTAGGGGGTCTAGATTATCATAGCACCTAGTAGTGGAGTGGAAGAGGAATTTTGTGATGAGGAATAGAGTTTTGACTTCTCAAATCGATACTTGATGTATTCTTGAGTGCACCTCAGTTGTGGATATGTGGCCTGAGCTCGGGGGTGGCCTGTCAAAGTGAGATATGGCTTGGCATTGCCAAAGGCTAGGTGAAATGTGGTCTAGATGATGTCAGTTGTGTATTGATAAGATAAGTGATTTATCTCATGTTTATTTAATTTAATTGGATACTATATGATTTATTTATGGATTCACATTAAATGTTTGATGAAATGTATGAGTTATTTGTGGAAGAAATTTCTCATAGAATTCAATCTAATTATGCAAGTAGATTTTATGAAGGGATTGGAAACTAGTTTTTGGGATTTTGTGCACAAATTGATTGAGGAAATAATTTTTTGGTACCTCTTCTAAAAAAAATATTTATTCCCATTTGAATTATATAATATTTATTTCTATGGTAGAGTAACCTCGTAATGGTGTAAGACACTTCTCTTTGATGCTTCTACCTTTTATTAAGAAACTAGTTGTTCGATCAGACTATTTGGCACATTAAGTGTTCGTAAAAATGATTGATTGTTCATTTTATAATTATTTTTGATGAATAGTATTTAAATTTGTGTGATAATTTGAGGATAAATATTCTTGTTAGTGTTGGGGAAATGTCTACCGAAACTCTGTATCAATTTCCAATTTCTAGCTCCTTCAATGGAATTATTTTGAGTAGATTTGTGACTTTGCATATGAAGTGTTTGAATTTTTTTTAATGAGATATACCTCTATTATGACTGATAAAACATGTTATTTATAGTTTTAATTTCATTTGAATGATTCTATGAGCTGTGTAATTAATTAATCTAGCGATTACTAGAATTACTAGTCAATTTAGATGAGTAGAATTAACTAGTTTTGTGATTTGTTTAATGGAATGTATCTGGGTGGAAATATACATCCATATTACTATGAGTGACCCTTGATACTATTTAAATGAGCTAAAATATTCATATATTTCTCTTTATTTTTCATTTGGAAAGTTAAATTGGAAACTAGGTACATTGCGGTGAAATTGGTAACTAGTTTTTGGATTCGAATCCTTGTTTTTGGTAAAAGATGATTGTACAACCATATGATCTGTTGTTGGTACTTTAATTGTGTTGTATAATGCTATTTTATATATTTGTAGCTTCACCTTTTTGCTCCTTGGAACTCAATACGATTGGTTTGATTGAATTCCTAGCAGTGTTTATTAACTAGTTGTACTTATTGAATTTGAAATATTCTTCGTTTATCTACTCAGATCATATATACAAAAGTATTTTATTTTTCTGTATGTGCATGCTTAAATATGTTTATAATGGCTGTAAGTTCAACTTTTGGTTCATTGGCATGGTTGCATGTCGAATTTGTGCAAGACTAGTTGTCAGTATTGATGGACTTGATAAACAGTGGTTAAGTGATAAACAAATGAAATTGTATTAAGTACCATCAATTGTAGGCTAATTATCTTTAAGTATTGTAATCAAAACACTAATTACTAGTTAATCGTGATTAAGAGTAAATGGCCTTTAGAGGTGGAATTTATGTCTGAATTGACTTGGAATGGATATGTGATGTTTCTAGAAGATGTTGGGAATCCTTCTAGCCATTCAGTTAGAAGTTGGAATAGTTATTAAATTTATTTGAAATTATTTGTAATTAAAGGGACTTTGTCGTGATTAAATCTTGAAAAATGAAATTTAATATTTGATTAAATAATCTATTGTGCTAAAATTATCTAATTATCCTTATATATCTAATTATATGTCCCACATACCCATTGATATCCTCGGGGGAGATTACATTTTCCACTCATCTTCTTCATCCTGACAGCTACAAATTCAAAACAACAGCTCGACTCTAACTACTAAACTAACACAAACTTTAACATAGATATGAATTCCCAATGTCTTACAAATTACATGAAATTGATCCAAGACATTGAAAACAAATAACTCATTAAATTTGATAATGTCGGGAAATGGTTGTAGTAGTGCCACATCAAACTTAATCATGAGAAGGTTCACTGGACATGCACATTGCAGAACACCATTTCAACAAATTGTATCCTTTCATAATAACCCAATTGGCCTCGAAATTTAAATTTTGTCCCTTTTGACATTCCAAGAGTGCTGACACATAAAATTTCATAATAACTCGTTGCGAGAATGCTGCAGTTTGAAACTGTCTTATACTTTGGGTATGAAGACACCTAAGGATTAGAAAGGAATATGCATTGAAAATTACTTTTAGAAAACTTAGGAAATTTTTGGAAACAAAGCTTAATTTTTTTTAAAAGGAATAAAACAAACATATAGGGCTTATTTAAAAGTGCAACTCCAGTATTAACACCATCTTCTAATTTAAGTGTTTGCTTCGCAGCTGGTCGTCATATTTTGGTAATGTGAATATTTTAATTCGGAATATTCTACTAAGGAAATTACATTCATTCTTAAAATATTTGTTTCTTTTATAAATATATACTTACATCCATTCTAAACATAATGATTTCTTTTGTAAATCTATACTAAAACTTTAGGGTCAAATTTCCTTGCAAACACAACAATGTCTACTGGGATTTAGAAGGTAGATGACAAAAGATAGCAAGGTGAAAGGATGGTACAAAGTATTTTCCACTCAAAATTTGTTGGATGAGGATCCTGTTGGCCTCATCGTTCTAGTGGGGCCATTCCTAGCTGATGTAGGAGGATGGATTCGAGCAGGACACTGCATTCACAATTCTTTGATTAATGGTACCAGTGGATCACATTGTATGGTGTTGTCATAATTATACCTCCCCCCTACTATGAAACATGTTTTAGTGGTTGCTTTGAATCATGCATTTATAGAGAAATAAATATTAGAGTGTATATATGTGCAACATTTAGTTATCGCTTGGAAACTACATAAAAATCTAATTGAGCAATTGGGATGAAAAGAATTTAATAAAGAAATATAGTGATATGTTTACATAAGTATACCCAAAATTTGAAAAAAGACATCTTCTTATATTAATTAGTACTTACCATATTTATAGGGATTGGTGAATAAAATTCATAGATAATGTCATATGTATTGACATAGATGATGTTGGGTGGATGGAGGAGAGCCGATATTAGATTATTGTGTTGAAATGGAGAACTGCATTTTTCTAAGAAATTGAGAAGCCCTAATAATCAAATCCATTGGAAGCATAGGGAAAAAACTAAGTGAAAAAGAACCACAACCTTTAGTCTCTATCCCTCACTAGAATAGCCCTTTCTCTCTCATTGTACATAACCTGCACAGATCCTACAACATAACTCACAAAATTTGGAAGAATGGTTCTTTCACCTAGGAGGGGGTGAGTTTGAGGTTCATGTATGCAAAGCTAGAGTCATTTCCCCAGATATATATTGTGTATATTTCACTCTTGAATGCTTCAGAACTTGGGGATATAGCTTAGAGGACCTTTGATATTATTCCATCAATTTTCGATTCAATACCTAAAATCTAACTACTATAGCTATTTAGATTATTACATAGTATGATTAACCTATCATGTGTGTGCCTCAATGATGGCAAAAACTTGTTGCTAGAATACCTTGAATTGATTGATTTGAAAAATGGGAGATATGGGAGCAATTGAAGAATCAATGTCATTAGTAGTGGCACCTACCCATGGAAAGTTGGATCCATGCCCAAAATTTGAAGCTACTAACTACAAATATGGACTCAGAAATGACAATCCAAAATCCTTGGTTGTAACATCAACCTTGTGCCACAATTAATCATCTTGAGCATAGCTAATTGAAATGTTACTGGTACAACACACATAGTATATTTATCCATGAAACATAGATGATCATAATTTTAATTGAAAATAACACACCAAAGAAATCTATGGACAACCTTCCATCATTGTTTTTGTTTACAAGTTTCTCGTAGAAGGTTGTTAGGGTTAACCTTGAATTGAGATCGAGTCAAAGGTGGTTAGGTCTAGCACATGGTTTGGGCACATGGTTTGTTGTAGCCCATGGTATTGTCCCATGGTATTGCATGTGCTAACCTTGACTCGGGATTGAGTCAAAGGTGGTTAAGTCTAGCACATGGTTTGGGCACATGGTTTGTTGTAGCCCATGGTATTGTCCCATGGTATTGCATGTGATTAAGCCTTTATAAGGCTTGAGGAGGCTCCATTGTAATTGTACTGGATGTGAGTAATGTATGGTACTGGATGTGAGTACTGTATGGTACTGGATGTGGGCATTGTATTGTGCTAGAAGAGAGACTGTGAGAGCGTGAAGAGGAAGTGCAGCGGTTTTACTGCAGGGTGTATCCCTTCATCTTTCTGGACTGAAATAAAAAGGACTAGCAAATTTGTTTGTGGACATAGCCCATCATTTGGGTGAACCACGTTATATCTATGTCTCTCTATAATGTTTAATGTCTTTTTGCATCTTGTTTATTGATTTAACTGTATAATTGTTATTTCTCTACGGTCCTATTTTTCTAACAATTGGTATCAGAGCCAAAAGGTCTATTTGGTTTGTAAACTCGTAGGAAAGAAGGGTTCCTGGTTTGAGTGGGAGCAATGGCGGAAGAAGGAAAGTTTAGGGTCGATAAATTTAATGGCCAAAACTATCAGTTATGGAAGATGCAAATGGAGGACTATCTGTACCAAAAATATATGTACCTACCGTTGGGTGGAAAAGCAAAATAGCCAGTGGCTATGAAGGATGAAGAATGGGAGGTTCTTGACAGAAAGGCACTAGGAACAATACGACTATGCTTGGCTTCATCGATGGCCTTCAATATTTCGAAAGAAATAACAACAGAGGGTGTGATGAGCGCATTGAGTAAGCTCTACGAAAAACCCTCGGCTTCTAACAAGGTATTTTTAATGAAGCGTTTATTTAATATGAAGATGTCAGAAAGTGGATCTGTTGCTGACCATTTAAATGAGTTTAATACACTTACCAGTCAGTTAAGTTCTGTAAAAGTGAACTTTGATGATGAGGTTAGGGCTCTTCTAATCTTGTGCTCATTGCCAGAAAGCTGGAATAGCTTAGTCATGGCTGTAAGTAACTCTGTCCCTAGTTCAAACACTCTTAAGTTTGATGATGTTGTTAGTGTTATTCTTAGCGAGGAAATGCGAAGGAAAAGCACAGGTGAGACATCAGGTAATGCGTTGACCATGGAGAGCAGAGGGAGACAAAACAAGAGAGGAAGGAGCCCAGGAAATCGCGGCAAGTCTAAAAAGGGAAGATCCAAGTCCAGATTCAGAAAACTAGAATGTTGGAACTGCGGTAAGAAAGGACATCTAAAGAAAGACTACAAAGCACCAAAGAAGAAAGGTGAGAGGCAGTAAGAGACTACCCAGGAAGCAAATATAGCAGGTGATGTGTTACAAGATGCTTTGATTCTTGCATTAGATAATACTAGTGATTACTGGGTAGTAGATTCAGGGGCTTCATGTCATGCTACACCCCATAGGAAATTCTTTTATGATTATGTTCAAGGTGATTTTGGGCATGTGTTATTGGGGGGTGATGAACCATGTAAAATTGTTGGAAAGGGTAAGGTACTGATTAAACTAAATAATGGAAATGACTGGTTGCTAAAGGATGTAAGGCACATTCCTACTATGAAAATAAATCCGATCTCAACAGGGCAGTTGGGAGATGGCGGCTATTTGTCTAAGTTTGGAGAAATGTGGTGGAAGGTCACTAAAGGATCAATGGTAATTGCAAAAGGAAATAGGATAGGTACATTATATTTATGTCCTCATAACACTGATTATTCTATTTCTGTAGCTTCCACAGAAATAGGTGCAGCATTGTGGCATCATAGGCTTGGCCACATGAGTGAGAAGGGGATGCAAATTTTCCACTCAAGGAAACTGCTTCCAGATCTAAAGCAGGTAAGTTTGGAATTTTGTGAGAACCGTGTTTATGGAAAACAGAAGAGAGTTAGATTTCTCAGGGTTGGGAAATAAAAGAAGAATGAAAAGTTAGAGCTTGTCCATACATATGTATGGGGACTAGCTCAGGCACAATCTCTTGGTGGCTCTCGTTATTATGTTACTTTTATTGATGATGCAACTAGAAAAACTTGGGTTTATTACATTAGATAGAAATCTGATGTGTTTGATACTTTTAAAAAGTGGAAAGCTTTGGCTGAGAATGAGACAAGAAAAAGGTTGAAATGTCTCAGATCTGATAATGGAGGCAAGTACTGCAGCAAGGAGTTTGACAGTTACTGTTCACACAATGGGATTCACAGAGAGAAGACAGTCCCTGGAACACCCCAAGAAAATGGCATGTCAGAAAGGATGAACAGAACGATCATGGAGCATGCAAGGTGTATGAGATTGCATGCAGGGTTGCCCTTACAGTTTTGGGCTGATGCTGTAAACACTGCTATTTATTTAATAAATAGAGGGCCTTCAAGCGCTTTGGATGGTGGAATTCTAGAGGAGGCATGGACATGTAAACAGGTAATATACTCATTTCTGAGAACTTTTGGTTGTGAAGCATTTGTCCATATTGATAAAGATGATAGAACAAAGCTTGAGGCTAAATCCAAGAAATGTACCTTTTATTGGATACGGGGTTGATGATTTTGGTTATCGCTTATGGGATCTTAAAAATCACAAAATCATTAGGAGTAGAGATGTAGTATTCAATGAAAAGGTCATGTACAAATATTAGTTGCAGGGAAAGAAAGAAGAAAAGGAAAACACAGAGTACACAGTTCTTGATGAAATCAAAGAAAATGAAGTTCCAAAAGCACCAGAAAATCAAGAGCAGCAGCAGGTACCTTAAACTCTTGCAACTGTAAGAAGGTTTACCAGGTTAAGTAGACCCCCTGAACGATTCTCTCCTTCACTGTATTATTTATTGATGATTGATTATGGTGAGACAGAATGTTTTGAAGAAGCAATGCAGGTAGAAACTAGAAAGAAGTGGTACCTCTCAAATAACAGTTTGTCCATAGTGAGTATACTCTAGAAGTTTGATGTAGGGGAAAAAAAACATAAATTACACCTATATCAAGTGTGGATTCCTGAAAATAAAATATTTATGAGTAATTACACTAGGAAAGGGACATTATTGGAAGAATTCCCATCAATATAAAAATACCCACTAACAAATATATGCTCATCACCTACTCCATTATGCTAGCCTCCACCGTTGATGATAATCCTCTGAGATAATCTTACACAGATGATACTGGATAAGTGAAGGGAAAAATATTGAATGTATTTCCTAAAGTGAAACCTAATATCTGGAACAAATAACTCTAACGCTAAGTTTGAACATTGTAAACAACAAAACCCTCACCTTCCCACTAGTGGTGCCATTTTCCATTAAGTAAATGAATAAGGCATGTTACAATCAACCAACATTTCGGTTACCCAATATAAGTTGGTTCATAAGGAGATACCTATGTATATACCAACATATATCCATCCTAAACGCAGATCTATCAAGCTTCGAGAGGCATCCAATTTCTTGAGGTGTTATTTTTTTAATGAAATGTGGATTTTTTAAATTATTTTTTATTCGGTATTCGTTTTATTATATTTTATGATCCCACATAAAAAATAAAAAAATTAATTTTTATTTTTGGTACATAACATGAGTTCGTTGCATGTAACGTTACACATATCCCCCATACTAGGTTGTAATCACCTCGCTAACCTCGATACAAAGAGGAAACTTAGAAGGATATACAATACTAGGATCAAGCTCAAAAATTTTAATGTTGTCTAAGTTAAATTGCATAAACCCTCACCCTACAAGGGAAATTCAATGTGGGTGGACCATGAATCATTGCATCATTTATATAGGATGAAATCATTCCTAATTTTATGATCTGCGTTACCTAGGTGTTCGATGGGGGACAACAAGTCTGACTGAATAAGTTGAGTTATGTTATGGAAAAAGTAATATAGAATATGTCGAAAAATTATGCTAGCCTCCACTGTTGATGATAATCCTCTGAGATAATGTTACACAGATGATACTGGATATGTGAAGGGAAAAATATTGAATTTATTTCCTAAAGTGAAACCTAATCTGTGGAACGAAGAACTCCAACACCAAGTTTGAACATTATAAACAACAAAACCCTCACCTTCCCATTAGTGGTGCCATTTTCCATTAAGTAAATGAATAAGGCATGTTACAATCAATCGACATTTCGGTCAGCAAATATAATTTGGTTCATAAGGAGATACATGTGTATACACCAACATATATCCATCCTAAGCGTAGATCTATCAAGCTTCGAGAGGCATCTAATTTCTTGAGGTGTTATTTTTTTAATGAAATGTGTATTTTTTAAATTATTTTTTATTCGGTATTCTTTTTATTATATTTTATGATCCCAAATAAAAAATAAAAAATAAAATACTTTTTATTTTTGGTACATAACATGAGTTCATTGTGTGTAACGTTACACATCTCCCCTAAACTAGGTTGTAATCACCTCGCTAACCTCGATACAAAGATGAAACTTAGAAGGATATACAATACTAGGATCAAGCTCAAAATTTTGAATGTCGTCTAAGTGAAATTGCATAAACCCTCACCCTACAAGGGAAATTTGATGTGGGTGGACCATGAATCATTGCATCATTTATATAGGATTAAATCATTCCTAATTTTCTAATCTACATCACCTAGGTGCTCGGCGGGGGACAACAATTCTGACTAAATAAGTTGAGTTATGTTATGGAAAAAGTAATATAGAATATGTCAAAAAATTATGCTAGCCTCCACTGTTGATGATAATCCTCTGAGATAATATTACACAGATGATACTAGATATGTGAAGGGAAAAATATTGAATTTATTTCCTAAAGTGAAACCTAATATCTGGAATGAAGAACTCCAATGCCAAGTTTGAACATTATAAACAACAAAACCCTCACCTTCCCATTAGTGGTGCCATTTTCCATTAAGTAAATGAATAAGGCATGTTACAATCAATCAACATTTCGGTCGGCCAATATAAGTTGGTTCATAAGGAGAGACCTGGGTATACACCAGCATATATCCATCCTAAACGCAGAGCTATCAAGCTCCAAGCCTGGCATCCAATTTCTTGAGGTGTTATTTTTTCAATGAAATGTATATTTTTTAACTTATTTTTTATTGAGTATTATTTTTATTATATTTTATGATCCCACATAAAAAAAATTACTTTTTATTTTTGGTACATAACATGAGTTCGTCGTGTGTAATGTTACACATCTCCCCCATACTAGGTTGTAATCACATCGCTAACCTCGATACAAAGATGAAACTTAGAAGGATATACAATACTAGGATCAAGCTCAAAATTTTGAATGTCGTCTAAGTTAAATTGCATAAACCCTCACCCTACAAGGGGAATTCAATGTGTGTGGACCATGAATCATTGCATCATTTATATAGGATGTAATCATTCCTAATTTTTTGATCTGTTTCACCTAAGTGTTCGATGGGGGACAACAAGTCTGACTGAATAAGTTGAGTTATGTTATGGAAAAAGTTATATAGAATATGTTGAAAAATCAAAGAAATCGGGAAATAAGAATATGTTTACAAAAAAAATGAAAGAATTCAAAACAAAGTTCTTTTAATATTACTTCTATGTGTACTTGGTTACATGCATAACTTCCTCCATAATAAATTAATGTACAAGTTTATATAGAGTGTGCTAGAACGCTTGGGTGCATTCACATTACGTTTAGTTACAAGATAAATTGTGATGGTTAGAGAAGTCCAACTGTCATAGTCAATTGGTAGATAAAGAGACAATCTATCAAAGTCGGTATTGTCAATGTGCAATTGTCGGTGTCGACATATCATGTTGGATTCATCAGTCTTCGACAATTTATGCTGTGGCTGCTTCCGATATTTGTCGGTCGTCATATTCAACAGGTTATGTGAGAATTCAACTAGGACTAGGCCAAATAGTGGAACAACACAATCAACTTCCTAGATGGAACATTCATCCCTCCTTAACAAGAATTGGTCCCCATTGCTTGGTTAGTTCATCGACAAAACACCACTTTCCTTGGTCTGGGAGTTGTCCTGCTTTAGATACCTGAAACAAGGGAATTTATTTCATCATTGTATGGAGTACTCTTCGTCTCACAATTGTGTCACAAGGAAGAGGCTCCTAAACATATGGATGTATGTCTTCAGTTTTTGTTGTCTGCAAGTATGTGTGTTCTACCAGTGGTGCATGATATGGTCAAAGAAGATCTACATTAAACACTGTGTGCATACTTATTTATGAATAAATGTTGAACCTGAAATCCTTTTCTCCAATATGATCAAGAATAGTGTGTGGACCATAACTCAAAGGATTTAGCTTCTTGTATGGACTAGTTAACCATTATTTCTTGAGATGCAACCAAACCTGATCCCCAACTTGAAAAGAATGAGAAATATGATCCTTGTCATGTTGTTCTATAGCTTTTGCATTAGCTCGTTCTAAGATCTCCTACGATTGTTTCTAAATGTCACAAATTTAGTCCCTAAATTTGAGTGCCTTCTCAACTTCTTGTTGTCCATGATCAGTTTCTTCCAATTGTGTCGAAAGACTGATTAATTCAATAGTAACTGAGCTTTGAAATCCATAGCAGATTTCAAACCGACTCTTGCATGTAGATATGTGTTGAGAACCATTGTAACTATGTTGAATGTATGGGATACTTTCAACCCATGTTCGATGATGCTAGTGGTTATAAATGCGGAGTAGTTATACAACCAAGTGATTCACAACTTTTTTATGTCCATCTGTCTGAGGATGGAATGTTGTTGACAATGAAATATGCGTGTCGATTTCCTTCCAAAGTATTTTCTAGAAAATGATGACAAATATGGAATATTTGTTGGACAAAATGCTTCCAGACAAGTTCAAATAAGAATTGACCAGTCTATTGCACTGTTATCTTATTCTTGTAAGGAATGAGAATGGCCATCTTGGAAAATATATCCACTATGAGGCATATCACATCATGTTGATGGTTGGTGATAGGGTATTCGGTCAGGTAATTTAGAGAAATAGATTCCCAAGGTTGATTAGGTAAAGGCAAGGGCATATATAATCCTTTTTGTTTGTTAGGTGGTTTAGCAATGGCACAAACCACGCATGATCAAATTTACTTATTGATGTTATATTTAAGTGTAGTCTAGTAAAAATACATTAGAATAATGATGAGGGTCTTCGTCACTCCAAAGTGTTCTGCAGTATTGTTGTAGTGCGCATACCAAACAAGTTTATTTCAGTGCTCACCTATCAACACACAAAGCTATCCGATCTTGTATAACAAGGTGTCTTTCAGGAAATAGTCTGTGGTAGAGGACTTGTCGGTATGAAACTATTGATAGACTGATGAAAAGTTGTTTTCTACTGGATAAAACTGAGGCCAAGTGGTGGTTTCATATCCCTACATACTCATCACTGTGAGAAGGAGATTAATGGGTGGTTGACTTAGACAGTCAGTTGCAAGATTGGATTTTCCTTTTTGATACTTAATTACCAATTGGAATTGTTGTAGGTAATTAATACACTTGAGTTATTGAGTTGTGTGCATATTGGACTAGGACGAAGTGAATTGTAGGTGTTTACGGTCTTATGAACGATTGTTTCGTTTCTAAGGACATAGTGTTTCCATTGCTTGAGTACTTGAAAAATGGATTAAATCTCCTTTTTCATACATGGAATACGTCTTAAAGGTGTCATTGAAGGTTTTTGAATGAAAATTAGCTGAGTGACTAGGTTGGGTGATCACCACGCCCAAGGCATAGCCTGAGGCGTCTGTCTCAATCTCGAAAGGATAATGCAAATCAAGTAACACAAGTGCTGGTGCAGTACAGAGCTAGTGCTAAATATGCTCAAAATCTTATTGTTGTGTTGGGGTCCACTTATAAACAATGCTTAGATTCCTTTTAGACAATTGATTCAATGGCCAAGCTATGTCACTGAAGACGAGTACAATTTGTTGATAAAATTTCACCAAACCAAGAAAGCTTCTTAGTTCATGAATGTTTTTAGGAATGGGCCAGTCTTTGAGGATCAATATATTTTCTAGGTCTACGTAAATTCCCACAGATTCAATTGCATACCCCAAGTATTTGATGTTGTTCATGGAAAATGAACACTTATCTAGATTCAAGTATAGTTGATGTTGTCAGAGGATGTCAAGGACTTGTCGAAGCTGTCGGACATGTTCTTTCCACATTCTATTGTAAATAAGGATTCCATCGAGATAGAAAATGACATATTTTCCTATAAAAGGTCACATCACATAATCCATGTATCACATGAAGGTTGTAGGTGCATTAGCTAAGTTGAAAGACATGACTAACCATTCAAACAATCCTTCCTTGGTATTGAAAGAAGTATTCCATAAATATAAGGGCTCGATTGGAATTTAATGATTTCCCAACTTAAGATGGATTTTAGTAAATAATTTAGCACCTTTCAAACAATTAATCAATTCATAAACTATTTGAAAAGGGTATTGATTCTTCACCGGAATCTTGTTGAATTCTCTGTAGTCGATGCACATGTGCCAAGTTCCATCTTTCTTCAGAACAAGGACATCTGGACTTCCACAAGGAGAGGAGCTAGGTCGAGTATGGCCCTTGTCCATCAAATCTTGGATTCATCGATGAATTTATTCATTCTCGATAATGGATATCCTATAGACATCTGTATTAGGTAGAGAAGAAACAAGAGCGAGTTCAATGGATTGTTTTACTTGGAAGTGTAGTGGTACTCCATGGGGTGATTTGAGCATATTTCAGTATTCTTCAAGAATGCTATCAATTTACTGTTTTGTTAGGAACTGCAATTGTCAGCTAGTCGACAAGCTTCTACAGTCTTCCTAGAATGTTGAGGCTTTATCATGATCAATGCGAATTTATGAGCATGGTTGATCAATTTTTTTTTCCAAATTAGCATATACCATTTGAATTCTCCATGTAGGTCGTCATTTTGGTATTCCATACCACTGGTTAACTAAGTGTAATTGGCATTAGGTGGACCAAGAACGCATATTAGCTAGTTAATTGATGATAAATTATGATGGAGGGCACATAAGAGGCATTCAGTTGAGTGTTAGTGGTCATCAGAGCTCATACTAACTCATGTGATGAAATCAAGGCTAGTTAACTAAAGGTAGGCTCCTAAATTATAGGAGATTGACTCAAGTGGTCCTAAAATCATGCATGAGGGTGCATTAACTCCTATAAATAATTAAGATGGTACATTTGAGGATAATGAGGCTAATAATGACAAAATAATAATATGAGGTGATCATGATACTTAGGACTATACACTAGGAGGTCAACTGATATTGGTCTAAGCACTAGGAAATCAAAGAAATTATTAAGGCTAATGTATAGATGTGTTGAATATTCCAACACCCCCCCTTAATCCTAACTTATGTAAAAAGTAAAAGGATATTAAGGCCTAGCAACAAAGGATGAGGGCACCCTTTACATTATCCATCCATGTAAAATGAGGAAAAAGGAAAAACCACATGGGGAAAATCCTTCCTAAAAAATGGACATGAGGTACACTAGAAATAAACTTCTCCACATCCAAGTAGGTGTGAACTTGATTATATGTATGGAGTATATTCTTCTTGGTAAGAATATGAATCTACTCGACTTGATCAGGAACATAGACAACTGCATTATAGAGACTGGAACCATGTAGAGCAACTGAGATAATCTAACAAGGGAGAAAAAGGAGGTGATCATTCAACTTGATATTGAAATCATTTCCAAATGAGTCTTGATATGCTTGAGACATCAAACCATGTGATGTAGAATCAACTACAAATGTGAGGAGAAATTTCCAAGAACATGCAAGATGTCTCCAATTTCATTATCATTATAAGGAAGTGTGCATGTGATCTAGGAAGGAAGAGGAGGCCTAGGACCCTGGAGAGTGAATGCTTGAGCTCCATAATCTGATATACCTTCCAAAATATATAGTGAATCACTATCCATCACATCAGTTAACTCATGAGATTTAGTAGTAACTGATAAAATATCCTTAGCAACAAATTTTATTAAAGAGACTTGAGGTGCTTGATTCTTCACACCAAAAAAGATGAGAACAGTCACAAGCATGACTGAGAGGCCTTGAAAATTCAAATTCAAACCAAACAAGGTGATATCATCTCTAAGAGTGAGGAACAAAAGTCTCATGTGTGCCAGTTAGATGGAAAATTCACAATGTTCTCCATCTTCAGTAGATTGCGAATGAACTCAACCAGTCAACATAGAGGAATACATAGGAAGCAATGATACATTGAGAGTGAGGGTGCAACCAACAAATACAAACTTTGATCTAGACTCCAAAATATCCAATTGATCAAATATAGGTCCATCATCCATTGAATTATGCACACGGTCAAGAAAAAATGACTCATTATCCCCAAGATAAAAAAATTGAAGAACGGCCTGAGAACTGAGATGACAAATAGAAATCACTGAGTTCTTCATAAACAAGAGAAGTTTGAATGTATTATTCAACTATATCATCCTCATGATAAGCCACATAGGAAGACAGAGTATCTATAAGGAGACTTGCAATAATTTCAAATTGTGTTGATATTTCTACCATTTTTCTTCTTCAAATTTAGGAACAACTTCAAAACCAAGAAGTTATTGTACCAAGAATACCTACAAAACAAACTAAAGATCTGTATGGAAGTTAGTTGATTCTAAATGAGCTATGCTCAACTTGGAAGCTCTGTTACCATATAAGAATTTGCACAGGAATACCTTGAATAAAATGTAACCTCACAAGAATTACAACAGAGATGAGCAGAATAATGGAGAGAAAATAATGAAGCAGAAACATAAGAGAGAAAACTCAACTCGTATAAATCCATATTATTATTATTATTCACCAATAAGTTTACATTTATAATATATCTCCAAGGGATAATTTCATGAGCCTAAACAGGCAGTTGAACTCCAAACATGTGGCATAATTAGATAACATAGAAACCATTACTAGAAATAATTGTCAGTCATAACTCCTAAAGCAGATCAATTAACTGAGTGTAACTAGCAATAGGTGGACCAAGAAGGCACATTCGCTAGTTAAATGATTATAACTAATTATGGAGGGCACATAATATATGTGTAGTTGAGTGTTAGTGGTCATCATAGCTCATACTAACTCGGGTGATGAAATCAAGGCTAGTTAACTGAAGATAGGCTACTAAATTATAGGAGATTGACTCAAGTGGGCCTAAAATCATGCATGAGGGCACATTAACTCCTAGAAACAAGGAAGAGGGTGCATATGAGGATAATGAAGCTAATAATGACAAAATAAAGTCTAGAGTGATCATGATACTTAGAAATATACACCAGGAGGTCAACTGATAATGGTCTAAGCACTAGGAAATAAAATAAATGATTAAGGATAATGTCTAGATATGTTGAATATTCCAACATGTTCTCCTTCAAGAGACCACTCCCTCCAATATATTAAAAAAACTCCACCTAAAAGTACAGTCCTCCATTGATCACAGAACTAATGTCACTTTTCTTTTTACAAGTGGCAAGTTGTCTCCCACATAGAGTCGCCACACAAGATCATGGATTTAATCCATGGGAAAAAATCCCTTGTACCAAGCTTAACGCTTCCTTCATACTATTAATACTTATTGTTTCAATAATATCATTATATATATATACCAAATAAAGAACTTTTTTTTATATTATATATATATACCAAATAAAGAACTTATTTTTATAATATAAAAAAGGCTTCTATATAACTCTTTTCCTCTTACATTATATTCAAGGTAAAATGGGAATAACTTTAAATATTCTCCATTCGGAATATTGAAGTTATGGACATTTTCCGACAATGTAAAGTCATCACATTTAGGATAATTCTTTCATCTCATTTAGGATATTTTCTTAATAATTAGCTTTATGCTAATATCGAGAAGTTCACTAAATGCTCATAGTGAATAACCTCTAACCTTAGTTAAGAAGACACTTAAAAATTTAAGCGATCAAGTAACCCTTAGTTAAGAAGACACTTAAAAATTTAAGTGATCAAGTAACCACTATTAGATTAACTTTTCTTCAGGTTCATGTGGCTCCTAGATGACACTTGTCGTCCCACACATTCCTTCCTAGTAGACATTCATCCCTTCCATTAATGGATTCATGCCCCTATCGTTAGTCATGTCAAGCCTTCGACTTTCTAAGTCTACCAATTGAATTCACAACTTAGGAAGTTACAATCAATACTTACAGTGTCGTACACTTACATTTGCATTTCCAATCGGGGTAGTAAAGGGGATGTTACAAATAGAATCAGAGTCAAAGGATCATAATACACCACAAATAAGAGCTAGAGGACCACCAATGAAGAACAATACAAAAACAATAGACCAACAACTTAAAACCATCATTCCCCTCTAGAAAGGCTCGTCCCTCGGAGAGACTCCACATTAACATCTGTCAGGACATAGCAATAAAGAAACACAATTGGCATTAATGTAGAAGAACCAACACTATCACTAACATTTATGGCCCTTATAACTCGATCCCCGTGAACATTTATGACCCCACCCAAGATGCTAATGCAAGAACGTCGTTGTGTCCTAGGGCTAAGAAACCAAGGCCAACATCATAGTATCAGACACCAACCACATATCCGATAAATAACGTTTTTTTTTAAATCTGAAAATCTAAAAAAACGAATGCCAATGTCTCAACCTTAGGACCAACAAAAATTGCATTCATTACACCTTAATTAATTGCCTTGAGTGATCACCTAATGTCCCTGGTCGAAGACATAATAACAAGGTATGCAAAATTAATATAATATTATTAGATATGTAAATCTATAATAGATGACGAGAAAATACGTAGTGTCCCCAACCTTATACAAATTATATACTATACATTTAAAATACATAGTATCCCACGGATATACACTTTAAGTACTATGGTATCCAAAGGGATATACACTTTAAGTACATGGTATCCAAAGGCATGTGGAATTTAAGTATATAGTTCATAGCTTTTAAGAACTACTTTATGTACCCAAGTTTTATGTATTACTTTAGATATGATAGTATGTAAAGATACCTTATGGTACACATTTTAAATTATGGTATTGTTTTATGAGGAGAATATGATGTGAGGCTAGTACTTTATTGCATCACGTTCAAAGTACCATCAAAGACTTTTATTTCAATATTCTGAAAAATATTTCCATGAACTTACGTTAATAATTTTAATAATGTATGATCTTTACAAGATTTTCAATAATTCAAGTCTCATAGAGTTGTAGTTGTGATTGTGATTTTATGGAGTGTCATATAGTGTCGAGAGTATAATCAAATATTTTAACGTGTATTTTTTTTAAATTGAGAGTAGGTTTTTAATTTAATGATTTATTTATATATATATATATGATCAATTTGGAGTTAAGATGGATTTACATTAATTATAGTTATATGTAACTATACAAAAATTTTAGATTATCATTATGTATATGGATATGTTTTAAACAAATTAGATCCTTTGAAATTTATTAAGTATTATCTATATTTTGGAGAGTACTCTGAAGAAAGTCAATTCAAAGGTTACATCATGAATATGATGAATAGTAATAAATTAGCAATGCTCAATAATAAGGAAGGTGAATAGAAATAAAGTAATATGATGTATATACTTATAGCATATTGAATTTCTCAATTTATCTTTTATTATATCCACACCTAGTATCTTTCCCATCTTTCTATATCGATCACATGCGAATGGAGGTTCAAATCAAATACCATTCAAACTTTGAGCTCAAGATATTGCATTAAAGGCCATACCCTACCTCTCTTTATTTCTAATAGTAATAGTTGCTTTCTCCAATGTGAATCCTTAGTGACTAGATGAAGCACTAAAATCATTCAAACTTTGAGCTCAAGATATTGATTGACTTTTTAAACAATGAAATTCTTGGAATATAATGAAATCAATGCATGAATCATTGAAACAAATGCAACATGATCAATTTTATACTTAGTAGAAACACTAAAATCAAATATTATACTGAGAGCAATGAATCAACAACTTATTCCATTGTACAAACACTTAATTTAATATTGACATCCATTATACAAATGTTAAAATCAATGCATTATTGATTTTATCTACTGCACATCTTCAACATCAGCCAGATAGGACTCATTGTACTCTTTAGGTTTTATATTGATCCTTTATGTTTTTTCGAATCAATGTAATGAATCAATTTGAATTGTATCATCACTAAAATCAATGCATCGATTAATAAGGAAAATGAAAAAGGCGAGTTGGGTGGTCATGGACATTGTCACTAGGGGATTAATAACCCATTACTATTTTGTTTTCATAGGGGTAGTATACACATAATTATTACCAATTAGGGATCTACACTCATCTCTCTCACTCGCATGATGTTAAAGGTAATATTACCCTAAACCCTAATCTACCCTCCAACCCCTTTACAATACATTCAATAATTTCATCACAATAATCATTTTAATTTCTACATGCTATTTAGTATATATTCTTATTAGATATGAATATTTCATCTTACACATAGTATCAAATCAAGTATATCTATTTGTGTTTGTATTTATATGTGTATTTATAGTTCTGACTTGTTTCTCTTCTCATTTATCAAGAAAGTTCTCTAAGCCCATACACTCTCATTTCCAATAATTGGTGCACCTCTTGAAATATTCCCAATAGATGTATACTTTGTAGATATCAAATGCTATCACATTAAATATAGTTTGATTATGTTAATCTAGATCTCAATCCTCTGAAATTTTTAACTTGACTATTGATTGAAGTACAAAACATTGTCAAAGGAAAAAATTTAAATTACTAATCGTTACTACTTTTTTTTGTCGACTATCTAGTTTAGGCTTTGGACTCATATCAACATTTTGTGTGTGTTATGTGTTATATTATTTCATATTTCGAATTCTCATTTTATCACTTATTAAATCAATGCACTAAATCATTTTTCCCTATGTCTAAAATCATTGCATTGATCAAGAAGATCAATTGAAAGGAAAGCAACTAGGTTTTCGTGGCTATTTTCAGTAGAATATTATTGGCATAGGATTATTCCATCTTCACAAGGGTGATTTTCACATACAAGTCACAAACTATGGAGATAAAAGTGTCGCCCTCACTCTACCTAATACTAAATATAATATTACCCATAAACACTATGCTAACCTTCAACCTATATATCATTCATTTAGTAATTTCTTCATGATAATCATATTAATGTCTACAAGTCATCTTAGATGTGTCTCTTGCATAACTATTTCATCTCATGCATGGCATCAAATTGAATGCCTCTAAATGTATTTGCATTTTTTATAATTTTCTACCATGTTTGTTGCTCACACAATTTCTTTGATTATGTATGCTAACTTTATAAATAACTAGTGTATCTAAAAAAATATTCCCAACAAGCATACCTTGTGGCTATCAAATACTAACCCATAAAATAGATATTCAATTTAGTTACTCCAAATCTCACTCCCCTATATTAACTAAAAGGTAAAAATTGTAGAGGAAATGAATTGTTTTTTCTTCATGCAGAAAATACAACTTTGTATTAATGAAAGTTGTGTCTTACAGGCTGACTACCGAATTTACATTGTTACTTAGCTCATCCTATGTCCTTGTGTTCCAATCCTCGGGAGCAATACCTTATGATTTGACATAATAGACATGCGATTAGTCTAGTATTCTATTCTATTTCCGTACATCTAATCTTAGAATCCAGCTAGCTAATGCTTATAGAGCCCTGCTCTATAGGTGTTATCTCTTCGAAATTTTCCCACTCAGTGGAGTCCATACCAACGCCAATGGCAAGTTTTGAAAGACCATCTGCCTCAGTATTCAGTTCTCAATAGATACGCGAGAATGAAGTATACCTAAAATGCTCAATGAGAGTCTTGGTTCGATTGATCCAATGGTGAAGCTAAATAGTTTGAAGGTTATAAGATCCTTTTTCCCATTCCACAATTGCTTTGGAATCTTCGTAGACTCTATCAAGCTGAATATGATTTTCTTTGCAAAAATGAATCGTACCTGATATCTTGATCACTTTAGTACCATCGTATTAGTTAAGACCATTATAAAGAAAAACATTATCTAGTATACTTCTAAATTAGCAAGAATTTATATAGAGAAGGTACTCTCACATGGGCATGATGATATATCCTAGAAACTATAAGTGTTAATAGGAAAATATGTGGCAATCCTTGGAATCGTGTAATATTATCATGGAATCGTGCAATATTATCATTGATTTATTTAGATTCCAGTTATGTGAAGAAATAGTTATATATATTTGAAAGTAAGATATACATAGAATTAAGATGAATTATTAACTTTTCTTATAATAAAAAACAAAAAACAAAGTAAATTTCTTAATAACAATAATATAAAAAGAAATTATTATATCCTAAGATTTTTCATAATGCGTTCATTGTGATGAAGTGACATTCCAATAGGGTGAATGGGTTTCACAAACTTATATAAAACAATTTTCAACTTCATAATACACTTATTTCAAATTACTTAATTGGAAAATATGAGTGAAACTACATATAATTAATGATGATGGAAGCTCCATTTGACATTGTTATGGTTTCTTTATGTGAACGTTTCACATAGTAGCTAATGGGCACCTTTATTTTGACGTGATGTTAAGGAATAAGTAAAATTAAATTGGAAATTACTTTTATTGACCGTCGGGATATATAATTAAATTAATATTGAGAAATTTTGCATTCTAATTATGGATCCAAAAGGATTAATGTTTCTATAAAGTTATGAAGTGTTTGGTGATGGTGATCATATTTAATTACGATATTTTTTTATATAAGGAATCTTAACCAACTCTTACTAGATTATTAATGGACAACTACAACTAATTTTAAGGTGATGGAGACATATTAAAAAAAATATTCAATACACATAACATTCACTCTAAAGATATATGGGAATATGTGGATGACATATATAAACTTTGTATCTCATGATGAGTTCGTTAGGTGAGTTATTTTTTAGTTGGTTGTGAGAGATTCTCTCTAACTCTTAGTTTCTCTTAGTTTTGTGTGGTTGAGATATTTTCTCAACTTTTTTTTGGCTATGTTTGGAATAAGTTAGATTTCATAATAAACTATGGACTCTATATATTGGAGCTATAATGTAATGTAAATGTTAAGTAATTCAATAGCATTTCTATTGTGTACACAACAATGTCTAATCTCTCTTATTTTAAGTTGGTATCAGAGTCACGGAAAATTTTAAGACCACCCCACCTAAATTTCTATGTATAATAAATGGGTGAATCCCCATGATACATAAGAAAACTTGAAGGCTATTTTATCAATAATATAATATGTATATATAATTTTTTGGTGAACCTCTCACTAAATTATATAATCTTGTAAAATATTGGTGAATATTGTGATGTTTTGGAATGCACAACATCACAACAAAAGTTTCGAGTCATGTGACATTCCAGCCTAGATCAAGATAGGAAAAAAAATCTCACTTAGAATTATTTGCACAAAGAGATAACAAGAATAGAGAAAAAATATTTGATAGAACACTGGAGGAAAACCACTCCAGTGGGAAGTTTTCCACTCTAATATTATTCATTAACATGAGTAAAATATATAGATGCTCGCAAGAGACAAAATCGAGAGGCTCAGTGGAGAGTTGAGTAGCTCACATTAATGTTGTCTTATCTTGACTAATTCCCCCAATCTATGACATTGTGCCAATTGTAACTCCAAGTAGTGTCCATAATGAGGTGAAATGAACCTTGATGGACCATGAAGTGGTTAGGATAGTCAACAACTGGGAAATGAACCGTCATGAGGGCGCTATATATGGTTTAGTGGCTTGTTTTTTTACCATTAATGAGCAAATTAACCAAATCTTCAAGAGGGCGCACTCAACCTCCTTAAAATAGGGAAATGCAATAACTACGCAATAAATGTAACATAGAGGGGCACATTGAATCCATAGAATAAGGAAAGGAGTGGGTAAGTGGACAAACAAGCTTTTATGGCATAACCACTAGTCTATGTGGGTCAAATGTGGACAAACTAGGATCCAAGACACTAGACTAGGAACTAGAACCATTTTTACATGGAACAACTTGCACTTAACACTTGGAACCTTATGCAAAAAATCTTAACCAAGGTATAGATGGGAAATATGTTCCAACAACCCCCCTTAAGAAAAAAAAAATTATGAGCAATTATTGAGGGCATAAGAAACAAGAATTATGGTCACCCTTTACATTATTGATCCATATAAACTAGGGAAAGAGGAAAAACCACATGGGGAAAATCCTCCCTAAAAAATGGACATGATAATAAACAAAAAATTGTATACACTCCAAACTAAATGAGTATTTATGGAGGAATACTCTTCTTAGGAAGAAGAGGAATGTGCTCAACCAAATCAGGAATATGTATAGTTGCATGATGAGTCATGGGACCATGTAGAACAACTGAAATGCACTGATAGGAGAGAGACGGATTCTCTTCATACTTGAACTTCGAACCAACCAAGGTTCCATGTCCAAAAGAGACTTGAAGTTCTTTAGAATAAGTGACCCTGAATGAATCATAAGGATCCTAAAGAATCAACTTCAAAACAAGAGAGTTGTAATCAACTCCAAGAAAGAGTAACAAGAGTCCTAAATGTGTCATTGTCATGGCTAAGGCTTCTCCATCTTGTGCGCAACTCTAAAAATCAGTGCTAGCAATCATATAGGAATACATAAGAAGCATGGATCCAAGTAGAGAGAATGCAACATCTCCAAGATTTGATCCTTCTTCCAAAACATCCAAGGGATCACTCTTTCACACGATAGCAGATTCCATAGAAGAATCATGGAAGAACAATGATGAGAGATGGAAGATCGTCTCTTCAACAATATTGATGGAAAAAAATCGTATTCTATCTTCATGAGAAACAACTTCATGGAGAACAGAGGAAACAACAGAAGAACAAAGCTGAACTGGATCATTTGTTGAATCTTCTACCATTTCTTCATGTACCTGCAAACACCACTCTTTAAAATTCCTTACTCTGACAGCGTGTGTGAGAAAGTCAAATCCAAACACAAGTATTCACCTCCATGAGAAATATTGCTAGGTGCATTCTTCAAATTTTGTTCGTACCTTTGATAACGTACCGTGCAAGATGGTTATGGAAATAAAGCAATTCTTTTTGTTCAAATGCATTGGTCCTTACAAACATTCTACATAGTCAGTACCAATAGAAGCATGTTTTGTTGGATTCCTTTTACATGTAGAAATGAAATAATTTTTTTATCGCGTTGCATTTTTCATGAACTCCACGTTTTTTTTCTTTCCATGACATCCCTTGCCATCAAGTGTTGGGGTGAGAAATTGTTTTTCGCAATATGAAGAAATTCAATTTATATAGAGCTCATTACCCGGTGTGGGATATTGGAATTCTTTTTTTTTTTGAAACGCTACCTATGGTAACTTACAACATCCTTTTCTCTAAGATACCACACTATGAAGGACATTTCTATGCTGTCAAAGTTACCTAGGGATTTCAGTTATCCTCATATCATCCACTTGGGATGTTTTGAGTTTGAACTCTTGATTACTCTATGCTTGTTTCTAGACCACATTTATGTTAGCACATTTCCCTTGGAATGTAATTAGTAGCACAATTTGAAATTTGTTCTTTGATATCTTTGTCATTCTATTTTGTTTTCTTGAGTGGTTGTAATCCCTTTTTATAAGAGCAACAAATTATTTCCCTGATCATTTTTTGTATTCGTGTCCTAGGGTACACGGGTACAAGCTTCATTTCCATTCATTCCCCTTGTGAATTTACATGGTTTCACAGAACCATATTTTTTTGACAATAGAGTCACAAGCCTTTGTTGGACTGAATTTAGTGCATATTTCTTAGATTTTCATGTACTAGATTGTTTGAGAACAAAATCCTCATATTCTTTCTAGTCCCTTCATTTTCTATTCCCTCTTTTTATTCATAAGGAAATGATATCTCCTAGCATAACAAATGATTAGTTTTGGGTGAGTATGCTTGTTTACTCAGCCTTCCCCTTCTCCTCTATGGGATGTATTGTGTAGGTGCATGTATGGTAAACAATAGTCACATATGAATATATTGTATCAACTTGGAATATATTCTACAACTATATAATTTCCTCACTTCTCTCTTAGATTCTATCATTTTTTTGTTCCCTTGTATTTTTCTCTTTTGATGAGAAAACCCATATACATAATGTTCTAAGGAAGTTCCAATTAGTCGACAATAATTTTTTCCATCATTGATTTCTAGACCATTTCTTGATTTCCATTTTACTCTGGTTATGTTTTCATGACCTAAGATATGCCCCTTCAATTCTATAGTGGAAGGAACCTTCTCCTTTATGCCCCTTTTTTCATCTTAGAACCTCCCTTTCTAATTTTTCTATTGGTGTTTATGCTCCCTCTGGGAAGTAATTTGATTGTTGAGTTTATGGAATTGTACATAGCCTACCCTCTATTGACTTGTACCTTTTTCCTCCAAAGAGGAAAAAATGCTCTTAACAGTTAGGACCATTCAATCTACTGACATTACTTTGTTATCTTTATTCTGCTTTGTGCTATGCAGTCTAACAAAAAAGACTAAAAACCCATATCCTCATCAAACTCTTTTTCTAATTTGGATTTCCTTCTTTTGTATAATCTATAGCAGAAGAAACTTTTGTATTAGTAGAAGTTAGGGTAGAGAAAACTGCAAACTTGCATGGATCTTTCAAATACTCAACTTTATCAGCTTATGAGAAAGAATAATAAGTTTCAATAGCTAGAACTAACCATTGAAGATAACATGTGAAGAAGCTACCCAATAATGGTAATTGAACGGAAAAGAAAACAAATTAACAAAAGAAATAGTAGCAACAAGTTTATCCATTAAATCATTCTTTATAAGGTCAAAATATTTCAGAATACAAGCACCTCTTCCTACACTAAAACTTTATCTTGGGATTTTGTCTCAATCAGTTTGAGCAAATTCATAGAGATTTTTATATCTTTATAGAATATTACATTGATATATTATATTAGCATTATCACCCAAGATTTGTCTTCATATATAGTCTATCACTAAGGGGAGGACCCACCATGAAATTATAAAAAATTTCCATACTCACATTACAATGTTCTATAGTTACACCACAAATTATGTTATTGTTTCAACACTGCCATCAACTAAATGCACATAACACGATGGGTGGGTTTGCAAATATTTTAAAGTGGATCTAATATCAACTCGTCTACATGATGGATTTAATCTATGAAATAAGAGCACCCTATAGTTACACCTTTTAAAGGCCCTCACATCTACCACAAAACCCATGAAAAACAGTTTCATGGGACAACTCATTAGAGAAACATTATATGAGCTTCAATAATTATGTAAGTAAATTGTTTCATAGATCTACTTTGTTTCCATGAGGCTAATTCATAGATGCTTACTATCCATCTCAACTTTTAATTAACTTTTAGAGATCTTGAGTCAATATATTTAGCTAGAAAAATACATGAAAATATTTTCAAAAGATTATTGACCACAAATTTCATGATGACTAGATATACATCAATAGACTTCATCTTAGATTATTAAGCTCATATTTTTGCACCTTGGATTTTTCTTCATAATTATGTCCCACCATAGGTGCCTAAGGAAAATGAAACCCTTTTGATGTTATCGGTACTCTAGGTTTCATTGTTATGTAAAATATTTCCACATGCACTAGCTTCTTGATGCATTCTTTCTTCTCTAAACAAACAACATTTCATAATTTTGTATATGTTTACTTATATTTCCCATTTCCTAAGGTATATAATTTTTATTGCTACAACTCAAATCAAGATGGATAGGGATTTCTGGAGAAATAGTTAGGCCATTTGATAAAAGAAGTTGCAAGAGATTTAGCAGGTTTTGAACCATGCGGAGTCTGCATTGTATGAGGTTCTCACAATTCTTTGGAACTTCTTCAGGCATAAACAATCCCTACAAACAAGAACTGATGATGTTGGGGATGTTTATACTCTATAATATCGGAGTATAGATCAGATATTGGTTGTGTGTGGCTTCGAGGTGTTGTCATTAGCCTTACATGAACAAAATGTTCATCTAAGGAACCCTTGACCCATACCATGTGCTTCAAAATTGTAATGGTACATAACCATAACATCTAAAATAGTCACAATAGTGCATGCACATTGTATGAATGCGTGTGTGCTTTGGAATGCACTCATGTTCCTATAACATGTCTGTGGTCGTTAAAATCAAATTTAGTTTTCATGTCATTTACATTCCTAAATATGTGTTTCATGACTTGGTTGGTTTGAATTTGGTTTGAAATGACAAACTAGATAGTTTGGGTTTCAAAAATATCAAAACCTCCATTTTTCATAATGTCTCTCAATATTAGATCCATTTTTTATGTTATATTTTTATAAGATAATGAATTTATCATTTATGAAACTGCACACAAATATAGATTTGTAAATGTATAACATATAGATGTGTGTGTGTTCTTTACTATTTTAAATGTATTCTTGTCTCGACATGCATCAAAATCTAAAAACACATACATCTATGGTTCCTATTATAACTTTTTTCTCATTTGACCCATTTCAAAACTAAATTCTACGCTACACTAGTACATATATTATTCTACAAAAAAAAATGTATGATTATGTTAATACAATCATACCATGAACTAATGCATGGTTCCGTAACTTCATGGGAATAAGTACTTTCATAATTTAAAAAAATATAAAACTAACATTATAAATCTTGAAAAAATAGTCCTAGACAACAACAAATTGTTATCTAAAATTGCACAAAAAAATGATGAAATTCCATCTATTAGGTATCCAACACTTGCACTAACTTGAACATATCTATTATGCATTTCATGAAAAATAAAATACTAATGTTAGATAAGATCAAATTTAAAATATTAAAAAAACACATAAATACAACTTATACATTTCAGAAGCTAATGAAGTTTCCTACATTTTATCTTCTTACACCATATTCTAATTCATTATGAAAGTACTTGGAATCATCTCTCTAAGTCAACAAAATAATATTTTTTATGTTTACATTGCCACTGATGCATCACAAAAAACCATAATTAGATTTCACTCACCCTAACATCAAAATTATAACATTTGTCAATGTTCAAAATCATCATGGTAACTACCACATGGTTCCAAGCAACAGATAGTAAATGAGCGAATAATTATAACATAAACAAGATCAAGTTCAATGTGTTGAGACTAGAGTATTATGTCACATGAAGGGAATAAAAAAAACTCAATAATATATAACATATTCATTTATGTTGATTAAATTGAGTCATTGTGCATGATTTTTAAAATTGTTTAAATATATGTGTTTGCAGTGCCCAATTGGATAGAAAGATTAATGCACCTTCCATGTCACTCATATCAATAGACTACACTCTCATGTTAATTTCCTAATGATATAAGTATATTAAATTTAACAGGGATCATCAACGCAATTGTTTTTATTTGTATTTTTATGTTTGATGAAAACAACTCACATATAGGTAACCAATGATTATCATATGCAATGTTTTAAATTGACTTATAAAGTAAATTTATATAAATATATAATATTCCCTAGAGTTAGTTTCAAGTTGGACCATCTAGCCTTCCATTCCTATTCCACTTTTAGTACATTCATTCCTAATATTCTCTTAATTCATTTGTTTATATATGGTGGATTGCAAGGAAATATAAGATTTTGAAAAACCAAATACCATATAAATTTCACCTTTGAAACAATTGACAATGGTGAATTGTTGCAAAGTTTGCAAATGCATTTAGTAATATTATTTTTGGCATATTTGGAGTTCATATTCGTAGAGTATTAATCTACCCACCTTGCAAGAATATTTAGTTTAATTGCCTCAATATTTGAAACCTACGATGGTTTGGTTAAATAATTGGGGGTTTTTCTCTCCTAATTATTTCTTCACCTATCCATGCCATTATTGGTGTTTCATTATCTCTCAGCATGCCCTATGTACCAACATTTTAATAGTTTTTAAAATTTACAAGTTACACGTCTATGTTATCCATGCTATCACTAAATCATTCATCCAATGAGTTCCACACCTCGTGATTTTTTTCATTGGCAATAAAAAGACATGCTCCATGTACCTAGACCTTCTAGTGAACTTGCACACAATGGTGTTTTTTTGTATTGGGGGAATTGGCAACTGGGGACTAGTGGTACTCATGTGACATAGGGTCTAGGGATCCAATATCTCTACCATTATACCCCTAGGTGCATGCACACGAACCGAACACATGCGTCACAGGTAAGACAGGGTGATTTGAACTTGTGACCTCCACTTACAACATGTACTTCATATCAAGTGAATCGTCGGTTGAGCAACACCACTGCAGGAAAATTGTTTTTTATAAGTACCCATAGGGGATTTGAACTTGTGACATTTCATTTACAACTTATCATCTCAATTACTCATTGTCATTTTCTCTAACCCCCATGGGATTCTCTTGCACACAATGGTTTTATTTTCCCTTCCTTTGTCATTATACCCACCATTAGTTTGAGTGAGGTCACTATTGCACACTTTATTGTTAGTGCATCTATTATGGGACCATTTTCTTGCAATGAATCTATTATTGCCACTTTCACTAGTGTTGCATCATAGGTTACAAGTGGTTAAAAATTACATGTCACATTTTTATGGTATTCATGTTATATTGTTAAAGCATTCATATAACTAGTATGGAACCTAATGAATACAACCATTGGAAATATTATTCCATGCCCCCATTGCACTGCATATTAAGATGTTAGTTGTACTCAACCTTTTAGTGTGTCTACACATGACAGTGTTGTTTCCCCTTCCCTTATCGTTATACCCATTGTTAGTCTAACTGATGCCCCTATTATACACTCTATTGTCAGTGTAGATATGGTAGGACCATCCTCCAATATTGAAGCCACCGTAGTCACATCCACTAATTTTTCCTTAGAGCATGATGTTTGACCAACAATTTTGTCTCCTAGACATCAATGCTAATCTCCTATCTTGGAATCACTTCTTATGGTGAGATGGGTAGTAGATGAAAATTTTATTGACCAAATGTGGAGTTTCATTTGTGTTTTCTCATTTGATTGAACTAAATGATTGTAAATTTTTTTTTGGAAAGTAAGATTGCTTGGGAAATTTAATGGGGAAGAGGGCACCACAAGAAACCATACCCTTCTTATATGTAGTGAGTTTTTGTTATATTATTGAGTACAATAATTGGTTTTTAATGTTTTTAGATTTATAAATTAAGTAAACCCATAGATATTGCTATGCTATTGGTATTTTGCGGTGATGAAATCTAATCCTAGACATATGCACACTTAAATAACAATAATAAAAGGTAGGAGAAAGATCAATTTTTGAAATATACATAGCATTGACAAGGACTATAAAGTTTGCAAAATTCCTTCATTATCCATTTTGATATTTGGACATGGAATCCCTAAATTCCTTCATTATCCATTATCATATCTAGGCATGGCATCCCTACATATAGGGGAGAAATCCCACCTCTAAATATTTTATCATTACCATATCTCTAGAATGTAAACACCATCTTAAATAAGTTGTTACAAACATGGAATGGTAGATATCTATAATCATGTCTAGGTGCATAATCATTTTGGAAACATAATTCTTTGTGCATGAAACAAACATGTATTCAATTACAATAACCCATATACGCTTATAGCCAAAAGAAGGTATGATTTGGTCAATAGAGGAATTCATTTGGTTTACATCGGTTCTTCAATTGTTCTATGTATATATCCCATTTGTAGTTTCCATATCCACCATCGAAATGGAAAAGACCCGTGGTTATCTCTCTTAGGGGGGAAGTAGAGAGGGAGGGTTGGAGAGCATTTTATTTTGGGGGGGCCAGGGGGGGGGGGGGCTCTTCAAACCAAAATTATTGTAGTTATATACAATGGATGAACACACCAAAAATATTTGCGGCAACTACAATGTGCAGTGGCAGCCCATAAATTAACTATATTTCTAGTCTTGGTTGGCAAGAGAATAAATTATAGTACATAGAGAAAGAGCATAAAACATGAATAAAATGAAGATGGAACCTCTAAATATTTTTGAGAGAGAATGAAAAAGTTATGATGACAACGATGAGTAGAGAGACAATATTACTGAGAAATTCGTTTATAATGTAAAGATGACTTATCTTCGGCTGTATGCGAGAAGATCTCCATTGCAAGGTATACCATGTGTGAATAGGAAATAACACAATGATCACTAGTGTGAGACAACATGGATATACAGAAGAAAGATGCAGTAGATGGTGAAAGTAATTGTGTGTCATCCTTGTTCAGACTGTGCCTTAGGGAAATATGATGCACCATCTGCAAAGTCAATTGTTTGCTTTGCAAATGGTCGTCGGAGTTTGAAAATGTGAATATGTTCAGTCAAATTATGCTACTATGGAAATTACATTCATTCTTAAAATAGTGATTTCTTTTGTAAATCTATACTAAAACTTCATGGTCGAATTTTCTTGCAAACACAACAATGTGTATATTTCGCTCTTGAATGCATAACTGAAGTCGTTTCCCCCGATCTCTATTGTGTATATTTCTCTCTTGAATGCTTCAAAACTTTGGGATATAACTTAGAGGACCTGTAATATTATTCCATCAATTCTAAATTCAATACACAAAACTTGACTACTATAGCTATTTAGATTATTACATAGTATAATTAACCTACCGGATGTGTGCCTCAATACAGCGAAAACTTGTTTCTTGAATACCTTAAATTGATTGATTTGAATAGTGGGATAGATGGGAGCAATTAAATAATCAGTGTCACGAGTAGTGGCATATTCCCCTTGAAAGTGGGATCCATGCCCAAAATTTGAAGCTACTGACTACAAATATGGAATGAGAAACGACAATCCAAAATCCTTCGATGCAACATCAACCATGTACCACAATTAATCATCTTGACCAAAACTAATTGAGATGAAATTGGTACAACACATACAATATGTTCATCCATGCAACAAAGATGAACATAGTTATAATTAAAAATAACATACCAATGAAATATATCACTAGTACATAATGAGAGATAAGTGACCAAAAAAATGACCAAAAACCGCTTATAAATGACCACTTTTGATTTGGCGATCATTGGTGGCTAATTTTTGGTCTCTTATCACGTGAGCAAAAAAGTGGTCATTTATAGTTTGGTCATTTATAACTTGCCATCTGGTCACTAATTTGGTCACTAATTTGGTCATTAATATGGTTATATGTTTGTTCATTAATCTGGTCATATGTTTGGTGATAAGAGACCGAAAATTCACCACCAAAATTGTCATTTGGTCATTTATATGCGAATTTTGGTCATTTGTTTGGTTGCTTATCTCCCATTTGTTGGTCACTTATCTCTCATTTGTTTTGTCACAATTTAGTCATTTTATATGCAAATATTCGGTGGTTTTTGTAGATAGGTTATGGAGGAATTGAACCACCAATATCCTTCTTGTAAGGAAGGTGCTCTTCCATTGAGCTAGTACCCTTGAAGGCTCTATAATACATGCAAAAGTACCAAGCTTATTCATGTACTCTTTTTCCTGTATATTTATCAAAAAATACTCAAACATTCCCAACTCCTGTAACTATGCTTATATATGATATACTGTTAATAAAATGCAGGAAGAGAATGAGACTAGATTGAGAATTCAAAATTGTCATAAATATCAGTGGCAAGCAGTTGGTGGCTAATATCACATGAATAGATCAGATGCATAGTCTTTGTCTAATCACAAAAACATTCAATCACCAAATACATGCTGAATTGGATTTTTTGGTTTACTAGAGCATTGAAAATAGGTTTCAGCATCCACAGTTAGCACAATTAAAGTAAGATCTGTACATGATTTGCTTTCAGATATAAATGTATTTAATAATTAATTATTTCTATCAAATTGTATTTCCTAACATATGAGATTTCCATCCAAGCTCATAGGAATTTACATATATATTGTATCTTGATTATTTGTGATCTCATCCAAGAGTGGTAGAAATGCAGTGAATACCTGCATATTTAACTACTTCAAATAACTTCTTGTAGGAAATGATTTACATGAAACCAACAAGTATTTAAGTGAATAATAGAGGTCAAAGGAACTTGCTACATAACGGTTACACAAAGAAAAGTGATTTGCACAAACACATAAAAAAAATTGGAATTTTTTTGGTTATCATGACATTTGAAAATAGTTCCAGCATCCACAAGCACATTTAAAGTAAGATTTGTATGTTCTTTTCTTTCAAATAAGAATATATTTACCAATGTAATTGTTTCTATAAAATTTGATGTCATAACATATGAGATTGCCATTCAAGCTTGTAGGAATTTGCATTGATATTGTATATTCATTCTGTGATCCCATCCATGAGTAGTAGAAATGCAGTGAATACCTACCTTGCATCCTATCAGTTTTTTTTAGAAGTATTCTGATTTGAAAATTAGCAAGATATAAAAGAAAGTTAGATGACAAGATGCAACTTATAAAGGATTTTCATAAGATAAGATAATTTTATTACTGACTGTTAGAATAATCAACCCATAGTTACCTACCTTAGACATTAATTTTATTTATTTTTGTCTTATTACCTAGTTTCCTAGATTCCATTCTATGCTAGTTGCCTTCTACAAGTTTTATTCAACACATGCTAAAACACATGCTAAAATTGAGTCATGGAGCACTTGGGAAACATCCTGGAAACCCAATTTAGCATGTCTTCTTTATTCAATATCCTCCAAAGCGCATATCTACTTTTTTTGAAAAGCTGCCTTGTTTTATCTGATTTAAGGCAAAAGGAAAAGCTAGACTAGGTGTAGTTGACTTGTTTTTTGCCCACATCCTCCTCCTTCCTTTTTCTCCAAATAAAAGCATGTATGAGTTGTATTTCCATCCCTCTTTAGCTTTCCCACTTGACTTAGCAAATTTTTGAGCATCTTCATAGATTTGGAAACTGCTTTATGCACCTATGGGGGATTTGACTAGATTTAGTAAGCTTACTTTTTGACTATTCGAATGGAATATTTATGCATTCAATTCTCTCATGTAATTATATATTTCAGCAGCCTATTACTTCACAAGGTTTCCTATTTTACACTTATTGAATACAGATTAGTGTTATGCTCCAATTTCAGTCTCCTTTGGTGTGAATTTTGCATGATTGATTAGCAATTTTGTGAGTGAAATTGTTCTATCTCTTGGGTTCAATTTCCACATGGTATCAGAGCCTTTGTATATCGATTTATCTCCCTCCTTATTGATATTACAGGTTCATCATCTTGACTGGGAGCGCATTCTGCTGACTGGAGGGCACAATTTCTGAGCTATGGACCAATCTCAGAAGATCATCTTGACTGCATTCAATTTCTTTGAGTGGAAAGATGAGATGGAGATATTGTTGAGAGAGAAAGGTCTCTATAGGGTGACTATGGAAATAGAGGGAGAGACCAATGCAGCTGCAGAGAAAATTAAATGGAACAACAAGAGGGATGAGGCCTACGGACTTTTGTGTCTGAGCATTTCAAGAGACCTCCTCTTCCATATTGATGGATTGACATCACCGAATGAAGTGTGGGAGAATATAGAATGTATTTTTTGAAAGGAATTTGAGATGAGAGGACATCAAATCGAGAATGAGCTGATCTCCTTGAGTCCCAATAGCTTCGAATCATTGCAACTCTACTTTTCCAAGTTTAAGGCCCTTGTTTTGCAGTTGAAATAGTGTGGGATTGAAAAGAAGGAAGAGAAACTAGTTTTGGCCATACTTTATAAGATTGGTATTGACTATTCAGTGTTTGTTTCGACCTTCCATGCCACCAAGTTGACAGCTCGAGCCTAGAAGATGCCTAATCTTACAGAGTTCATGGAATCCCTCACACAGGAACAAGATAAGTTGGTGATGATGGGCACTATCAAACCTTCCAAAGACCAAGATTTGGTTACTGGAGATTCAAAGGTGGAATCAAAAAGCAAGAAAAAATCTAAAAATCCACGTGAGCAAAAGAGAGACAAGAACAAGTCTCAAGAGGAGCCCCAAGGTTCCAAGAATAACTCCCAGAAGAAGAAGAACAAAGGAGAAATGAGTGAGTGTGCATACTACAGTAAGGGCTATCATCCTGAGAGCTCTTGTATGAAAAATCAAATTGACATGTTGACCCAACTCCTGGAGAAGAATAACATCTCCCTTCTTGATTTCTCAAAGAATTGGGAAGGAGGATCAAATTCAGAGGACAGAGAGAGAGTACATGCCTTGGTTGCTAGCACATCAAGCTCACCTAGCTTCATCATAGACTCTGGAGCTTCTAGACATATGGTTTCGACAAAAGAGATATTCTCCTCTCTTGACATGTAGAAAGGTCCACCAATAGTTTTTGGAGATGACTCTCTCACTGACAGCTTGGGGAAGGGAAGGATTGATCTTGACCATCGTAAGTTCAATAATGTGTTGTATGTTCCAGGTCTTTCCTCTAATCTCTTGTCAATGTATCATATGACTCATACTGGGTCTCCAAAGAAGGTCATATTCTCCCATGATGATGTTGAAATCACTGAGGTTTCGAATGGTAAAGTCATAGAAAAAGGTGTTGTAGATCACACTTCGAAGGTATATAATTTTTCCCATTTTCTACCCTACTCAAACCCCTCTGCTCTTCTAATTCATGCTAATGAAGCAAGAAAGATTTGGAATGAAATATTTGGCCATATTAACTACAAGTATATTCCTGATTTGAGTGAAAAAGATATGGTCATAGGGTTACCAAATATCAAGTTTTCTAAGGGAGTCTGTCAAGGTTGTATCCTAGGAAAACACCCAGAGAACAAGTATGAGAAAGCTAGTCATGAGAGAACCTCTGCACCTCTTGAGCTATACCATAGTGACATTGCTGGTCCATTCCCTCATATTTCCATGAGTCAAGACAAATATGCACTGAACTTCATAGATTAATTTTCCAGGTATTGTTGGGTTTACTTCCTAAAGCATAAGTCTGAAGTTTTTTACCTCTTCAAAGTCTTTAGAGCCTTGGTTGAAAACCAGTTTGGGAGGAAACTCAAGATCCTAAGATCTGACAATGGTGGTGAGTATGTCAAATATGAGTTCATTTAGTATTCTAAAGATGTAGGTATTTAGATGCAGCATTCAATCCCTTACACACCACAACAAAATGGTGTTGCTGAGAGAAAGAACAGATCACTGAAGGAGATGGCAACCTGCATGATGGAGGCTAAGAATTTGCCACCAAAGTTTTAGGCCAAGGCTATAAAATGTGCATCCTACATCTAGAATAGGGTGCCTCATAAGCATATTTATGGCATGAATCCTTTCAAATCTTGGAGTGGGCACAATCTGGATGTGACCCATTTCAGGATTTTTGGCTCAAAGGCTTGGGCTAGAATTCCAACTGAAAAGAGGAAGGCTTTGCAGCACCAAAGCCAAGAGTGCCTATTTCTTGGGTATTCTGAATATTCAAATGGGTACAAGCTGATAAACTTGAGCACTAACAAATATTTCATTGAAAGAAGTGTTTAGTTCCAAGAAGAGCCTTTAGTAGCAATTGAAGTTGGAGAGTCTTCTTCACCACCAGATCCATTGATTGTAAGTGGAGAAACTAATGAGTTTGATGATTCTGATATGTCTGATAATGATGATTTAATTGCAGATCCTAACATTCCTACAAGACCAAAATGGGCAGAAAATACCATTCATGTAGCTGGGGAACTAGCTGGAAATCCTAGTGACATTAGGAGGACTAGATCTCAATTTGAGAGTGCCCTTTGTGTGAAAGATACTTTATTTGATGAGAAGTGCTATCTAATGGTTGAATCAGATCCACGGACATATGAATATGTAGCAGATGATCCAAGTTGGAAAACAACCATGAAATAAGAATTCATCTCGCTCCGAAAGAACAACACTTGGGAACTAGTTGATCTTCCCCCAGGGAGGAAGCTAGTTCAATGTAAGTGGGTTTTCAAGACTAATTTTGCTGCTGATGGTTAAATTTTGAAATATAAGGAAAGATTGGTAGCCAAGGGCTACTCAAAAGTACATGGTATTAACTACAATGAAACCTTTGCACCAGTGGAAAATATGGACTCCATAAGGCTAGTTTTAGCCGTTGCATCTTCGAAGCAGTGGGGGGTACATCACATGGATAGAAACATTTAGTGTAAATGCATCAACTCAATGTTTGTGGTTGCAGGGGATACTTGAAGAATGTGGTTTCGAATCAGAGCTTTCAACTATTATCTATTGTGATAATCAGAGCACCATTCAAATCTGCAATGATCTAGTTCAGAGACAACGAACCAAGCACATTGAGATCCATATGCATTACATCAAACATCTTGTGCATGATGGCACCATTGATCTACTATTCTGTGCATCTTCAGAACAAGTAGCAGACATCTTCACCAATTGTTTTTGTGAGAAGACCTTCAACGATCTCAAATCACCGTTGGGGATTTTTGATCATGCTGTGAATCATGATTGATGACAAGATTTCCAAATTTTTTTTTTCTTGTCCATGTTTAAGGGAGGATTTTCCCACTGGGTTTTTGCCTCTTTCCTTGGTTGTATGGACAAGCAGTATGTAAAGGGTGACTAAGCCTTGTTGTTAGGCCCTATAGTTTTCTGATATTTACTCATAAATTCAGGCTTAAGGGGGGCTATTAGAATAATCAACCCATAGTTACCTACCTTAGACATTAATTTTAATTATTTTGTATTATTACCTAGTTTCCTAGATTCCATTCTATGCTAGTTGCCTTCTACAAGTCCTAGAAGTCAACACATGCTAAAACTGAGTCACGAAGCACTTGGGAAACATCTTGGAAACCCAATTTAGCATGTCTTCTTTATTCTAGATCCTCCAAAGTGCATATCTAATTTTTCTGAAAAGCTGCCTTGTTTTATCTGATTTAAGGAAAAAGGAAAAGCTAGACTAGGTGTAGTTGACTTGTTTTTTTCCCACATCATCCTCCTTCATTTTTCTCCAAATAAAAGCATGTATGAGTTGTCTTTCCATCCCTCTTTTCTTTCCCTCTTGACTTAGAAAATTCGTGAGAATCTTCATATATTTGGAAACTGCTTTATGCACCTATGGGGGATTTGACTAGATTTAGTAAGCCTACTTTTTTACTATTTCGAATGGCATCTTTATGCATTCGATTCTCTCATGTAATTATATATTGCAGCAGCCTATTACTTCACAAGGTTGGCTATTGTACACTTATTGAATACAGATCAGTGTTATGCTCCAATTTTAGTCTCCTTTGGTGTGAATTTTGCATGATTGATTAGCAATTTTGTGAGTGAAATTGTTCTATCTCTTGGGTTCAATTTCCACAATGTCCAACAAATGTCACACAAAACTAGGTCAATGGGACTAAAACAATACATCCAGTTTAAATACATTAGTGGGAGTTCCTAAGAAACACCAATAGCTGAGCAAAAGAGCTGAGTACATAGATAAAAGAAAGAAACACAAAATGAATGTAAAAGAAAAGTCACAGCAAGAGTGTTGGTCACAACATTCCTAATAGACATCCCAAAAGTAGAATAGCCTAGGGTCTGGCAACTAAAGAAAAGATATTAAGTGAAATTTTATGAAATGGCTCTCACAAAATAATAAATTATGGATTTTGACTCTAAAAGAAATAAGTCTTCGAGCATTGTACACCATTGATGGAACTCAACAAAGATGGGATATTTAATCTATAGGGGATAATTCCCCGTGCAGTAATATGAATTCAACAGATAAAGATGTTAGAAAATTATGCTCTGCTAAAATAAATGTAGAAAATGCTAAATGGAATTCAAGAAAGAAAGAGAGATCAGAATAGTTGTCATACAAACCATGGATTTAGACTCTAAAAGAAACAAGTGTTAGAAAATAGCATACCATATATGAAACTAAACATAGGATATTTAAAGATATCTACCTCTATAATGAGGGATTCTAACTATATCAAGGTAAATCTTCATTCAGTAAAAGGAATTTAGTGGACAAATATTGTAGAAATCTATGTTTCTGCTAAACTAAAAAGAAAATGCTATATAAATTTTAGGGGAGAGAGAGAGGGAGGGAGAGAGAGAGAGAGATATAAACCTTTCTACTAAGTATGCCTGTAAGTGAATGAAATTCTTCCCACAAAGAGTGGATTTCACAAGCTATCTCCTTGAACCTACTTAATTGTGCTTGCATCATGCCCATCTCTTTGTGTAAAGTTGAAACCATGACTTTAAATTCGGTGACAATGTCTTTCCTTCCTAGCTGTTAGGAATGAAGTTGTCAATCAAACTTTATTCTTCTCATACTGAAATAAATCTATAAGCGCAAGATGACAAAGGATTAAAATACAACCCATTCCTTCAATTTTTATTTACTACAGGATCATTTCAAGAACAATTATACCTAATTCTTGTACAACTTCTTCGATCCTAATCTCAAGATCATTCCTTTCTCCCATACATTCTTGAAATTCGATCTCCAACTCGGTAATCCTGGCGTCAACATTGGTAGCTACTCTCCGTGCAACATCAGTTGAGTCAACTTTAAAGCACATTTCCTTCTCTCTCCTGTGAAGACTATCTCTTTCAACCTGTAGTTTGAATTCCAATATTTATGGATTCCATTTTAACAACAGTTCAAAAAAATATTAAGCATATTGAACAAATGGTGCCAACATGATCATTAATAATTTACCTGCAATGACTCTATTCTGTTCTGATATCATTCTACCTCAAATTTTAAATGTTGAAGCTGCTCATTCAGTAAAATATAGGGTCTAGATGACACAACATACTTCTCATCATTTACAATTTCCTGTCATATAACACAAATAGAATTATTCTAAAAAAAACACTAAAAAAACCTCACAATTATCACGAGATGGACAAACAATATGGGTACTATAAATCAAAGGTTGATCATTGACCAAAATATATGTTAACTTGCACAAGTTCTAAATGGTTTAAAATTTTCAGCTTTTCTTCATGTGCCTCTTATATCTGTTACAACCTGCTTGCTGCTAACATCTGTATTGAAATTTGAAATGGGAAATTAGGAACCATATAAAATAACGATCTCATACATCAGTTGTCATTTATATTGAAATAAAGTTTAATATTATTTTACAAATGTTAGAAAACAAAAAACAGTTAACATCCATCACCCTAGTAGCTTCCAATGTTGCTTCTATATCCTCTAGCTGTTGTTGTAATTGTAACTTTAGAAGATATTCTGATGTATATTACTATTGTATATTGATGTCCCCCCATTGGAGATGTGTGTTCCTCCTTTCGGGATGCCATCATTGTGTATGGTCACTGAGGTAAACCATCTGTTGTAAGTCGGGGAAATAGTCATCAGGTTAAATAAAGGAAAATGTATTTATATTTATTATTAGTTAGGTCAGCCCCATAGGTAACCTAGACAACCTAGTGGTTGACTTAAAAACTCAACGAAAGAATATAAATAGGGAGGCGCCCTCCTCATTTGTCACACACTTCACTTGCTCTCTCATGTGCAATTTAGGAGAGAGAGGAAGAGGAGGGACAAAGAGTTGTTTCAAAAATATTTTTCTTGGGATATTCTATCTTGTCATATTATCTTTGTGACAAAACTATTATGAGGAAGCTTGCGGGGTTTTCTCCTTTATGGTTTCCCCAATGAAAATCTATGTGTCTTGTGTATCTTTTGTATCTTTGATGTATTTTTGTGCTTGTTATTCTTTCAGATATAGATCCTAAGTAAAATAACTTAGAAAACTAACTGGTATCAGATCCACCCTAAAATAATGAATTGTACAACCGAAATACAACTACAATGGCAGCTACTAGAAATTAGGGTTTCATGCTTTAAAACCCTAGGAGACTAAATCTAGTCATATTGGAACTTTATCTATAACTCGATATTGGAGAAGTATCAAGAGACAAAACGTTTACAGGATGAAGATGAAATATTTTTGTACCTTATGTGAAAGTTTCAGCCTCGTATTCACTATACTTCAGGAGATATGATTCCTCCAAATCAGGGTTCTACCCTCCTCTAGAATACAGGCATAAACATGTGACCTAGGGAGAATTTTTATATCTAGGGATAGGAGGGTCCAAATGCAATTTTTCAAGATGTTGAAGGTAGGAAATATTTGTGGTTTATGTGGTACATTTTTCAGACCCTAAATTTGAAACAATGACACATGGAAGTCCGTACAAGTTTTCTATAATGAATAGTCCTAAAACAAATCAAACTTGGGGAACTCAATATAAGTCCCACTTGGAGAATCCAATTCTTCTCTAACCTATGGGGTTGGAAAGAAGACACACCAAGATAGCTTAGTGTGAAGTTTCAGACCGTGAGGAACAAAAACATCGGAGATGCAACAGAATCAATATCATACAATTCTACATAAGAAATTGGAGAAACTAGGGATTCCTGTTTCAGAAGCTTCCCACCACTGTTTTCAGAAAAGGAGTACATTGGAAAACTCGCCTTAAAGAGGTGAATATTTCTGTCCAATAATAAGTTTTAAATTCCAAGTTTGTAAAATTAGGGTTTCTTTAACAAACCCTAGATCAACAAGCTCTGGAACGAGGTAGGACACCTCAAATCGGCAAGATCTAAATCCTTGCTATTTACATTAGAGGTTCTCATTTCAAAATGACTAATTACACCCAGATTGATGATAAGCTTGGTGAAGTTGAAAAATTCCAAGCATGAAAGTATAGGATCTCCCTGATCCTTGAAGAAAATTACTTAGATCAGTATATCAGTAAGGAAGTTATAAGAGCCTAAGGGAGACGAGGCTAAGGCTAGAACAAAGAGAATCATTGCATATTATATTAAGGATCATCTCATCCCTCATGTTCCATCCTTGAATACACCAAAGGAATTGTTTGACACTTTTACGAAGCATTAGAAGAAGAAGAATAGATTGTTATCACCACCTTGAATGACCTCCCAATATCATGGGATTCATTCATTCAATGGAAGTGTGCCAGAAGGAATTTAATTACCTTCAGCAGACTCTGGGAAGAGTGCACACAACAAGAATCCCGGATCATAACAAGAGAAGCTAATATGGTAGCAATTGAATATCAATATCTCATTATTCAAAGAATATTCCTCAAGCGATTAGGAATATGTACTCTATTCTATAAGGATTCAACTCATGAAGAACCTCTTATCCATCTCAACATTTGGATAATAAATGATGTAGTTGTGAATGAAGTAGAAGGCTACATGACATAAGGATCAAGAAGGAGTATACCCAGCAAACAAACAAAGATAAGTGTTTAGTTTTCATTTCATGATATTGTTTGGTTGTGCATTTTTTTATATTTAGTTGATGTATTATTCATGTTTGTGTGTTTGCACTTATACTACTGAATTGCACATGATGGGTAAGAATTTAATGATGTTGTAAAACATTCCATTGCTACTTGTCTAGATTGAAACCTATTTCCTGACATATTAGGACTAGTACACACTCTTAATAACATTGTGGTAGAAGGAATCTAGAAGTTACTATATGTGTACAGGATATGTATGAATGTTGTAGCATTGGCTAAGATAGTTTCATGACTATGTGACATATATGTGTCACTATTTATATGTTTTGGAAATTATGAGATGTTTCTAATCATGCAACTGAACTTGACTTGTATATCATTCTGAAGAACAAGTAACAATGATTCAGAAGAGGAACCTGAAACTACCCAGGTCAAAGGCACCGTGGTGAAAGAAAGAGCTTCAGAAGAATATAAAGAGAATGGTAAATCCACCTTGAGATATAAATACCATATTGGGCACGAGAAAACATCCAAGATGAAGAATACTATGATGAGAATTCCAAATAAATTAAGAGGCCTCATACACACTCCATTTATGTGACACTGTTGAGTGACATCATTGATGCAGATCCTTCTAGCTATGAAGAAGTAGCCAAGAAGAAAGGGAAGCAGAATATGATCAAAGAGTACTAGTTGATCAAGAGGAATGATGTCTAGGATGTGGTTCTGAGACTTGAAGGGAAATCTATAGTGTCTTCCATATAGATCTACAAGATCTATGATGTAGCAGATGGGAGCATCGAGGGATACAATGAAAGACTCATAGAACGAGGCTTCTCACAGAAAGAAGGCATAGAATACGAGGAGACATTTGCACCAGTTGCAAGGTACACTTCCATTAGATCCATACATGTAGGTATGATATGGGAGATACACCAGCTAGATATCAAGAAAACATTCTTGAATGGTTTAGTCGAGGAGGAAGTGTATATAGAGTAGCCACTAGGAGTCGAGACACATTACAAGAAGTCTCATGTGTGCAAATTAAAGAATGCCTTGTATGATCTCAGACGCCACCCATGGGATAGCACATACAGTTACATGAGGAGCTTGAATATCACCTAGAGTGATGAAGATCTTAGCCTTTTCTATAAGGTTGAAAATGAAATCCTATAGAGGACGACAAGCACACAAATGGGTGCAAGGGGAAATTTTCAACAAAGTTCAAGATAAAGGATATTGGTATCCAATTACCTTAGATGGATACATAGAAGATGAGTAGCATAGGAAGCTACATGTCTCTCTAGTATATAATGTTTAGATACATGGAGTACAAAATGCATATGGAGGATGATACACTGCTTCAAAGGGAGTGACTGTAGAATATCCTCATGTTCGACATCGTACGGTTGTTGAGATTACAACATCAAGATTCATTCTCTAGGCTTGTGAGTAATATCAAGATAATAGACTTGTGATTAATATCAAGTCATATAAATATCCTCATATGATTGAGGTGGTGATTTTGTAAAGCTTATGAGTAATATCAAGCTAAGTCTTGTGAGTAATATCAAAACAATAGACTTGTGAGTAATATCAATTTAGTAAATCTTGTGAGTAATATCAAGCTAACTCTTGTGTGTAATATAAAGATAGTATACTTGTGAGTAATATCAAGTTATACAAATATTCTCATGTTGTGAGGTGGTGTACTTTACTATGTAAAGTAGATATACTATGTGATGTATGGCTAGTCATGGTCAACAAGTGCTACACGTCTCCTTCAGGGATTAGCTACCCCTAGAGTGATTTACTTTAGCATGTGACTATACGACCCAGGGTAATACATATGATCATCGGTTCAGAAACAATATTATGAGTATTATATGATATAGAATTTATGAAAACACATATGGACCATGCAAATATATTTAATATAAACACAGAGATGGAGAGAGAATTTGAATTTCCTGTGTTTCCACCAAGTGAAATCAAATTGATTAGATATCAGTTGAGTATTAGTTATGGTAAACAAGTTTCCTTAATTAAGGAGTCAAATCCTTAATTTATGGAAGTGTTTGTTGGAAATAAACATTGATGGAGAAGCATTCAATTCTATTCAGTTGCATTCAGTTATGTTCAGTTACATTCAGTTACTGTTTAGTTACATTCAGTTATGTTCAATTACATTCAATTTTGTTTAGCTACATTCAGTTCTGTTCAGTTACATTCAGTTCAGTTCAATTACACTCAGTTAAATGCAGTTACACTCAGTTGCATGTAGTTCCATTCATTTCAAATCACTGCACTCAGTTAACAACTCGGTCAGAGTTAGTTAATTAATGGAAGGAACATATATTCTTGTGGGAGATAATTATAGAGTGCCATCTTTGCACCAGATCAATGGGGGGATCATGATTGAATATGGATTAGTGTTCTAAGTGTTAACAAATTAATGATGCATGCAACTATTCTATTTTTGTTGTAAAACCTAATTTGACTTGTTATTAAATTGTTATGTACTTGGAAAGTCAGATACGGTGTTCCATTCTATCTCCACTCTTTGGTGCTCTCGATGAAATCAATATTATATTGTGTTGTAATCATTATTTTCTACTTATCAATCATACTCTAATATCATTTGTTGGTTTTTTTATCCTCTGAATCAGAAGAGGGTTTTCCCAAGTTATATCTTGTGTTCTATGGTTTGATTTATGTCTTGGATTATTGATGAGATTGATATGCACTCTTATTGTGGATTAAAGTTTTAAAGTTCTAGTTTATTCATATTTTTGTCAATCACTAACATGGTATCAGAGCAAGGGTGTCCAAGACCTTAGTTTGCGCAAGCAACTAAAGCCTATGTGATCTTGAGAAGTATTGAGCAAAGATCTTGGAGCCATGGCATTGATCTTCATCCAACCGAAAGACCGAATCAAAGATACTTCCAAATGGAAGGTGAGGGTGTGAATCATTATTGAGGATCATGATCAATATGTCTACTTGACCTCAGTGAGTGAGGAGTCTTTATGCATGGCGAATTAAAGAGCAAGTCAATATGCACCATTTCCATCATTTTTTAGGAGACAAATTTCATGGAGATGTTATGATCAATTCATGAGGAATCAGACAAAAAAGTTGAAAACCCACTTCCAAAATGGGCTAATTTAGATTTATACATAGAATATTTCAGAAAAAACCAACTATTTGAGAGATATGATCGGTTATTTGAAGATCAAATTCTCATAATTCGTGTTATGGTCATTTTCCCAAAGTTGACGAATTGAGGATATTATCATTATTTAATAGATCTTGTGTATAATGAGAGACTCATAGAGTTGATATCTCATCCATAGAAGAGGATGATCGTTTGAAGATTTTTTTTTGAAGAAGAACATTTGCTATGGGTTGCATGGGATCCAATTTCTCCATTCAGAGATTCGCTACCTCTTGCATGCACTCAAATTTGCAAAGAGATCAAGAGAAATGGACTACATAATCTCCGCAAGGAAGCAGAGATCAAGAGGGAGCATGCAAAAGAATAAAAATATAAGCACCCAATTTTTTTATTATATGTTATTTAGATATATATGATTTTGAATGTTTTCATTACAGTCATATAAAGCATGAATGATTATTTTATAAAATATGAATATAGAGGATGTGTGATTGTTCATAAGATATGAATAAGAGCATGCATGAATATTTTATAAAATATGAATATAGAGGATGCATGATTGTTCATGCATCCTCTGTATTCCTGTGCAACATATATTTGAGGTGCCTCCGGTGTGTCCTTCACAATGTCCATATAATTTTTGCGGTCCAAGTCTTGTTGCATTTTGGTATCATGGTCACCGTAATACGACTTTTGCACCTTGGGTAAAATATATTTTACTACCTTCACTCCATCAGGTACTAGTGGCATTATCAGTGGAGTCTTTCCATTCTTTGGGATTGTAGCTTCTAGTGCATTTGTGCATCAGGGTGGAACATATGATGGCAACAAATTCCTTGTTTCTGGGGTGTTACCTCTCTTCCCTTCCTCTTTTTGGTGTTGCTGCATTTCCCTTGCTGAGCCACTGGTGGGATTGGTCTTTCCTTTTGAACTAGCTTAGTATCCTTCGGCTGTACTCTGGGAGTAGTTTGTTCATTGACAGGGCCCATCGACAGTGGGATGTAACTAACAATATCTTCCATTATCGAGGTGGGTGATACAAACTTGGATTCAATTGTATTTTTGCTAGAGACAAAGATGACCATACTACAACCTTACCAGTTCAGTGCTTCGAGGTTGACACAATAACAATGGTTCTATTCGGAAAGTAAGGAACAGAGTTAGGGTAGTGAATCTTGATAAATACCTTAACTGGTGCTAGCCATTTTTCGTATGCACTATCAAGTTTTCAGAAAGGAATCCATCCTTTCCGTCGCATGGGCGTACCATTGAATTAAATATTTTTGCATTATATCACCACTGTCCTTCCACTTTAAATGGTACTTATTGTTAAAAAGAAATTTGGTATGCAAAAATCTCGCTGTCAATTTCTCACCCTTTTTTATGTCATGTCTAACAGGGTGCCGTGTATTTTAACACGTGCGATTTCTTTCCACTTCGCACATTCCTTCTGACATGGGGGATTATGGCGGATGATTCACTATCACTTGATTCCTTCATGATATTATTCCATGCTGTGTAGTTATGCGGATTTATGCTACATTGATGGAGGTTTGTGTCTGCAACATGTATCTCTTCAAAGATATTTTCCTTTATTACCTGTAGCGCAACATCAACTATTCGATGTTCACTTGTGACTTCAAATGTATGGGTAAAGTTTACAGTTAATCTTTCCCACTCAATGGTTCCTCTTCGCAGCTCTTATGAGGTGTAGAAACCTCTTGGCACCATTTTCAAGGTGTGGATGAATCAGTGAACCCATTCTTGTCATGGATATTATTTCCAAATTGTGCGACAGTTCTCAATATGCTTACTAGGATCTGTCAACCCTGTATATTTTTTATCAGAATAATTGATCTCTTCCCCAAATCTAATCTTCATTAGTCTCCTACATTGTGGCCATTCGGAGATAGATTATTTATGTGTACTCCACCATATAGCGGGCATAGCTTTAAGCACATAGTCCAAAGTGGATAATCGTTGTGATTCTATGACCTTTTCTTCAAATTATTCCAAGAAGGATGCAAGATTAGTAAATACTTCATACATAGGAAGTGTGATTGCTTCGGCTCTGACCCTTCAAACAACTCTTTTAATTCTCGCACATCTATGCATGGAGACTTCATGTAGCTTGTTCTGCCAATTTTCCAGAGCTTCACCTGAGTCGACGTGCATGAGATTACACTCTGCCAACTCAGGTTTCCATCAGCTATGGGATTGATATAATATTCCTTCAAATAAATAATGTTATACAATTGGTCCAGATAATTTTATTTCCCTTCTCTATGCACGGGCTCAACATATCATTGTCCTTCGAGCAGATAAATGGGCGCAACCACTCTTATTTAAGAATATTCAAAAGATAATATCCTTTTCTTGAAGTTTATAATAGTTTGGTTTTCTATTTCCCAATCAATTCCTAGAAGCACAGGATATGGGTTTGTTTCATCAATAATGTCAATAACTTAGAAGTTGACATATTTCCTTAAGCCTTCAACTTCCACAGGTACTTGGGATAGTCTACCAATTGGTAGAACCTTCAACTAGTTTGCAAGCCTTAGTTGGATAGGAGACCAGTCTAGTCACATCTTATTCATGCTCTCTCATGTTTGTATTTTCAATATATTGACATTTTATCCCAGTTCTAATATGATATAGTCCATATAATAATCTCCTATATGTGCAGTCATTCGTAGTTCTCGGTCTATCTTCACTTTTCTCCCGATATGGTTGACTCTTTTCTTAGGTCGTGGGTCTTTTGTGGTTTCATATATGAGTGTTGTCAATTCTGCAATAGCATCTTTATCATGGATTAGTGATAGACAACTTTTGAAAAATTCTTTGAGCTTACTAACCTTTTTCATTCGCGACCTCCTGATTAGTTGTTCAAATCGTTCGGGCATAGCTCTAACTTGTCCATATTTCGACGACTGATTGGTATCAAAAAATTATTGTCGCACCTTCAAGAAGACTTCCTTCTCTTGTTGAACATCTAGTTGATATTTATTTTTTGCCACAGGTCGCACCTTCGGTTTTCCTTGCAATGCATTTTGTTCTGCTCCCTTCGTAACACCTTCTCTTGTGACTACAACAAGGTTGGGTTTTCTTGGTTCGACATAAATCATTTGAATATTTGGATTGGGGTTTGGATTTGGATTCTGCACTGGGTTGGGGCTAATGACAGTTATAGGATTCCATTTCGCAATAAGATGCAAACATTGTTCGACAGTGTGATCAAATTCTTTACAATATGTATAGGTTTTCGTAAGACTTTGAAAATATCAGGAAAAATATCCAGGTTTCCCATAATTATAACATATGATTTGGCCTCTTCCTCGACCAAATACTCCTCATGGTTGTTGTCCTTTACCTCTAAAATTCCCACCCCCCTTTGCGGAGGGTATTTTTGTTGTTGAGGATACCGATTTGGATGCTATTGTGGTTGAGGATATTATTGTTGTTGATACTGCACGGGATGATACTAAGGATGCACTCATTCAGCTTGCATTTTTTCATCAATGTTCATTAAGTAGGTTTCCATGGTCTTCTCTTCCAGCAGTTGAAGTTGTATGCAGTATTTTTCAGCATGAACTACTGAGCTACAAAATTTACAATATAGATTAGTGGGTGCACTTACAATCTTCTGTAATTACAGACATTCTTTGAACTTGTGACCTCTAGTATGACATACTCTACACCAAGGCATTCTACGGGTGTTTAATGGGTTTGGTGCACCTGCTGCGACATATTTCATCAGTGTCGGACAATTATATTTATGGTGTCCATCTGTTCTGCATCGTGTACACCATAGTTCCTCCTGAAATTCCTTTCCTCTTTTAATATCCTGTAGCTACATCATAAGATTGTTGAGTTGCAACTGAATTTGCATCATTCCTAATCTAGTGTCCTCAACTGGAGAGGATTCTAACTTCATTTCTATTTCCAAATCCTTTGTCTGCGACACGATTTTATGTTGCATCAATGACGTTCAAATATGTGGTAGCAAGGCGGCAATGAACCATTCCTTGTGTTGCACATCTTACATTTGGAAACTCACTTTGGTCATTAATGTCTTAAATATCTGGTCAAAATCCCAAACAGATTCTTTAGGTAGCTGCTTGATCTCTTTGATCTTAGTGATGCATTGGGATTCGTACTTTGGTTTTTTAAATTCATCAATCAAACCAAGTCGAATCTCGTTGATTATTTTAAGGAAAACTCCTCTTGGTACTATGGAAAAATTCATATACCATTCTAGCGCACGACCTCGTAGCATCGTGATCAATTGTGCTTTCTTGGAGTTCCATCCATGATCTGTCGTACATTCTAGACAATGTCACAAAGAGACCATTACTGCTCTGGGTCTTCCAGCCCATTCCCATTGAATATTGGGAGCTTAATGTCAGTTCTAGCCATTGGATTGATTGCTGTTGTATTGACTGCTGGTTCAGTCGAAACAAAATTTGGACTAGTTGGACTTCCTTGTTCGCTATTTATAGTGTTAGTACTAATCGTATTTATAGAAATACTCAGAGACAGGTCCCACGATATTACCTATGGTACTTTAGGCAATTTGTGTACACGTTCTTGTTCTAGAGATTCAGTCGACTCTTCAGACTCTTCATCACCTTCTGATATTGGATGATATTCCTCTTCCTTGTCACAAGAGCCTTTGTCTAAGTATGATGCAAAGTCATAGACTTCTTCTTCTTGCTCTGTGCTGCAACTCCCCCGCCTGAATAGATTTTTTCATCTTTTTTCACACCTGAATCTTCTTCCGCTTCTTAAAAATCCTGGCTCTAATTCAGTTCCACTTTCTCTTAGGAACATCTCACTCTAGGGTTTTGCTGAGACATAACCACCCTTTTCTATCCAGTTTATCATTCGCATAATTCCTTTTTCACATAAAATCATTTTTATCCACGTTTTTAAAGATAGTAGGTATCTACTGCGCCGTCCTTGAAAAAAAATCACTTTGCCTCACTGTATGAGGTTATTGTATCAACAACAAACTTAGTAATATATCATTCTAGGATATTATCTACCCAAAAGTCCTTAGTCCTTGATATAGTTTTTTTTATTCTCTTCAACTGCTCGATCAAGAACGTACTCCACTCTTTCGGTTCTCATCCCTGGAAATTCCTTTGCTGGGTTGCTAGCTTACACAACCACTCATGTAACATAATGGGAAACTTGACAAATAAAACCTCATGAATGTGTGAATAAATGTACCGTTCTATCCTTAACTTTCTTTGCATGCAAACTCTATCTCTTTAGCATCCACCCAGTCTTCGATCTCTGGTTTTGTTGGTTTCCAGAACATATCCCTCTCCACACACTTTAAGGTCCCAACAACGGAACCATTTGTTGAATTTTTATCTCTCTATGTCCCTCTCTCACACTGGACCCAGGTTCAGCCCCTTATTGGTCAGTACAACAAATGCCAAGATATCGATTCAACAGAGAGGAGCTCAGACGGCAGCACCTGCAACATAGATGTTGTCTCACCCGAGATATCTCATTCCTTATGGGTAACTGCCAAAACCGTGTTTTCGCAGTTTGTGCAGGAGGGTGTTCTAGTACCTTGGCTCTGCACCAAGGTTTTCCAACAAAGGCTGGGAAGGTAAGATACTGGTTTTCGCATTGCTTTAATACCAAGTTATAACTCAACCCTTATTTATGCAATTTCACTCAAACACACAGTGAACAGACAACATAGGCATATTCATTACTATAACGAGGAATTCATACATTTATCCATTTGCAACACAATAATCAATCAATCATTGAACATGACATTTATGCATTTAACTAAGCTACTCAACATTCAAACCTATCCACAACATATAATGTGGAAACCCATCCAGGAAAAAACCACAAGGTGCTCTTCATCTGACATTGGCATGAGGAAATAGATGCACCTTTTTGTCTACACATAAAGTTGCAGACTCTGTTCGATATCTTGTCTTCTTCCTTTACAGACTTTCCCTCACTCCCATTCTCTGTGATATTCTCTCTTTCTCTCTTTATGCTACTCCTACTAGAGATCTACACACAGCCTGGACTGACTCAACCTTTGCTACCTGTCTGCGCACTCAGCTGCATAAACACTACTCTGATTGTTGATGTATTTGTAACGTCAGAATGTATTCACTTGTATATTTTATATATTTTATTTATTTTTACCCTAATGTTCCTATAGAGAGAATCATTAATGTAATCAAGTCATGTAAATTCATAGATTTTAGCCCTCCATTGTAAGTCGAGTCAATAATCCCCACTGTTTTGGGGTACTAGGGTTATTAGAATCTCCTAGAGAAGTCATCCCTAGTAATTAATTGTCAAGTCAGAAAATAGTATAAATAGAGAGTGAGCCTATCTATTTGAGATACACACTCACTCAACTATAGCACATGAGTGAGAGAGAAGGAGCTTGCATAAGTGAGAGAGAGATCAGCTGTAGGAGATCATGTTTGTGTTTTTTGGTTTTACTTTTTCCATTGGTGCTCATTCTATCTCTGAGGAAGTTGCAAGGTTTTCTCCTTTATGGTTTCCCCAAGGAAAACTCTTTGTGTCTCTTGTTTCTTGTGATTATTGTTGTGCATGTTATTCTCTTAGATAAGATCCTAGATCATATTGATTAAATGATAAAAATATAACATGGTATCAGAGCTAACCTGAGAACAAGACACTGTGCAGCTGCAGAAGCTAGGGATTCTTACTTTTTGTGTCTCTCTCCACAAAACATCAGCAAAATGAGGCTAGGTTAAATCTCCACTGAAGGGTGCATCTTTTTGTCAAATAAAAATCTGAATCTGAGCATTTTTAGTTTTTGACCTACCACTACAATGGGAAATTAGGGCTTTTTAGAGAAGTGGAAATTTTGAGTGATCCTAGCATAGGATTGCTCTCCACCTCAAAATTGAATTTTAGAGACCAAGATCAAATTTTTTGGTTGGGTAGAACTCTGGGAAAGTCAAACCCTAACTTTCCCTAAGCCTGAAAACCAACACTGCAGAAGATCAGCTCCAGATCCAGTTTCAACATCTCAAATTGGAAAGACCTAAATATTTTGTATTTCCATTTGAGGTTCTCATTCAAGATGTCTCATCACACCAATATCGATGAAAATATTGAAGAAGATGATAACTTCCGAGCATGGAAGTATAGGATCTCACTAGTCCTTGAAGAGAATGAGTTAGAATCCTACACAAGTGAAGAGGTTCCAGTTCCAGAGGGAGATGAGGCTAAGGCCTTACACAAAAAGAACTTGGTCAAGGCCAAGAGAATTATTGCTGATTCCATCAAGGGTCACCTTATACCACAAGTGTCTTCCCTAAAGAAACCTAAAGATATGTTTGATTCCTTGACCAAGTTATTCGAAGGAAAGAACATAAATCGGAAGATGACTTTGAGAAACCAGTTGAAGAATCTAAAGATCAAGAATGCAGAGACCATACAGTCATACTTTACAAGGGTTTCTCAAATCAAAGAACAACTTGAAGCAATAGAAGAAGAAGTGGAGAAAGCACAAATTGTGATGACCACCTTGAATGGTCTCCCTAGGTCATGGGACTCCTTCATTCAAGGGATTTGTGCTAGAAGAAATCTAATCACTCTTAGTAGGTTGTGGGAGGAATGCTCACAAGAAGAAGCTCGAATAGTAGCTCTAGAAGAAAATATGGGAAATGAAGATCAAGCTCTCACATTACACACCAAGAATATCATAAGGGACTATCATCATCCCAAAGGTAAGCATTCTCACCAGAAAGATAACCCTAGAAGATCTAACAGAGATCTATCTAAATACAGATGCTTTACATGTGATGAGAGAGGACACTTTGCCAGATATTGTCCTAGAAATAAGAGTAACTCTCACAAGAAGAAGGAAAAAATAAAACATCATGCTCACACTACAGAGGATGATGATCCTCCCAGGAAGAGAGTCAAACAAGAAAGTGAATATTCTTTAAGTGATGAAGAGTATGTTTTGATTTTTTCCCTCAGAGGAACTGTCACACATGGAAGTAATGATTGGCTCATAGATAGCGGGGCTTCCAAGCATATGAAGGGATTCAAAGAATCCTTTGTGAAACTATCTGAACATAAGTCACTCCACAAAGTGAAACTTGGGGATGACTACCAATATTCCATAAAAGGTAGTGTTAAATTCTCCTATAAACTAGACTCTGGAAAGTCTATGAAGATGAAGGATGTCTTGTGTGTACCAGGACTAAAGAAGAATCTCCTCTCCATATCTGCATTGGATGAAAAAGGCATGAGGGTTTCATTTGTAGATGGCCAAGTCCTTATGTGGCCAAAGGGAAATACTATAGAGGATGCAATAGTGATTGGAGAGCAAGAGGGAGGCTTATACAAGCTAAAGGGCCAACCAGAACAAGCCTTGGTCCATGACTCAGTAAATCCAAGGGAAATATGGCATAGAAGGCTTGCACATGTGCACTATAGGGAACTACCACTTGCAAGAAAAGTTGTTGAAGGTCTTCCAGAAATACAAGGAAAACATGAAGGTGTTTTCAAAGGACGTGTGAAAGGAAAGAACATAAAGAAGACATTTCCAAGTAGCGAGAGCAAGGAAAAAGGTATCTTGGAAATCATCCAAAGGACATGTGAAAGGAAAGAACATAAAGAAGACATTTCCAAGTAGCGAGAGCAAGGAAAAAGGTATCTTGGAAATCATCCACTCCGATGTATGCATTATGATGTCATATAGTTCATTGATTGGGTATGTATACTACGTTCCTTTCATTGATGATTTTTCTAGGAAGACCTTTTCAACTTCTTGAAAACCAAGGATGAAGTATTCAGTAAGTTCAAGGAATTCAAAGCCTTGATCAAGAATCACACAGAGAAGAAAATCAAGACCTTTCAATCAGAAAATGGTAGATAATTCACATCAAATGAATTCAAGGAATTAAGCAAAGAGTCAGGGATTAAGAGGGATTTGACCACTCCATATAATCCAGAACAAAATGGAGTTGCAAGAAAGGAAGAATAGAACGATTATGGAAGCAGCAAGGGCAATGCTTCATGATCGAGATCTTCCCATGCATTTATTGGAAAAAGCTACTAGAATAGTTGTGTATGTACATAACCGTACTCCGCATAGAGTACTTGAGAACAAGACACCTGAAGAAGTATTCTCCGGCAAGAAACCATAATTCATCCATCTCAGAATATTTGGCTATCCAGTGTACATACACATTCCAAAAGAAAAGAGGATGAAGTTAGATCCTTCAGGAAAGAAGGGTATATTTGTGGGATATAATGAAAGCTCGAAGGCTTACAAAATATATTTCCAGGATTCAAGAATATTGACATCAGAAAGGAAGTAACATTTGACAAAGAATCATCTTATGACAAATCCAGAAAGAGACCTATTGAAGACCCTAAATAAATAGAAGTACCCAGGATCTGAGATACAACTATGAATGATGCAGCTCCAGAAGAAGATTGAGAAATAGCAGAACCCCAGGAACCTGTAGATCCACCCCAAGAAAATAATACTTACAAAAGGAAACATGCATGGGTACGAGAGGCTATCCAAGGTGCAGAAAGATATGGGGCTCTTAGAAGAAATGCACAGAGAAAGAAAGAGAACTAGGTCCTACTTCGGTTATGTAGCCCTATTGTGTGACATCATTGATAAATAACCTTCCAACTATGAAGAAGCAACAAAAAAGAAAGAATGGAAGGATGCTATGATCAAGGAGTACCAGTCGATTATGAAGAATGATGTCTAGGATGTTGTCCAAATACCAGAAGGGAATTCTGTTGTGACTTCCAAATGGATCTTCAAGATCAAGCATGCTGCAGATGGCATCATAGAGAAATATAAAGCAATATTTGTGGAACGTGGATTCTCCTAGAAAGATTGGATAGATTATGAGAATAATTTTTAACCTGTATCCAGATACACTTCCATCAGAACAATACTTTCTCTCGCTACATTAATGAAATGGAAGATACACCAAATGGATGTCAAGACTGCTTTCTTGAATGGTGTAGTGGAAGAGGAAGTGTATGTGGATCAACCACTCGGTTTTGAGACACATGACAGGGAGACTCATGTGTGTAGATTGAAGAAGGCCCTATATGGTTTGAACTAGACACCCAAGACATGGTATGGAAGAATTGACAGATTCTTGACTGGCTTAGGCTTTACCAAGAGTAAAGTCGATTTCAACCTTTACGATAAGGTTGAGGAATGGAACCCTGTGATACTCCTATTGTATGTAGATGACCTATTTGTGACAGGTGAGGATGGGTTGATTGTTGACACAAAGAGGAAGCTTGTTTCCAACTTCGAGATGAAAGACTTGGGTATGATACACTTCTTTCTAGGCATGGAGGTGTGGCAGAATGCATATGGAATCTCCTTGGGATAAGGGAAGTATGCAGTAGAGATCCCAAATAGGTTTGGGATGATGGACTGCAAGGCCATGACCACACCTATGGAATAGAACCTAAAACTATTGAGTGATGCTTTATCATAGTCTATTGATGCTACGATGTATCATTAGATGATTGGGTCCTTGATGTACTTGATGAATACAAGACCAAATATTTGCTTTGTTGTGAACACACTGAGCCAGTTCTTGACGGATCCGAGACATGTTCACCTGATTTATGCAAAGCATATTATGGGGTACTTGAAGCATATAGTTGAATATGGGCTCAAGTATGAGGTGAATCAAAATATTATCATGGACGGTTATGTGGATTCATATTGGGTAGGAAGTGCCATTTATAGGAATAACACTTTGAGGTGTTGCTTCAGTATGGGATCATGTTTGATCTCTTGGTTTAGTATGAAGTAGTCTTGGATGGCACTGAGTACAACCGAAGTAGAGTATGTCACAGCTTGTTCAGCTAGTTGTGAGGAAGTGTGGCTGAGGAAGCTACTATATGATTTTTTTGATCTCCAGTTGGATGCTACTTGTATATATTGCGACAACTAGAGTTGTGTGAATTTGTCATAGAACTTGGTGTTCCATGACAAGTCGAAGCATATCATGATCAAATATCACTATATCAGGGATATGGTGCAAAGAGGAGTAGTGAAGCTACAGTATGTTGTGACGGATGAGTAAATATCTGATATGTTGAACAAGCCATTAGCCAGGGAGAAGCTTGGTGTTCTCCAAATAGAGGTTCCTTCCATGGGGAAGTGATGATTTAGTCAGCCTTTCTGACATGGTTGCAGGATTTGTTCCTCGAATGGTTACATGTTAGTGTAGAGCCCTTCTGACATGTTTAAGGGATGTGTTCCTCCCATGGTCATATGTAAGTGCAGATCCCTTCTGACAGGGTTGCGGGATATGATCCTCCCATGGTCAGATGTAAGTGCAGAGCCCTTCTGACATGGTTGCGGGATGTGTTTCTCCCATGGTCATATGTAAGTGTTGAGCCTTTCTGACATGGTGGTAGGTTGGGCCTCCCATGGTCGGATGTAAGTGCTGAGACTTTATGACATGGTGGCAGGCTATGCCTTCCATGGTCAGATGTGAGTGCTGGGACTTTCTGACATGGTGGTAGGCTGGGCCTCCCATCGTCAGATATAAGTGTTGTACAAGCCTTTTCGACATGGTGGCAGGTTGTGCCTCCCATGGTCATATGTAAGTGTTTATCCTTTCTGACATGGTGGCAGGTTGGGCCTCCCATGGTCAGATGTGAGTGCTAGGCCTTTCTGACGTGGTGGCAAGCTGGGCCTCCCATGGTCAGATATAAGTGTTGGACGAGCCTTTCTGACATGGTGGCAAGTTGGGCCTCCCATGGTCAGATATAAGTGTTGGACGAGCCTTTCTGACATGGTGGCAAGTTGGGCCTCCCATGGTCAAATGTGAGTGCTAGGCCTTTCTGACATGGTGGCAGGTTGGGCCTCCCATGGTCATATATAAGTTTTGGACGAGCCTTTTTGACATGGTGGCAGGATGGGCCTCCCATGGTCAGATGTGAGTGTTGGGCCTTTCTTCCATGGTGGCGCGCTGGGCCTCCCATGGTCAGATATAATTGATGGGCAGGCCTTTTCGAAATGGTGGAAGGCTGGGCCTCCCATGGTTATATATAAGCTCTGAAGAAGATGAATACCTAGATGGAGGCTAGGCCTACAACCAGCATGAAAAAGTGCTGGCTCTGTAGAACTTCATATGAAGAGTAGAATTGAGAGATAACACCATTTGCTCAAGATAGCGAGACCAGTGATGATGATTATGATCCATTGATGATACAGCTTTAATGATGATCCAGTGATGATCCAACTTTGATGAATGATCCACTGATGAATACTTGTGCTGATTAATTGTGTCAAGAGAATACCTTCCTAGTTAAGAGGGAGTGTTGATGTATTTGTAACTTCAGAATGTATTCACTTGTATATTTTATATATTGTATTTATTTGTACTCCGATTTTCCTATCAGGAGAATCATTAATGTAATCAAGTCATGTAAAGTCATAGAGTTTAACACTCCATTGTAAGTCAGGTAAATAGTCCCCACAGTTTTGGGGTACTAGGGTTATTAGACTCTCCTAGAGAATTCGGCCCTGGTAAGTAATTGTCATGTCAGAAACTAGTATAAATAGAGAGTGAGCCTCTCTATTTGAGATACACACTCACTCAAATATAGTGCATGAGTGAGAGAGAAGGAGCTCGCACAACTGAGAGAGAGATCAGCAGTTGGATATCATCTTTGTGTTTTTGGGTTTTACTTTTTCCATTGGTGCTCATTCTATCTTCATCCAACAGGTTGTATTTCCTATTCTAGCAATATATAACAAAAAGGTGCTATCTTCCTGACTTACAAAGATTCGTTTCCATGTGTGGTTTCCACTGGGTCCAGTCGAGATTGTACTCACGAACGCTAAGGACTATCGCTTTCTTAGTGTTATGCCTTACTATCATTTTCCTTAAGTTACGCTTCTTCACACGCCTGCTTCTGTGAATATCCTGCCATGTCATCTCATATCTTGCTATGTCCTTCTGTCGTAGCTTACTAAACTGGCGCATCTTCCTCGTCTCATGCCCTCTCTTTGTCTTCTTCTTCACTTTCCTTCTTCTGTCGTAGTCTTCTTCCCTTTCCTTTGGTGTTTCTTCCTCTGTCATAGCTCCTTCTTCTTCTTTACACTCTTATTCCATACTTAGGAAAAATTCTACATGAATTTCTCCCTTCTGTCTTGAGGCCCAACAAGCATGCATGATTATTTTATAAAATATGAATATAGAGCATGCATGATTATTTTATAAATATGAATATAGAGCATGCATGATTATTTTATAAAATATGAATATAGAGGATGCTTGATTGTTTCATAAATATATGAATAGAGAGTTGCATGCTTGATTCATAAATATAGAGCAACATGATTGATTCATGAGATATGAATGTTGGGCTGCATGATTTTTTAATTATCATATTCTTTTATAAAATCATATTTTGTTTCATTACAATCTGTATTCATGGACTTGGAATTGTGTATAGCATATACATTGTTGTTCCTATATTTATTGGAATGTTATCAATCTCACGAGTCAAAATTTTGTGAGATGTTATAGGAATGATATAAGACTAATGTAGGACTGATATAAGGTTGAAAACATCATTCATAAGAAATGAGGTTTAGGGAAGCATGATTGTTTCATAAAATGTGAACATAAGACTACATCATTGGCTAGATAGAGGGTTTCATTCTTACCTCATGAGATGTGAAAATGGGGTTGCATATTTCTTTCATTAAATGAATTTTTTAGGCTGATATAGGGCTGTATATCAGTATATAAGATTATAATAGGTTATGTTAAACCCGTTGGTCAATAACTATACATAACTATGTAAATCATTATCAGTATATTGAGAATATTTCATTTTAATAAAATTAATGAGCATGAAATGGTTATAAGCATTAGAATAATTTTTCTTTTATGAAAAATTAATATGCCCTTACTAGAAGTAAAGAAGGACATGAATGTGGAGTCATTCTGATGGCTGATCCTAAAAGAGAACAGTTCGAGAGGTTCCTATGTCTCTTGGGAAGCAGAAAAAATAGATTGCTTAATTATATTCAAATAGATGTGAAGACTCCTGAATATATTCTATCTTATTTAAATTCATGTATCAAATAATAGCTTCATAATAGATGAGCATAATTCTCCATGATGGAGGAACCGGATTATGATTCTCACATTTACATGGTGAGAGGGAGTTGCTAGTATCTCTAGATACTAAAGAACCAGTGTAACTGATTGATGTACTCTTGTAAAAAGGAGATATGCATGCTGCTAATATGCAAAAGGTGTGGAAATTGAACCCAAGTGATAGAACAATTACACTCACAAAATTGCTAATCAAACATGCAAATTTACCAACAAAGGAGACTGAAATTGGAGCATAACACTAATATGTATTGAATAAGTGTACAATAGACAACATTATGAAGTAATAGGATGCTGAAATATATAATTACATGAGATATTCAAATGCATAAGGATTCCATTCGAAATAGTCAAAAAGTAGGCTTACTAAATCTAGTCAAATCCCCCATAGGTGCATAAAGTAGTTTCCAAATCCACTTAGAGGCTCACGAATTGGCAAAGTCAAGTAGGAAAGCTAATAAGGGATGGAAAGACAACTCATACATGATTTTATTAGGATAAAAGGATGGAGGATGATGAGGGAAAAAACAAGTCAACTACACCTAGTCTTACTTTCCCTTTTGCCATAAATCTCAATAAAGCAGGCAACTTAGCAGAAAAAGCAGATATACGCTATGGAGGATCTGGAATAAAGAAGACATGCTAAATATGGTTTCAAGGATGTTTCCCAAGTGCTCCATGACTCAATTTTAGCAATTTTGACTTCTAGGACATGTGGAAGACAACTTGCATAGAGTGGAATATTGGAAACTAGGAAAATAAGACAAAAATGGATTAATTAATGTCTAAGGTAGCTAACTATGGGTTGATTGTTCTAACAGCCCCCCTTAAGCCTGAATTTATGAGTAAATATCAGAAAACTATAGATCCTAGCAACAAGGCTTAGTCACCCTTTACATATTGCATGTCCATTTAACCAAGGAAAGAGGGAAAAACCCAGTGGGAAAATCCTCCCTTAAACATGGACAGTAAAACAAAATTTAAAAATATTGTCATCAATCATGCTTCACAACATGATCAGCAATCCCTAGCAGTGATTTGAGATTGCTGAATGTCTTCTCAAAAAAAAATTTGGTGAAGATGTCTGCTACTTGTTCTGAAGATGCACAAAAGAGTAGGTGAATGGTGCCATCATGCACAAGCTATCTGATGTAGTGCATATGGATCTCAATGTGTTTGGTTCTCTGTATTTGAAATGGATCATTGTAGATTCAATTGGTACTCTGATTATCACAATATATAATAGTTGAAAACTCTGATTCGAAGCCACACTCACCAAGTATCCCCTGTAACCATAAACATTGTGTTGTTGCATTTACAACTCCTCTGTACTTTGCTTCTGTAGATGAGAGTGCTATGGCACTCTATTTCTTGCTTGACCAGCTAATTAATCCTTTAGCAAGCATGAACACATATCCTGATGTTGAATTTTGATCTATGTTGTCACCTACCCAATCACTACTAGTAAACCCAATCAATTCAAGATCAGATTTATCTTTGTAGAAGATCCCATGAGTTCTTGTTCCCTGAACAAAGTTAAGGATCCTTTTGGCTGCTCTCCAATGGATCTCATGAGGCTGATCCATGTATCTTGAGGCCACGCTTACTTCATAAGAAATATCAGGTCGAGTGTGTGTAAGGTAAAGCAAAAACCCAATCAACTGCCTATACAGTGTATTATTTACCATAGGAGAAGAACTTGCTTCTTCAAGCTTAACTCCTGAAAGGAAGGGAGTCTTGCTTGGCTTGCAATATTTCATGTTGAACTTGTTCAAAAAATATAAAGCATACTTGGACTGATGTACTTTTATTCCATGTTGGGATTGAGCAATTTTGAGACCCAAGAATTGGCTCAACAACCCCAAATGAGTAATAGAAAATGCATGGTTCATTACATCCTTCAAGGAGGAAATATCTTTCTTTGAACTTCCTGTAATCAGAAGGTCATCCAAATACAAGACAATAATCATAAAATAACCATGAATCAGCTTCAAATAAACATTAGGATCAGACTTGCATCGAACAAAACTCAATGACAACAGAAAGCCATTAATCTTGGCATACCAAGCCCTGGGGGCTTGCTTAAGCCCATACAATGATTTATTTAGCCTGCACACAAAATATGGATTAGTAACAAAGCCTTGAGGTTTCTACATGTAAATATATTTAGTGAGATCTCCATTTAGGAAGGCACACTTCACATCCATGTGATCTACCTCCCACTACTTCGAAGCTGCAATGACTAAGGCTAGCCTGATGGAGTCCATCTTTGCCACTGGTGCAAAGGTTTCATTGTATTCAATACCATGTACCTATGAGTAGCCCTTGGCTACCAATATGGCATTATATTTCAAAGGTGAACCATCATCATCAAACTTAGTTTTGAAAACCCACTTACATTGAACTAGCTTCCTCCCTGGGGGAAGATCAACTAGTTCCCAAGTGTTGTTCTTCTGGAGTGAGCTGAATTCTTCTTTCATGGATGTTTGACATATTGGATCATGTGCTGCATCTTCATATGTATTTGGGTATGATTCAACCATCAGATAGCATTTCTCTTCAAACAAAGGATCTTTCTTACACAGGGCACTCTCAAACTGAGATCTAGTCCTCCTAGGATCACTAGGATTTCCAGCTAGTTCCCCAGCTACATTAATGGTATTTTCTACCAATTTTGGTCTTTTGTGATTGTCAATATCTGCAATTAAATCACCATTATCAGACATATCAGAATCATCAAACTCATTTGTCTCTTCACTTACATTCAATGGTTCTAGTGGTGAAGAAGACTCTCCAACTTCAACTGCTGCTAAAGGCTCTTCTTGGAACTGAACACTCCTTTCAATGAAGGATTTGTTTATGCTCAAGTTTATCAGCTTGTACCCTTTTGAATCTTTAGAATACCCAACAAATAGGCACTCTTGGCTTTGGGGCTGCAAAGCCTTTCTCTTTTCAGTTGGAATTCTAGCCCAAGCCTTTGAGCCAAAAATCCTGAAATGGGTCACATCTGGCTTGTGCCCACTCCAAGATTTGAAAGGAGTCATACCATCAAGATATTTATGAGGAGCCCTATTCTAGATATAGGATGCACAGTTTATAGCCTCGGCCCAAAACTTTGGTGGCAAAGTCTTAGCCTCCATCATACAGGTTTCCATCTCTTTCAGTGTTCTGTTCTTTCTCTCACCAACACCATTTTGTTGTGGAATGTAAGGGATTGAATGCTTCATATGAATACCTGCATATTTAAAATATTGAATGAACTCAGACTTGACGTAATCACCACCATTGTCATATCTGAGGATCTTAAGTCTCCTCTCAGACTGGTTTTCAACCAAGGCCTTAAAGACTTTGAATAGGTCAAAAACTTCAGACTTATGCTTCAGGAAGTAAACCCAACAATACCTAGAAAAGTCATCTATGAAGGTCAATGCATATTTGGATTGACTCATTGACATATGAGGAAATGGACCAGAAACATCATTGTGGATCAACTCAAGAGGTGCAGAGGTTCTCTCATGACTAGCTCTCTCAAATTTATGCTCTGGATGTTTTCCTAGGATACAACCTTGACAGACTCCCTTGGAAAATTTAATCTTTGGTAACCCTATGACCATTTATTTTTCACTTAGATCAGAAAGATAATTATAGTTAAGATGGCCAAATATTTCATGCCAAATCTTGCTTGCCTCATTAGCATGAATCAGAAGAGCAGAGGGGTTTGAGTAGGGTAGAAAATTTGAAAACATGTATACCTTCGAAGTGTGATCTACAAATCCTTTTGCAATGACTTTACCATTCGAGATCTCTGTGATGTCAACATCATTATGGGAGAATATGACCTTCTTTGGAGACCCTGTGTGAGTCATCTGATACAATGACAAGAGGTTAGAGGTAAGACTTGGAACTTAGAATACATTACTGAACTTACCATGGTCAAGATCAATCCTTCCTTTCCCCAAATTGTCAGTGAGAGAGTCATCTCCCAGCACTATTGGTGGACCTTTTGACATGTCAAGAGAGGAGAATGCCTCCTTGGTCGAAACCATATGTCTTGAAGCTCCAGAGTCTATGATGAAGCTAGGTGAGCTTGATGTGCCAGCAACCAAATCATGTCCTCTCTCTTTGTCCTCTAAATTTGATCCTCCTTCCTCTTCTTTGAGCAATCAGGAAGGGAGATGTTATTATTCTCTAGGAGTTGGGTCAACATGTCAATTTGATTCTTCATGTAGGAGCTTTCAGGATGATATCCCTTACTGCAGTATGCGCACTTGCTCATTTCTCCTTTGTTCTTCTTATTTTGGAAGTTCTTCTTGGAGCCTTGGGGCTCCTCTTGGGACTTGTTCTTGTCTCTCTTTTGCTTAGGTGGCTTCTTAGCTTTCTTCTTTCCTTTTGAATCCACCCTCGAATCTCCAGCAACCAAATCTTGGTCTTTGGAAGGTTTGATGGTGCCCATAATCACCAATTTATCTTGTTCTTGTGTGAGGGATTCCATGAACTCTGTAAGCTTAGGCATCTTCCAAGCTCAAGCTAACAACTTGGTGGCATGGAAGGTTGAAACAAACACTAAATATTTAGGGACAAGCTTCGAGAGTATGGCCAAAACTAGCTTCTCTTCGTTCTTTTCAATTCCACACTGTTTTAGTTGCAAAACAAGGGCTTTAAACTTGAAAAAGTAGAGTTGCAGGGATTCGAAGCTGTTGGGACTCAAAGAGATCAATTCATTCTCAATTTGATATCCTCTCATCTCATCTGTCTTACCAAAAATATCTACAAGCTTCTCCCATACTTCATTAGGTGATGTCAATCCATCAAGATGAAAGAGGAGGTCTCTTGATATGCTCAGACACAAAAGACCATAGGCCTCATCCCTCCTGTTGTGCCATTTAATTTTCTCTGCACCTGCATTGAGATATTCCTTAGTTTCCATAGTCACCCTGTAGATACCTTTCTCTCTCAACAGTATCTCCATCTCTTCTTTCCATTCAAAGAAATTAAATGGAGTCAAGATGATCTTCTGAGATTGATCCATAGCTTAGAAACTGTGCCCTTCAGTTAGCAGAATATGCTCCCAGTCAAGATGTTGAACTTGTAATAGAAATATGGAAGGATATTAATCAATATACAAATGCTCTTATACCATGTGGAAATTGAACCCAAGTCATAGAACAATTACACTCACAAAATTGCTAATCAAACATGCAAATTTACCAACAAAGGAGACTGAAATTGGAGCATAACACTAATCTGTATTGAATAAGTGTACAATAGCCAATATTATGAATTAATAGGATGATTCAATATATAATTACATGATATATTCGAATGCATAAGGATTCCATTCGAAATAGTCAAAAAGTAGGCTTACTAAATCTAGTCAAATCCCCCATAGGTGCGTAAAGCAGTTTCCAAATCCACTTAGAGGATCACGAATTGGAAAATTCAAGTAGGAAAGCTAATAAGAGATGGAAATACAACTTAAAAATTATTTTATTAGGAGAAAATGATGGAGGTTGATGAGCACAAAAGACAAGTCAACTACACCTAGTCTTACTTTCCCTTTTGCCATAAATCTCAATAAAGCAGGCAACTTAGCAGAAAAAAGCAGATATGCGCTAGGGAGGATCTGGAATAAAGTAGACATGCTAAATATAGTTTCTAGGAGGTTTCCCAAGTGCTCCATGACTCATTTTTAGCAAGTTTGACTTCTAGGACATGTGGAAGACAACTTGCATAGAGTGGAATATTGGAAACTAGGCAAATAAGACAAAAAATGGATTAATTAATGTCTAAGGTAGCTAACTATGGGTTCATTAATCTAAAAAAAGGAATATGAGAAATGTATTCAAGAATCTTGTTATGATTCTTATTATTAGTGGTGTGGAAGTCACCAAAAAAATGTTTTCCTCGGTTAAGGAAAATGTGCAGTAAAAGAGCCTGAAGAGTTTCAGGATGATGAACTACAAATCATGATGGCCAGACATATGAAGGTAAATATGAAATTTCATAATTCTTATTTCATATTTGGAGGATCTCAAGTCAGTTGAGATGCATTTGGTTAGTCGCATATCCCAGGATATGTTATGTGCATTGCAGTATATACATAGACATGTACGAAGCATGTGTTGTGGTACCTACTTAGTACAAGTGTATGTGGACTCAGATATGTCTTAGTCAGTGAAATAAATTTTCAAGGATATATGAAATATGACTAGTATAGTGATTAATGAAGATTACATGTGTTGTTCTAGATAGAGAATGTTTAAAAGAAATAAATATTTTTTACGGTTCTAGTCAGTTATATTTGAGACATGGTACATATCCACAGATGAGCAACATTTCCAACATTCTTACTAAGCCTCTGTATGGGACAAGCTTGGTATAGTACATAAGTACTCCTTTGTTTGAAGAGGGAGTATTGATGTGTCTTCATAGGCTCCAACAGATAAAGTCCCCACCATTTAGTCATCGTACATGACTTAGGAAACCAAGGGTTGTAATAGCTTGTGGAGAGAATGCACATGAGCAGAGACATGGTAAAAAGCATAAGAGACTATTTATAGTCTGGAGTGTTAGAACCTCTCAGAGAGGTACATAGGGTGATACAAATATAAATAGAAGGATCACTAAGAAATTGATCATGACTTGAATAACAACACAGAGAATGGCATGCTCGCAAAGAACTTCTCTAGATAACAAAAGATTCAAGAAGTCAATAAAATTTGTTGAAGAGTGAAAGAAAAGATAAGTATTTCTTTCTTCATGTTACTACACATTTGTTGTATAATGTTGTATGTGATGGATTTAAAAATCCATGGTTTCTAGTTTAAAGAAACTTTATTCTAGATTGGATCCAGATGATGCTACTTTTGTGTAAGTAGTTGATTGGTATTTGAGTAGACCTGTTGTATTTTATGCTTACCACTAAGCATATCTTTGAGTACCTTTGAGGTACATTAGAATAGTATATTTATTGTATTTTATACATGGCAGACCTATTATTTGATTTTGCTATCCAGCTATTGTTTTATCCCAAGATAAGCAATATAATTTGAGTCTAGTACCACAGAAGCTAAGTGTATTGTGACTAGTACTAACGAAGTAAGATGTATGTATGAGAGTACTAAATAAGCAAAATGTGTTTTGCAGATAGTACTACATACTTAGGAGTAGTGTATCTTGGGAAGCTACCTACTAGGTTGAAAGACTTGAGCCTACAGTTATTAGGTGTTAATAGTCAAGATTTCTCGAAAACCCTATATGTGTTTTATGATAAAACATATTTAAATTGAATTTTTACTTCATTGAAGTCATGGTCACGAGTTCCAGTACATAGGTACTAATGATTAGATTGCAAATTTGTGGCAAGACTCTATCTGTGATGAATTTTAAACATTTCCGAGATAAGCTTCGTATGGAAGATAATTTCTCCTTCACTGAGAGGGAGTGTTGATATTAAAGCATTAGGAGTCATTCTTTAGTATTATGAGTAATATCAAGACAATAGACTTGTGAGTAATATCAACTCCTAAAAATATCCTCATATGATTGAGGTGGTGATGTTGTAAATATTGTAAGTAATATCGAGCCGAGTCTTGTGAGTAATATCAAGACAGTATACTTGTGAGTAATATCAAGTTCTACAAATATCCTCATGTTGTGAGGTGGTGTACTTTACTATGTAATGTAGATATACTATGTGATGTATGGCTAGTTATGGTCAACAGGTTCTACAAGTATCCTTTAGGGATTAGCTACCTCTAGAGTAATTTACTTTAGCATGTGACTATATGACCTGGGGTAATACATATGATCATAGGTTCAGAAACAATCTTATGAGTATGATATGATATAGAATTTATTAAAACACATATGGACCATGCATACATATTTAATATAAGAACAGAGATGGAGAGAGAATTCGAATTTCCCATGTTTCCACCAAGTGAACTCAAATTGATTAGATATCAGTTGAGTATTAGTTATGGAAAACAAGTTCAGTTAATTAAGGAATCAAATACTTCGTTTATGCAAGTGATTGTTGGAAATAAACACTGATGGAGAAGCATTCAGTTCTGTTCAATTACATTTAGTTACTGTTCAGCTACATTCGGTTCTATTCAGTTACATTCAGTTCTGTTCAGTTACATTCAATTAGCTTCAGTTACATTCAGTTCAGTTCAATTACACTTAGTTAAATGCAGTTACACTTATTTCTATTCAATTGCATGTAGTTCCATTGAGTTCAAATCGATACACTCAGTTAACAACTCAGTTAGAGTTATTTAATTAATGGAAGGCACATATATTCTTGTGGAAGATAATTATGGACTGCCATCTTGGCACCAGATCAATGGGGGGCACATGATTGAAGATGGATTAGTGTTCTAAGTGTTAACAAATTACTGATGCATGCAACTATTCTATTTTTGTTGTAAAACCTGATTTGACTTGTTATTAAAGTGTTATGCACTTGGAAAGTCAGATACGGTGTTCCATTCGATCACCACTCTCTAGTGTTCTCGGTGAAAGAAATATGCTATTGTGGTGTAATAATTCTATGCTACTTATCGATCATACTCTAAGATCATTTGCTGGGTATTTTATCCTCTTAATCAGTAGAGGGTTTTACCAGTGTATCTCTTGTGTTCTATGGTTTGATTTATGACTTTGGATTATTGATGATATTGATAAGCACTATTATTGTGGATTAAAGTTTTAGAGTTCTAGTTTCTTCATATTTTTCTATGGTGTAATAATTCTATTCTACTTATCGATCATACTCTAAGATCGTTTTCTGGGTATTTTATTCTCTAAATCAGTAGAGGGTTTTACCAGTGTATCTCTTGTGTTCTATGGTTTGATTTATGCCTTTGGATTATTGATGATATTGATAAACACTGTTATTGTGGATTAAAGTTTTAGATTTATAGTTTCTTCACATTTTTCCCTATCACTAACAATGACAAGATGGACAAATTTCTAATGGGCCTAGGCTTTACTGAGAGTAAAGTGGATTCCAACATTTATTTCAGGGTTGAAGGTGAAATACCAGTGATGCTATTGATATATGTTGATGACCTGTTCCCGACAGGAGGGGATGAACTCATTGAAGATGCAAGGAGGAGACTTGTCACAAGTTCGAGATGAAATACCTAGGGCTGATGCACTACTCCTTAGGAATGGAGATGTGGTAGAATGTGGATGGGATTTTTATTGGTCAAGGAAAGTATGCATTGTAGATTCTAAAGAAATTTTGAATGCTAGACCGCAAGACGATATCCATAGCTATCAAATCAAACTTGAAGCTTCTGTGTGATTCTTCATCAGAGTTGGTAGATGCCATGATGTATCGTTAGATGATTGGATCATTGATGTATCGGATGAATACGAGACCATCCCTAATCTTTGCTGTGAAAAACATGATCCAGTTCCTGATGGATCTGAGACATGTTCACCTGGTTGCTGCAAATAATGTATTGAGGTACCTGAAGGGTACAGTTGAGTATGGGCTCAAGTATGATATGAATCAAAATACTAACCTGCACAGCTATGTTGATTGATATTGGGTTGGAAACACCACTGGGAGGAAGATCACCTTGGGTTGCTTCTTAAGTTTCATATCCGATATGATCTACTAGTTTGGCAGTATGAAGTCCTACATGGCGCTGAGTATAGTTGAGGCAGAATATGGTGCCACTTGCTCGACTAGTTGTGATGTAGTATTTTTTTTTGAAATCTACTGTCTGATTTGATTGATCTGACTTGCATTTCTTGTATGATGTAGAGAGGAGTAGTGACTCTCCAATATGTGATCCAAAATGAGACCTCTCAAAAGAGGGAGTGATGAGTTCTAGAATAGCAGAAGAGACAGGTTTTGTGAGCATAAAATCTTGGTGAAGATTGTAGGTTCCTCAGACGTAATCATTCATGTAGGTTGTCCTCATATGTAATCATTCATAGTGAACCTCACGGGTTATCCTTTGACGTAATCATTCCTAATGTGATTGTATGCTAGAAATAATGAGATTCAAGTTCAAGTACTTCAAATACAGACTTGGTGTGATCCAGAATGAGACCTATTAAAAGAGGGAGTGATGAGTTCTAGCATAGCTGGAGAGATAGGTTGTCTGAGCGTAAAATCCTGGTGAAGATTGTAGGTTTCTCAGACATAATAAAACATGTAGTTTGTCCTTGGATGTAATCATTCTTGGAAAATATCACAGGTTATCCTTGGACGTAATCAGTCTTGATATGTTTTTATGCTAAAAATAACAAGATACCAGAATACACAGATGCATGATATCTCACATGGGAAATGAGACAGGTTGTCCAACTGGGAAAAATCCTGGTGAAGCAGAATGCTCAAATGTAATCAGTCATGTAGGTACCCTAAGTGTAAATACAAGTCCTGGCGTGATACGCAGGTTACTCATACGTAATTAGTCCTAAGATAAGTTATCCGAATGTAAATCTGAATCCTGTCGTGGTATAAAATTTATTCATATGTAATAAGTCCTATGGGTTGGCCAAGTGTAAAAAGATCCATGGCATGGTATGCAGGTTACTCGGATGTAATACACCCTGGAGGCTGTCTTAATGGAAAAGATCCTAGACGCGAGTTTTTCAGATGTAATAAGTCCTTAAGGTTGACTTAGAAAGTAAAATTCATGATGTATCAAGTTTTTTGGTTGTAATAAATCATTACATATATATCTATATATGTGTGTGTTCCCATTGTTACGGAGAAAACTTCCTATGGCTTGGGGTGTACCACAATAGACAGAGAAACCATAGAAATCAATCCCTTCCCAATATGCAAGAGAAATACAACATATAACACTAAAGTGTAGAAATTCTAAAGCCTTGATGGTATAAGGAATTTCATAAACTGGCTAAGGATCTAGGCACACAATTAACCTCATAGAGAATTGTAGAGAATTAGCATAATGAGAGAAGAAGAAGAATTAATGAACACACATTAATGAATGATCAATAAATGATAATTGATATTATTACATAGGTAATACATCCTTATAAAGGAAAATGGAGTTGCATGAAGACAACTCAAGCTAGCTCATAAAAGTAGGCTCACTAATTATGATAAACCCCATAAAGCACTTTCCAATCTACCAAGCACCTCACGAGTTGGTAAAAGCATGAGTGAGTTGTCAAGGAGATGGAAATAATATGCTAATGGAGAAAAACTAATGGAAGATGGGTTGGAAACAAAAGCACCCAGTTTCCTAGTTGACTAGCTTTTATCTTATCCATAGAAAAACAGGATTAAGCAGAAAAAGCAGAAAAAGCAGAAAAAACAGAATCTGCTATATGGTCCTGTATACTAATTCTAGATGAACCCAGAATTAGAAATAAATCATTCCTAGGATATGGATGGCATGCATTGACTTTAAGGTGCAAGTGGATGCCAACTAACTAAGCTAGTGGGTGAATAATTAATCATTATTGATTAATTATTTTATCCTAAGTGTATGAGTGGGTTTATTATATCCCAACACCCCCCTTTAAGCCTGACTTTATGATGATATTCCTGAACTAATCATAAATATATATGCATATAGGTCCCAGCAATAAAGCTATGGTCACCCTTTTACAATTTATGTTGTCCGAAGAAATGAGGAAAGAGGCAAAACCTCAAGGGGAAAATCCTCCCTCAATAAAGGACATGAAAATCAATACCAAAAATGTTGAACTGCTGGTGTTGTTGCTGCTCCAAACTAAATGCTGATGTCTGGAGGAATCTTCTTCTTGGGAAGAAGATAAATCTGCTCACTTGGATCAAAGACAACTGCATGATGGAACCTGGGACCATGTAGAACAACTGAAATCCAATGATGTGAAGGCAGTACTGAAGGATATTGAGACTTGTAATCAGCTCCAAGATGATGATATGACTTGAACTTCGAACCAGTAGAGATGAAATGAGCTCTAGATAGGTGAAATAACTGTCCAAGCGAATGTATCATGTCTCCATCTTCATTTACACAGAGAGGATGTGTGCAAGTGATCATGTAGGAACATAGAGAAGGCATGGGATCAAAGAGTGCGAATGCATGGGCTCCATGGGTTGATCTAGATTCAAAATAATCCAAGAGATCACAAATAAACACAACAGTAGACTCATGGGAATATACTGGTAAAGAATCCTCTATGGTAGAAGTATGAGAGGAGGAAAGATAGTGATGTTCAAAATCTTCAAGGAGACTCTGAGAATGAGTGCCAAGAACAAAGGAGGAGCTGCAGAAGCACATGGGATCAAGTATGGTAAGTGGAAAAACACTGGAAGGACTTGATTTGGCTAAGCAAACATCCTGGAAATCACTGGGTTGCGCACCATCAAGAAAAGAGGCATGCACAAGGTGTGAGAGGTCTGGAATATGGATCTCAGAATCCATGATAGAAGACATAGAGAACACTGAATGTGTGAGTGAATCATCAATAGAAATAGTAGCTCCATTAGTCACTTCTTTTTCATCAACAGCATCATGAGAAGATGAATCAATATCTTCTACTTCAGGAGACACAGAAAAAGATGGCTCTTCACTATTTGCTTCTTGATTGAAAGAGGAAGCATTCGAATCAAAGAGAGTAGTAGCAACAGGAATTGTATGAGAAACTTCTTCCTCATGATCAAATTCATCAGAGACTGTAGAGGTCAAGACATATTGAGAGAGAGAAATCATTGAGGAGCTAGAGGCACTCTCCACATAGCTAGAAGGATCCTCATTGTTCTTTCCCAAAACTCTATCCAATCTTGTCCAGAGATCCTTTGGGGAATCAATAGAATCAATAAGGTAGTGCATGCATGGAGAGATTGATAGGCACATAGCTCCAATTTCTCCGTCACAGTCATTCAACCAATCACTTGGCTCTTCATAAGATTCTTCACTAGCTCCAATAGATATCTCATAGAGACCTTGTCTCTTTAGATATGAAATCATTTTCAGTTTTTACTCTGAATAGCTTGTGAATGGAGAAAGAAGAGGAACTGATATTCTTGAATCCATTCGAAGTTGAACCTGCAAAATAAACCTGCAAATCTGAAAAGGAGGTTTAATTAATGAACTCTCAAAAATATGATATCATGTAGAGCTTTGATATCCTCAACTCTAATTGCATGAAGAACTTGAACTTTGAGAACCTTAGCTCTGATACCATGTAGAAATTCTAAATCCTTGATGGCATAAGGAATTTCATAAACTGGCTAAGGATCTAGGCACACAATTAACCTCACAAAGAATTGTAGAGAATTAGAATAATGAGAGAAGAAGAAGAATTAATGAACACACATTAATGAATGATCAATAAATGATAATTGATATTATTACATAGGTAAAAGGGAAAAGGGAGTTGCATGAAGACAACTCAAGCTAGCTCATAAAAGCACGCTTACTAATTATGATAAACCCCATAAATCACTTTCCAATCTACCAAGCACCTCACGAGTTGGAAAAAGCATGAGTGAGTTGTCAAGGAGATGGAAATAATATGCTAATGGAGAAAAACTAATGGAAGATGGGTTGGAAACAAAAGCACCCAGTTTCCTAGTTGACTAGCTTTTATCTTATCCATAGAAAAGCAGGATAAAGCAGAAAAAACAGAATCTGCTATATGGTCCTGTATACTAATTCTAGATGAACCCAGAATCAGAAATAAATCATTCCTAGGATATGGATGGCATGCATTGACTTTAAGGTGCAAGTGGATGCCAACTAATTAAGCTAGTGGGTGAATAATTAATCATTATTGATTAATTATTTTATCCTAAGTGTATGAGTGGGTTTATTATATCCCAACATAAAGGAGCTTGAAACATACCTTATTCTGGACGGTTGTAGTATATCCCCGTTGAGATTTTTCCAATCCCGCTTGCTTTAGCAATTTACTCTCAACAACAGTAAACAAGGCAAGCATGCTATATGATATAGTGTTAGGCCTACTCTAGCATATATAATCAATGATACATAAGCAATTAAACACATCCATGGATTCAATATTCATTTAAATGCACATCATTGGACAGGAAAATATATTTCTATTAAATAAAGCAGAGATTACATAGGTGACAACCTCCGTCGACACATCTGCGAATCGGAGAAACTGAGTCCTCCACCTGGGCCTCCACCACCTCAATCCTCCATCTCTCGATAAAAATATCACAAGCAAAGGAAATCTTGGGAAGAACACAAAGTGATCCAAGGGACAAAGGGATGCAGACTCAAGTAAAAGTAAGCTACGACAACAATAGACTATAGTTTTCTTGCTCTTCAATTCCTCCTCTTCAATGTATCCAAAGGGTTCCTTATATAGTGCTTTAATGGGGTAATGGAAGGTCAAATCCAAGCGATCTCAAGGAATATGGAAGGACAAGATACAAGTGACTCAAATCCACATCAAGGAAAACTCCAAAAATATTTGTCCTTTTGCACACATCCCGATGTACTCGGGTTTAAGGGTAATATCTGCGTATATACGCAAGAAAGAGATTAAAAGTTGCGTACATCAAATAATGAATGTTTTTAGGTGTGATATTGGAAACATCAAAGGTACAAAAATAGTCCATGGGATCCAAAGAGTCTGCAGAGGGACAGGGAAGGCCATAAAAGTGTGATCAACCATGTGTGGCAAAATCAGCTATAACAGATGCCCCCTAATGTGTGAGGTTAGAGGGGTAACATGATGGCCGAAATACATTATAAATCCATCCCAAAAGTGGAGTGATGAAGAACCAGATAGAAGAAATAGCCATCCAATAGTATAATACAATAATCAAACTCTGCACATGAATGCAAATACATATAGCAGTCCCGGATACATAAGAGTACAATGGCCATGAATAGGCATGATATACAAACTGTGACATGTGTGGGCATTGCCACGTACAATATATAATAGATTAGAATCTCCATAATGAAGAGATACAATGGACCAGGATCTCCATGAAAACTGAAGATATACAATGGATCAAGATCTCCATAATGGCTAAAGATATCTGACATACACTGGAATCAAGTCATGAGAGCTGAAATCTCATGAACAATGGCACGATCAAGGAGGTAGCATATATGAAATGCCACCAATCTGGAAAGTCTTCTACACAAACTGCTACAAGTACATGTCCTACTATGTGAATAGAGGTGTCAAGGTCGAACATAGTAGTCCATCATCTGATTACTGGTCATTGATGTATACCGTTAACAGACACGAGATCACCCACTGATAATGAAAATGGGAATCAAGGTACTAGAGTGCAATCTAACAAGTGTGAATAAATGTGTTGATGTCGAACACTTGGACGAATCCATCGATCAGGGGACATTGATGTATTCCCAAAACTGTCGATGGCGAGAGAACCTACCACTAATGACTGTAAGTCTTAAGGCACTCAAATGAATCTAGAATCCTATCCCGAAATAAATGATATGAAGTCGATGGGATGGAATCCGCTGGAAGGAGGGCATTAAGGAATCCCCCATCAACCAACACGAGGTACTCAGCAATGCTGTATAATGTGGAAGGACTCGAACAAGATGTGCACGAACCAGTAATAATACCAGGAATGGCCGACATGCAAAGTCAAGACAACTGAGGAATGGCTGACTCAGGCTTCAACTTTCTTCGAACAAGAGCATAAAGGAAAATGGTGATTGAATGTAGGAAACATAGACTCGATATACAAAACTGGGACATCTGTGTGACACATGAGGCATCAACAGAGGCTCCATAGGGACTAGAAGCTTAACCAGTTGGTGGAGATAAACTTAGAGAAACGAGTGCAACTCCTAAATTCAAACTATTAACCCAACCAATGGATGTGATATACAGTGCTCTGTTCGAATGCGACATGACTCGACTACTACCAAAGATAACATCTTTTCCCTTCCGGATTTTTTGTTTTTTGATTTTTTTTTTGGACTTTTTCAGATATTTTGAAAATCTTAAAAAAGAATAAAAGTGCTTTATAGTTACAAATCTAGGAGGATAGGAGTATCAAGGGGAAAACAAACTAGTTCCAAGTAGTGGAACATACCTATGCTCAATGCAAGGGAACATGTACAAGATAATGACACTCGGGGGAAAGTCCCCTCTTAGTAAAAAATGGGGAATCAAGATGCAAAATATATATAAAAAGGCACTGCTTGGTTAGACATGAGACAAGCTTGGGCTATATGGCTGATAATCAAAGTCAGGGAAGCCGACATAAGGCTCAATAAGGCAAGAAAAAATCATGATAATGCAATTACAACTTGACATATACAAGGGATTCCTAGGGAAAAGGCCAACATAAAGGTCAAGAGGAGTATGAAGCTCTTGCTCAAAGTCAGGGCGGTACTATACAAAGGCCTCCCACACCTTATAGGAGAAATGTAGGCATGGGCACCAAATACAAAATAGGATCTAACTAGGGTACCCATGTATGGTGAAGCTTTACCATTCACACCATGTCACTTCTAAAAGAAGCAAGAATATTCTGTAACAAGATGGAATGGGTTCATATCTAAGGTTAAAATGAAACGGTCGTAAGGTTATGCAAAATGCAAATGGATGTGAAACCTAACCTATATGCTAGTTTAGATATAATACCTACGGTAGGCATGAATGGATCAAAGCCATGGTCAAACCGCACCCAAAATGGACTCCTACAACATCAAATTAGTTCAAACGGTCCAAAATGGTCAAAAACTATAGAAAGTGGGTACAAATTTCAAAAAATTTCTATAAATAGTAAAAAATTTAAAATTTTTTAAATCATTTGAAATTTTTACCCAACATAGTGTATTTGAGCTCATAAGTTTAGAAGCAAATTCTGGGAGCATTGCCCAGTGGAATCTCTCCCCGTCTGATCCAGGTAGATTCTCATGCCCTCCTCTTCCATTTTCATGCGAATTTTTTGAATTTTCATGGTCCATTTTATTTTTTGAGCCATCCAAACATGTGCATTTTGGCCCACGCAGAAATTGGGCTTTTTCCGCATATAGGGCTCACCATACACGGAAAAAGCACTGAAAACTGTGTACATACGCAGCTGTTTTGAGAACAGTCGTGTATAGGGCCACAAACAAGGTTTTCAAAGGCAAAAATTGATCAAAACTTTGGTTTTTTGTGTAGGATGGTGCTAGAGTGGAGGGAAAGATAGCATGGTGATGTGGAGGAAGCTGTGCAAGGTGATATAATTCCCCAACAAGCATCACAGGAATGTGACTTATACAATTTTTGGTGTATTGGCATCCTGAGGGCCAAACCAAGACTATTCCAGCTACTGGTGGACTATTGGGATCTAGAATCTGAGACATTTCAGATAGATGGGATGTCGCTCAGCATTGAGGTTGAGGACATATATTTTATCACTAGTTTTCCTTCACGAGGAGAGATGGTGAACCTCCGATCTCATGGGCTAGGAGGCGGGTTGACCATCAATGAGTACATAGCTGTGTACTGCTTTTCTGGAGATGGAAAAGGTTGGGAGTCAAATCCTGACAAAATCTATCCAGATTCTAGGGCTAAATACCATACTTTTGGCACTAGGAAGGATTAGAGGGTTGGATTCACTCCACCAGGCCTCGCATCCAATGATGTTCTATGTGGTAGAGTGTATGCGACCTATAGTGTATGAATGGAGTACGACATTGTTGAGCAACATGAAACAACAACTCAGTGACTGCAAGATGGGCAGGGTGCGGAACTTTGGGTTTAACAGTATACTGAGCATGTTTTTATTTGAGCGGGTGCCAGGGCTAAGCCCTAGGGTGGACATTGCTCCACATGGAGTTCGAGATCCAGCCCATCGATGCTGGGTGAATGTCATGCGTAGACTAGGTGGAGGTATGGTGGCTAACCCCTAGCCAACATACTTCTTTCCATGGTGGCGGAGAAAGATCGTCACCATAGACGACTACCCCTATGCAGGGCTAGACTTCCGCGGAGATCCGGATATGTTGCTACCACCAGAAGCAGCTTATGGTGACATAGGTAAAGAATCCCAAACCCACTTTTTAAGTTTTGAATTATTTAATTTTTTTGTGTTTTTTGATATATTGACTCAAAAGACNCAATCTGTCATGTATATGCAGATGTAGGACCATAGTGGCAATAATGCTTCCCTCATCATTGATGGAGGGGAAGAGGAGACGATATCATGGGTGCGGATGCAGAGCGAACACTCCAAAGCATCCACACAAACTCTGTTCGCTTGACAGATAGGGTACCCATGGCGTAAGTCAAGGACTTTCCTGAGGCCATGCAACGTCAAGTGGTTGGTGTACCATGAGCATGGGTTCGACTCTTTCGATGGCTAGCTAGAGCCATAGTGCTATATCATGATCAGAACCCCCCTCCTCCTCAGGCTTAGAGACCTGAGTGTATTCATTTTTCTATGACCTTGTATTATATTTTGGTGGATAGAAAGACCCAATTTTGTATATGACACTTATGTATTATGACATCACTTTTTGGATATTAATGAATTTTTTTTATGATGATCGATTTTATTTATATTTACATGTGTGTAAAATCTATGTTTGTGATATGCTTATGGTCTATGAAATAAATTCCAATCTAACACATAGTTAGCATATGAGCCAACAACTTGATTAAAAATTCTTGGAACATGAATGTATGTTATATTCTCAAATTCTCATTCTAGAAATCTAACATGTAAGAATCTTTGTAATAATGTCGGATCCATAATACGATACAAGCCATTAAGATGTGAAACCACCAACTGCGAATCAAGACGTACCTCAAGAGAATGAACACCATGTGAAATGCATCACGTAATAACTCAATGATGACACTCTATTCAACAACATTGTTTGAAGAGGGCCATAAACATATGCCTCCTAAGGAAAATACTTGACCCGTAGGAGTATAAATCACCTAAGCAACCAAAGATGAGTTTTGAGTGTGGCGGCTAGCACCATCAGTGAATCCTATGTAAACAAAAGACTCCATCGACATCTTCCATAAGAAACGAAAGCTAATCGACAAACCCAATCACCATAAGAAAACATAACTATGAAATGAAAAACTATACAATAATATACAACAATAATCCCTGGCTGAAGATCATGCATAGTATTTTTTGAGATAGAGCCCATTTCTAGGCTCTGCCAAGGTTGTCCCTTCATAATCAACCAGCTCATAAGTGCCTATCTCTAAGACTCGTTTAACCACATAAGGACCATGCCACATGGGGTTAAATTTCCTTGGATAGATAGACTTACCATATTGGACCTTGATGCGATGCTTGTTAACCTCTAGAGCCACTAAGGCATCTCGGCACTGCTCATCAAGCTGCTCTAAGTGGACCAAACACTCTTCCAATGCGGAAGTGTCGGGTAAAATATCTATAGATAGCTTCAGAGAAGAGATTTCACATTCAACCAAACTGACTCCACCCCATGTACAAGTTGATATGGAGAGAAACCGGTGGTAGTCTTAACCGCGGTTCTATAGGCACACAAAGCAGGATACAACATAATATGCTAATTGGTCTTGCTTTGTGTGATGGTTCGTTGGAGAATAGACTTAGGTGATTTGTTCACTTCTTCAAATTGTCCATTAACCAGAGGGAAATAAGAAGATGAATGCTCTTGATTATACCCTAAAGAATTCAACTCTTCCATCATTTTATTCTGAAAGTTCCTACCATGGTCAGTGACAAGCTCTTTAGGAATGCCAAATTGGGTGATAATCTGGTTGAAAATGAAATGCACGGCTGTCTCACCGTCGGATTTAATTATGGGCATAGACTCTTCCCATTTCGTGAAGTAATCGACAGCCACAATAATGTGATGATGCCCCCCAACTGAATTTGGGTTGCAATCCGTAAAATCAAGCCCCCACTTGGTGAAGGGACTGGTGGTGACAATAGGATGTAATGGGGCTAGGTGTGAGCGCATATTGCATGCAAACACCTGGAAAGGGTGGCACTTCTTGACCGCATTAACGCAATCTTTAAAGATGGATGGCCAAAAATATCCTACTCTCAAGATTTTTTGGGATGTAGAAAGCCCAGATAAATGACCACCACATGCCCCTCCGTGGCAATCATTCAGCAAAACCTCACCCTCATCATGGGTTAAACAACGATGCAAAATGGAATCTACCCCAGGGTCATACAAAGTGTTATCCACTATAAGGTAGTTCTTAGCTACATGACGTAATTGTCGTTTCTCATCCCATGAAAGGTGAGTAGGGACCTTCAATGTTTGCAAATATACAATGATATCCCCATACCAAGGGTCCAAAGTTGAGATAAGGAAAATATGCTCATCAACAAACATATCCTCATAAACTTCCTCCTCCTCCAAACTTGGAAAATCGGATATAAGCTCTGCAAAGATTAATGACTTATTCAATTTCACTGAAATGATCTTGAGATCAAAATCTTGCAAAATGACAATCCATTTATTGTATTTTCCCCCAATCATCCTTCTAGTGAGGACAAACTGAAATGGATTGATATGACCTATGACCAAGGTTTGGTGAAGGAGAATGTAATGTCTCAAACACTGAACTGCATGAACGGTAGCCAAGGCTAGCTTATCTACATGGGAATAGCAAAGTTCCACATCTATAAGGCTTCAGCTCAAATAATATATGACATGCTCATGGAGCTCCTCATCCTCCTGAACCAAAACCATACCAATCATGGACGCAGCCACATAAATCAAGAAATCACGGCTATAGTTGGGTGGAATAAGCATCGGGGCCATTGCTAAGGATTTCTTAACAGAATCAAAGGACTCTAGGGCTCGCTCATCCCAGTAAAAAGGGGTGTCCTTCTTCAAAAGATGCATAAATCCTTTAGTCAAATTGGCAAAATTAACCACGAATCTCCACAAGAAGTTCACCATGCCTTACAAACACTGAAGATGTCTAATATTACGCAGGGGAGACAATTGAAGTATTTCCTCAACCTTTAAGGGATTGAATCTTATACCCTTCTTGGATACGATGAATCCTAGCAAGTGACAAACAATAACGCAAAAGATACACTTATCAGGATTTAAATGAACCTGGTAATGACGCCATCTTTAGAACACTAATCTCAAATGATATGGATGATGCACTCTCAAACGATAGTAAGCAGTGAGATCATCCAAATATACTTCGATAATCTTTTTAAGATCGTGAAATATTAAGGTCATAGCCCACTGAAATGTAGCTCCGACATTTTTAAGGCTGAAGGGCATCTTCCGATATGCAAAAGTACCCCAAGGACAAATAAATGCAGTCTTATGTTGATCCTCATGCTTGATCTGAATCTGATTATATATGGAAAAAATGTCCATTAGAGGAAATTTCAACTCAAAATGGGCCTCCTAAAATGAACTAATAAAATAATAGTTAAAATAATAAAATAATATTTATTAATTTTGGAGGAAGAAAATAAAAAAACTACTTTTTTATTTGTATTTTTGACATATCTCCCTGTGTTTTTACTCAAATTTCGATTGAGAGAGCTCGTTGGATGCAGAATTAAATTATGAATCCAACGAGTATGCACTCGACATACTTTTGACGGACCCCGCTACCCCAAAAACAAGAAATACATGAAAAAAATGGAATGATGATGTCATCATTCCAGTTTTTCAGGTATTTCTTGTTTTTGGGGTAGCGGGGTCCGTCAAAAGTATGTCGAGTGGGTACTCATTGGATGCGGAATTTAATTCTGCATCCAACGAGCTCTCCCGATCAAAATTTGAGTAAAAACACAGGGAGATATGTCAAAAATACAAACAAAAAAAGTAGTTTTTATTATGATACCTATCCCCAAATTTATATTAAAAAAGTGTTTAAGACCTATACAGTATTTCAAATTTAAAGAAATTTCATTGGCTAACACATGATGACATGGAATTTGAATAAAAGTTAAAAGGCCCATTTTGAGTTGAAATTTCCTCTAATGCATAAAGGAAAATACCTCACTCCTAGCACACTCATCCAAAATCTGATCAATGAATGGTGTGGGGAAATTATCCTTAGGACAAGCACGATTTAAGTCACAAAAATCAATGCATATACAGATCACTCCCTGCTTCTTATCCACTGGAACGGGATTTGAAACCCACTCTGTCAAGGGAATGAGATAGATAAAACTAGCTTTCAATAGTTTCTCTATATTAGCCTTAATGGTGGGTTATTTTCTAGGATTCACTGCGCACAAACGTTGTCGAACCGGTTTTTCGTCTGAATACATTTTGATCTCATGTTTGAAAATTCGAAGGTCGATACCTGGCATCTCTTCATATGACCAAGCGAAAATTTTATGAAACTCTTTAAACAACTCGGTATACTCTTGGAACTCATCGGGGGAACAACCTGCCTCAGTGTAGACATTCTCAATTTTGCTAGGATCATGTGAAATATTGATAGGAATGGTTGGTGATAAACTAGCCATGTTTCCATCATCCATCTAACCAGGAGAGCTTAATGGAACCATGGGGCTACCAATCTTCTCACTAAGAATCTCCCTAAAGTCATCACACTCCATACGGTCGAGCTTAGGAAGAAAATATGATCGATGATGCAACTCTTCCCAAGGTTGGTCAACCCCAGACATGGCCTCAAGAATAGATTCATATGATGGAAAAACATCATTGAGGAAATCATGTGAGTGAGATGACTCTACTGCCCATGCAGGCATCACATACGGGTCCTCCTCTCCTCCTCTCTCTATGAAGAGGAATGGCTAGGATCTGTAACTTGATCAATATTTTCTTGATACTCTACCATTGTTGCAGGCAACGACACGTTCGTCTTAACGGGCACACTCGAAGTAGTCGGTGAAGGAAGAATCCAAGGATCTTCCATATGGGTAGTGCAAAAAGACATCAAATTCAATGAGGATGACGCCCCACCAAAACTAGACCCAATCATAAGAATGGCTGCAAGACAACTAAAGGTTCCCATAAGATAAGGATACATACCTATGCCCACACTCCCAATTGTCGGCTGGAAATGATTGATAATCGGGATAGAAGCTTGCGATGATGCATTGACACTCGGATTATGGAATGACTTCTGATCAATCGTAACAATATTCTTATTAAACAGAAAGCATATCACTCGAAAGAGGGAAGAAGCTACGGCTTGCATAATATACATCCAATTCCTACCCTGTAAAAGATTGTAGTCAAGGGGTGCATCAACCACCTCGACCTCGATCGCAATGATATTCTCTCCCAATTGGACCTCTAAAGAAGGAATAATCCCGTGTAGCCGAAACAATCTACCGTCAAAAGCTGTCAACATAGTGGCAGATTGAGACAACTTGGGAGAACCCAAACCCTGCCAACATGACAAAGACATCACGAAAGTAGCAATGCCTTCATCAATGAAAGTATTCTTGATGGTGTTGTTAAGACACTCTACATGAATCAAAAGAGACACATAGTAAGGAAAGCAAGGTTGTACTCCCATGGTTTCAAATTTTATCATAGTATAAGAGTTATCGTCATTAACCCCAAGAGCAGACATTAAGGCTTTCCTCTGTAGAGGACAAGTCTGAAGCGCTTCTAACGCGGACATCGCACAAGGAGTCTAGCTGAAATATTCGACAACTGAATAGTTCTGTGCGGCTCGGGCATTAGGATTGTGCCCCAAACGATTTAAGAATCCATTAGGAATGCGAGGTGCAGCTTCAGGTTTATCCATAGGCTTTTCGATTTGCAAAGGGATCTCGTGTGGGGAAGGTTCTTTCCTAAGGTCTAGTTGTGATGAACCATATTATTTTGTATGAGTCATAACATTAGTAGCACTCATCATGTTGATGCATCCATGACCACTAGTAGACTCCGACAGGTTTTGATTTCCACCCGATGCACAACCAGGATCAATGGTCCTCAAGTTCATATTTTGATTGTTGGGTAAAGGATTAGTTAACACAGCTGAGCCCTATGCTATGAACCTCAAGGCATCTTGCATATGAGGGCACAAGTGAGTGAGATGGTCCTCCTTACATAATTTGCAAGGAAACTTCACCTTATGTTTATACTGCTTGACCCCCCCAGCATTAGTGTTCTTGTCATTGTTATTAGCATTCTCGTTCTTGTTCCCATCCTTACGATTATTTTTTCCTTTTTTCTTATTCCTTCCAAGCTGCTGGTTGCCTTTCGGGTTCGACGATTGCACGGAAAGTACATTCACCGATTGGGTAGGTTGAGATGAATCCATAGCTTGTCCCGAAGCAAACTGGTTAATTGACAATTGTCTCACTTGTTTCATAATCGAGTCTGTAGGTTTGGTACTTGCACATCCCACAATACCATCGGCATGTGGCCTAGGCTTGACCTTGGGGTCGAAATTGGACCTAGGAGCATTAGGTATAATCTCATACAAAAGTATGGATTAAGCATAGATCAAATCCAACTCTTGTGCCCTAAAAATAGCATGTTCCTCATTTTGAACTCCGGATGTAGAAACATCCTTCGCTATGTAAGGTAATAAATATTTGAGGAATCACTCAAGAAGAAACTCTGGTGGTATAAAATCTTTGATTAACCGTTTCCGTCTACGCCACTCCTGAATATGATCCGAAATGTGTGTGGATTTATCTTGCCAGAAGGTCGACAAGAGTTTGGTATCGACGTCGTAACGTACGGGTAGCTGGAAATTATTAAGGAAAGTCAGTGCAAGATCATCAAATGTAGTATAAGCCCCCCCTGGTAACTCTATATACCATTTCATCGCAGGACCCGTTAGGGTGTGTTATCACTCCAAGAAACTCCTCTAGGTTGTAGCTCGAGGATGCCAGGTAACTTAAATGTTTTTAGGGGTTTCTGATATGGATCAAGTCAGGTGACCTATATAACCCTCCCCTCTCAAGACATGCATGAAACTCACTCAATTACAAGGATTTTAGTTACAACTCTTCAGAATTTGACAATAAGGTGCAGGGATGGAGAACTCATCAGGCTGGCATATTTACATACAAAACAGATGCATAGAAATGGATAAATCATGATAAGGGTGGTACTTATAAATCAAATCACATTAACAGACCAATAGGATGACAGCTATTAGTTATTAATCAACTTGAAAGTAACCTAAATACACATTCAGGCATAAGTAGAGCAAAGACATAGATAAAGGATGAACAAATCATAACAAAAGAGCTTATATTCAAGAATGAGCAAAATGAGAAGCTGACAATAGTATAGGCTTATAAATCCCCGAAGTCAAACCTTTTTTATAAAATCAATCTTAGGATTTATAGCCTTTTACAAAATATACAGATCCTAAAACTTGGATCTATTTTTTACAAAAATAAACAAAAGTAACAGTTTTTGAAAATTAGGGTTTGAAACCCTACTTAACTACTTGTCTAACTAGAATGAAGATTTAGTCCACTAAATGAACATTTAAATAACTGAAGTAACTACTGATGATTACTGCTACTGGTCCTCTTCCAGTTAAGCAACTGATTTCTCTTTGACAGTTAGGGTTGGTGGCCTTTTGTGCTGTTATGTCATAGTAGACCTTAAACAGACCCCTTTTTAATGCTTCCCTCAGCGTCTCTCATCTTTAGATCACGTCCCTGAACCATCTGCAATTGCCCAAAACCGGTCCTATCTACCAAAACTTGCTTTTAAGCCTCTGTCCGCTTTCGGTGGTTAAGAGTCCAGTCTATCAAAACCGTTAGTTTCCAAAAGTGGCACTTTTGGTGGCTAATGAACTGCCCCAGCATCCACCTAAGCCACCAAAATCCCTGTTTTTGTGAAAAATATTAGGTTTTCTTCAAAAATTTCTTTTTTCAGGCCTGTTTGCTCAGTTTTCCTCTTCTGTAGGCTTCGTGCTAGGAGTGGTAATAGCACCTTGTCTAGCTTCCAGAGGTTGGAGAATAACTGTTGCTGCAGCTAGGGTTTCTAAGGTAGGATGGCTGCTAGGGTTTGCTTTGGCTTCCTTCAGTTGCAGCCTTTGGATCCTAACCATCCTATATAATCTAGTATTTTCCTTTAGGTACCTTGTGTTCAGCCTTTTCAAGAAAATGTATCTTTCTCTCTTCTCGAGGTAGGACTTGTGCAGTAACTTGTTTCTACTGGTCAAGGTTTCATTATTTCTCTTTAGTTCTCTTTCCAAAACCTCCATTTCATAAACTTGCCTCAGTAGCTGATTGATCTTTTGACTTTTAGGCTTGCTGGAGGAGGCCCTTTATGCTGGTTCCTCTTGCTCCTGTGGTGTGGGGGATGGCAATGCTTCAGACACTGGTACAATTTGCAGAGCTAGGGATGCATCCTCTTCTTGCTCTTCCTCAGAATCTGAATAGGGTAGATTTAAGATTATCTCATGGTGTGATTCTGCCTCCTGACCCTTCTCACTGAAGTCCAAGTTCATTTTTTCCTTCGTGGTCTTGGAAGAGGATGGAGGATGTTCTGTTGCTACTGCTGGGGAAATGGCCCTCCTCCTTCTTCTCCCACTCCTTGGTGTGCTAGAGTTCTTGGCAAGAGACTTCCCTTTATCCTCTGGCTGAAGGCCTGTCTCAAAGCCATTCCAAAACAGAAAATAATGCCAAGCCATATTTATTCTCTTCAACAACTCTTGGACCAATAGCTGGATAAGACCGTGGTGGGACATCCTACTAGCAATCTTGGATGGCTAGGATTTAACTTGATGTGCCATCTTCCCTAGACTTCTATGTAAATAAAAGGGCAAATTGAGAGGGATTTTACCTATGAAGTGATTCATGAGCTTCAAATGGTATATCATTGCTTTGTTATATCTCCCTTCATAGGTTAAGTAGACCACAATGGCCTTCAGCAGCTATTTCCAGTTCTCTTCCAGCCATTATGATGGCACACTCTTCTTCCATACCATTCCTCTATGCTCAGGATTAAGGTAAGACCTAAATTCCACATCTTTTGGTATGGTGGTATTGAACCATTTCTCTCCTATGGAAGGGAGTTATGTCACCTCAGTGATTAGTGTTTCAACTATGAGAAACTCCTCTTTTCCTATGACTGCTTTTGAACCATCGAATGAGAGGGAAAAAGATTCAGCCACCTGCTAATGGAAGCTTTGTATTTTTTCACAGAACTTGTAGCAGCCCACCTCTTGGAAAAGTCTACATACCTCTGAATGTGCTTCTAAATAACTAATATCACCTAGCTCCTACTTGAGAGCTAGTCTACTCCTCTTCATCTTGATGGGTGTATGCCATGGGTACCTGCAAAACAATTTTCAGTCTTGTATACAGTATGCTTAGCAGGCTTCTCTTTCAGAGATAGTTTTTTCTAGTGGAGAAAATGTTAATTTCGAAAATGAAATCAGATGGAGTCTCTTGGCAGTGATTATGAGGGTTTTTCTATCATTATGGAGGCTAAGATCACAAAATGATGGCAACAGCTTGATCCTCTAGATATCCTTTCCCACATAATCATAACCTGCATCAGCCAGAGTATTTGATGGGATTTTTGATGATCTTTTGGACAGGTGGAGGGAGACTGAGGGTTTCCAGTCAGATCAGTCCTTTTCCAATTGCATCACGACCCTTTTTACTCATTCCCCCATGCAGTCATACAGCTCCAGATATTTTCGGTGGTTAATCATGCTCACAAATGATTATCTATCTTGCTGACAGAGTCACATGTGACAGTTTCCTAACTGTTTCTTTATTTTTCCCTTTCGGTGGTTAGTAGCCTCCGGGAGTTTGTCAGCTAGCCGCCGAAAAGCTGTATTTTTGTGGCTAACGAAGTGTTGTCTTTCCTGCTTAAGCCGCCGAAACTTTTACTCTGTCACCGTGGTGAACTCCTGCTTTCGGCAGATAATGACCTCATTGTATAACCTTTTTAACTATTGAAAACATGTCCTTTCGGTGGTTAATGAAATGCCCTAGCTTTTTCCTAAACCACCAAAAGTGCTTTTCACCCGATACTTATCTTCCTGCTTTCGGTGGTTAGCATATGCGCTGAATATTTCTCTAATCTACCGAAAGCAATCCTTTTCGGTGGATAATGAGCTTTTCGGAGCCTCACCTAAGAAACCAAATGTAGTTTTCCCAATGCTGCTCGCTGCTTTCTTTCGGCGGTTAAAACCCTTCTTGTTCCTCTCTCTAATCTATTGAAAGCGACCCTTTTCGGTGGCTAATGAGTCTTCTGGAGTCTTTCCTAAGCCACCAAAAGTGTTACTTTGATTCTTCTTGCTCACACTACTTTCGATGGTTCACTTTTGCCTCGTGTTCAACTATTTAGCCGCTGAAACATAGCTTTTCGGTGGCTAATGAGCTATAATAGGCCTCTCCTAAGCCATCGAAAGCTATAACTTTTAAAATTTTCATCCAAATAAAAAACACAGGCTTTCAAATTGTCAGTCATACTCATATATTTCATTACATGAGTTCGATTCTTCCTACTATCAAAATAAATTTATTTTGGGAGATAACATCTGGCTCCTACTTGGGGATGGGAACCTCCCAGTGAGGTCCCAAGAATCCCAGACCAAAATTCCTTTCCCTACAAGCAACTAAATAACTTAACACTATCATTTACTGTTCCATTGGGCATGGAGTTTATTCTGTAAGCAAAAACAACCTACTATCTACTAATATACAATAATAAGGCCTCAGAGCCTCAAATAATGTAGAGTTTCAAAAAATGCCCATTCACCGGGCCATCAAATACCTCTTCCCCTTCCAGATTCTGCAATTTGAAGGTGTTATTCTTATGTACCCGGGCTATCACAAAAGGGCCAATCCACAAAGAGTTAAATTATCCATGTTTTCCCTTGTCCTGTCTGACAGCATCCCACTTGAGGATCCAATCTCCATCCTAGAAGTTGTCTACTTTTTCTCTTTTGTCAAACATGCCCTTTATCTTGTGTTGATGGGCTTCTAATTTTCTTATAACTTGCTCTCTGATTTGTTGTAATTCCATCATCCTCCTCACCATATCATTTGGTTCATCTTCCTCTTCCTAAAATAACTTTGCCACTGGAAGAATGAGCTGGATAGGAAAAATGGCCTCAGTACCATAAATTAGCTTGAATGGAGAAGTCCCTATGGATCTTTTGTCTGTTACCATATCATCCCATAAAGAAAACTTAAGCTTTGAATCCCAGCTTTTCTGATTTGTCTCCAACAGTTTCTTGATGATCCTGACTAAGCTTTTGTTGGATGACTCAGCCAGGCCATTGCCTTGTGGATAATAGGAGGTGGAATGAACCAGTTGAATGCCCATTGAATCACACATGTTAACTAATTCCCTAGCTTTAAAAGATGGTGCATTATCAGTTACCAACCTTACTGGGAATCCAAACTTGCTAAAGATATTCTTATATAAAAATCTCATGATGACTTGATGAGTGGCATTCTTGGTGGGTACTACCTCTATCCATTTGGTAAAGTAATCAATGGCTACTAAGATCCATTTATGATGTCCACTGGAATATGGATTTATTTCACCTATGAAATCCAGACCCCATTGCTGGAAAGGCCCATTCACCACAATAGGCCTAGGGGGAAAGGATTTGAGCTGCTGCTTCCCGATAAATCTTTGGCATCGATCACAAGCCCTTACAAAAGTGCATACACCAGCAAAAAGGACTAGCCAATAGTATCCTGCTCTTAAGATATTGTGGGCTAAAGTTTTCCAATAGTGGTGGCCCCCACATGTGCTGGAATGAAAGTGATGCATGACCTGTTCTGCTTCTTCTTTATCTAGACACCTTAGAAAAAATCCAGACTAATCTTTCCAGTACAACAGTTTTTCAATTATGCAAAACTTAACAGATTTTAACTTAAGAGCTCGTGCTTGGTTAGGAGTGAGATCAAGAGGAACTTCTAATTTTTACCAAAAATGAATAATACCTAAGTACCACTCACATGAAGATATTTTTCAGCTACTGATGGAATGTCATTCTGATCTTCATCTACTTCTGCTGCTACCACAGTCTGCACCTTTGCTGATCTGACACATGTGAAGTTTATTCCCATCAATTCATAGTTTTCTTTAGCCATGAGTTTGGCCAAACCTAGTCCCTTCACTAGTTTAGTGGGTTTCACCTCTATATCAAACTCAATGAGCTTGGCAATCTACTTAGCTATCTTCCGATCAATGTCAGGCTGAGTCAAAACATCCTTCACATCAGCTGAAGGGACATATGCAAGGACATTTGCATGGAGAATGTAAATTTTGAAAGTATTCAAAGATTTTATGAGAGCATAAGCATGTTTCTCAATTGGATCATACTTCAGCTCAGCATCTCTCAAGGTTTTGCTAAAGAATGAAATTGGATGATCAAGACCCTCATCATGTTTTTGTAATAGTACAGCTGCCACTGTTTCATAGGATGCAAAAGAGAAAATGTAAAAACTCTTGGTGTAATTAGGACTAATCAGGGTTGGGACCTCCATGATAGCCTTCTTAATGTTTTCAAAAGAGTTTCTTTACTGGTCAGTCCATTTTATTTTTGCATCTTTTTTCAACATGACTGTTATATGCTTTACTAGCTCGGAGAAATTAGGGATGGACCTCCTAACAAAGTTTTTCTTGCCTAAACAGGGCTGAATGTCTCTTTTTGACCTCGATATTGAAAGCTTTTGGATTGCTTCCACCCTTACCAAATCGATCTGTACACCTTCAGCTGAGACTATGTGGCCTAGGAGTTTTCCTTCATTGAGTGCAAACTGGGACTTCTTAGGGTTCAGTGATATTCCATACCTTCTGCACTTCAGAAATACCTTCCTCAAATCCTACAAGTGGTCATGATGGCTGTGAGAGTAAATTGTTAGGTCATCCAAATATATGAGCACAAATTTATCTTTTAGCCCTACAAAATCTAGGTCCATGGCTCTCTGAAAAGTAGCCCCGGCATTCATTAGCCCAAATGGCATTTTAGCATACATGAAGGTGCCCCAAGGGGTGGTAAAGGCAGTCTTCTCTTGGTCATCAGGGTGCACAACAACTTGGTTGTATCCAGAGAAGCCATCCAGGAAGGACATAACACTAGCCCCTGAGAATTTCTGCAACAGGTGTTCCATCTTGGGTAGTGGATAGTTGTCTTTCTTGGAACACTTGTTCAGGTTTCTAAAATCCACACACAACCTGATTTCCTTGTTTTTATTCCTTACCATTACTAGGTTTGCAATCCACTTGGAATACCTAAGGGGGATTATGATCTTGGCTTTGAGGAGCTTATGGATTTATTTTTCAATTACTGGTAATAGGAGAGGACTGATGGATCTCAACTTCTACTTGAAAGGGATGGTGTCCTTCTCCAAAGGAATCCTGTGTTGGATGGTGTTGGTGTCATAGGATTTTAGGTCACTGTACTCCCATGCAAAGACATCAGCAAACTCTTTTATTAGGATGTAAAAATTTGACTTCTGATCAGCAGTAAATTTAGTGGACATATTTGTCAGTTTTGGATGGCTTTGGCTACCTATGTTTTTCTCTTGGAAAACATGATCTAGCTCCTTTTTGGTGAGCTTAAAAGGGATGTCATTTTGATCAAACAACTCTTCTAGTGGTACTAGACCTCAAGGTATGTATTTGCTGGGTAATTAGACAATGTTTTGATCAACCACTTTATCTTTTAACTTGAGCTGCTTGGATTCCTCCATGTTTAGGTTTTCATGGTCTATGTGCATATCAAAGAATTCATCTACTAGTTCAAGGAATTTACTAAGCTCTTCATCATTCTCAAACACTTTCCAAAATTTGACATTATCTGGTAGGGAAGGTCTGTACTTAACCTAAACATCATAGCTGAGCTTAGGAGGTAAAGGAGGAATAAACAGACTTGCATATAAATCCAGGGAATCAACCAAGTGATTCAAAGCCCTAGGTATTTATGATAGTTCAAAAAACATAAAGGAGTCTTTGAGATTCCATACCTCATCCTTGTCGGCTTTTAGTCTGATGTTTTTTTTCTAAAATGTGTTGTTGACCTGGTGTATAATGAGGCCTGCATCTCCAAAAATCCTCATGCACATGATCCCCATATCCTTGGTAGCTTTAACTCCTAGTAGCAAGGCTTCATATTCTTCTATATTGTTAGTGGTTTTAAAATCAATCTTATAAGATAGATGAATGTTTTCCTTGGATGGGGAGATCAATAATACACCCCAACCACCGAGATTTGAGTGCTAGCCCCATTAAAATACATGCTCCAGATTGCTGTGGTCATTTCTTCGGGCTGCTGACAGGTGGGATTAGTGAGCTAGACTGATGTTTGCTGAGAATCATCTATTTGCAGAGTGCATATCCCAAAATCAGTGTCCACTGCATAGATGGGGTGATTCACTGAATTTATCTCCTTGCTTATGATGTAGGCCAACTGATTTTCCCAGTACAACCTCTTAGTCTCTCCTCCAAACATGGGAATGGTGGAATATGTAAGATCCATCTGAAGGGTGCCACCTAGCCATTTTCTCCATGATTGAGACAACAAGAGACCAAATTTTGGAGGGATATCAGCCACTACAATGTCCATCATGATACTTTTTGAAGGTAGTTGAGTTAGGTTCACAACAAGGTCTTCGATGAGGCCCAAGCACTTGAATTTTCTAGAGTCAAAGGAGAATAAATCATGGTAAGGCTTTGTGATGCTGATACCAAGCTCATCCATCACAGCCTTTGGAATTAGGTTATGAGAGGATCATGAATCCAGCAGTCAGTTATAGAGGATTTTATCATGGATATTCAAGGATATGTAGAAAGGAGGGCATGATTCCTTTAGGTATTTGATCATGGGGCCTAGGGTTACAACAAGCTTGTCATCTTGCAGGTTCACAAAGTCAGTATCAATATGCATCTTTGGCTGGAGGGAATTTAGAATGGAAGACTTGAATGCATCATTTTTCATTAGCTCAATTAATGGGAAAGGGATCTTCAATTTTTGAATTTATGACTCAAGGTTGAAAGAATAATGCAACCTATCTGGAAACCTCACCTCATGCCCTGGAAATTTGATTTGGACCTAATCATGAATGGCTAAAGATGCTAGTTTCTGCAATGCTTTGGATATGACAACCCCTTTCTTTGGTAAAATAGTGATCTTTTTAGCTGGTGCAACAGGCTGTTTGACAGGCCCAACATTCTTCTTGAGAGGAGCAACCAGCCTAGAACTCAGATTGTACCCTCCCTGACCATCAACCTAATATACAGCCTCTTCAGTGATCTGCTCATCAATTAGGGCTTCCTCACATTCTTCCCGTGTCAGAAAAGAATAGTCCACCTCATCCTCCATGCAGTGGATGTTGTCTTCAGCTTCTCCTTCTTATTCAATGAATTATGGCTCTTCTTCTAATACAACATTCTGAAATGGAGTTCTTATTCTATGATCTTCCCCTTGATTCCTTTCCCTTCTGAGAATATGAACTGGGGGGTTTCCTCTTCTATAAGGGACACAATTAGGGTTTCGAGGAGCAAAGTCACTTGGCCCTTTACCCCTCATAGGTATTTTTCCTTGGTCCTTCAATTTAGACATTTCAGTAGTCAGGTTATCTAATAATTTAGTCATTTTGTCAATTTTGTTCTCTGATGAAGAAAACCCAATAGGGTCTACTGGCTGCTTTTTCCTATCTATATTTCCTTTGACCTTCTGAGATGCCAAAATGTTTGATTCTACCTCTAGGGCAGCATCCTGCATGAGTGATAAGGAGGTATACCTCCTTTCTCTGAGAAGTAGGTAGAAATCAAAGTCAAAGGCATTTGCATAATTTATCCTAGCTGAGGTATCAGTGGGTTTGATTTCAATGGGGATCTTGTTGTACATATTGTTGAATCTCTTGGTGAAGTTTAAGACAGAATCCCCATTTTCTCTTTTCAAGTTGTTGAACTCTATGATATAGTAGAGGTGGTCTCTCCTCTCTCCCCAATGCTTTAGGAAGATGTCATCTAGGGCCTCAATTCCTACCACTGATCCTGCAGGCAGTTCCTTAAACCATTTCCTAGCCCGACCATATAGGATTTGCACAAAAACCCTAGTCCATACATCTTCTTGCTCTATGTTAATATTCTCAGCATAGCTGTAAAATGCCTCTAGATTTTCTTCAATTGTGAAATCCCCTTCTCCTATGAAATTAGGCATATACTTGAGGTAATCTCCAGTAGGCATGACAGAGAGGGGATTTGGCAAATTTAGGGGGGCATACCTAGCTACCAGGATCCTTCCCATTTTGGTCAATTGAGGGGAAGCCATTTTGGAAATGGGTATGGACAGGGTTGAGGAAGGCAGCACTGATGAAGGTAATTGCTAAGAAGGTGGTGGTGGTATACTTATTCCAGTGGAGTCATTAGGGATTGGATCTTCACAAGCAACGGTGCTTGAAGATGCCCAAACCCTAGGATTTTCTAATGTATTTAAAAATTCGCGAGAATTAAGTGTTTCAGTAGAAGAAATAATAGCATAAAAATTTATTGAAATACCTGATGTGGCTTCTTGTGCAACACTGCTGGTCTATCTTAGTAAAGCCCTAGCTCTTCTCAAAATTTCTTCTGGATCTAAAACCGATGTTGCTAGTGGCCCCTTAGGGTTTGCTCTGGTACTTGGTATTCTTGAAGCCACCTTATTTCAATGGATTCACCAAATAGATGATTACAACTCGAATAATGTCCAATCTTTTTCTATCATCAAAGCAAGGATCTATGTCGTCTCCCAAGGAAGCTGAGCTTCAGTATTCTTTCCTCGGCAACGACGCCAATTTGTTATCACTCCAAGAAACTCCTCTAGGTTGTAGCTCAAGGATGCCTGGTAACTTAAAATGTTTTTAGGGTTTTCTAATATGGATCAAGTCAAGTGACCTATATAACCTTCCACTCTCAAGACATGCATGAAACTCACTCAATTACAAGGCTTTTAGTTATAACTATTCAGAAGTTGACAATAAGGTGCAGGGATGGAGAACTCATCAGGCTGGCAGATTTACATACAAAATAGATGCATATAAATGGATAAATCATGATAAGGATGGTACTTATAAATCAAATCACATTAACACACCAATAGGATGACAACTATTAGTTATTAATCAACTTGAAAGTAACCTAAATACACATTCAGGCATAAGTACAACAAAGACAGAGATGAAGGCTGAACAAATCATAACAAAAGAGCTTATATTCAAGAATGAGCAAAATGAGAAGCTGACAATAGTATAGGCTTATAAATCCCCAAAGTCGAACCTTTTTTATAAAATCAGTCTTAGGCTTTATAGCCTTTTACAAAATATATAGATCCTAAAACTTGGATCTGCTTTTTACAAAAATAAAAAAAAGTAACAGTTTTTGCAAATTAGGGTTTGAAACCCTACCTAACTACTTGTCTAACTAGAATGAATATTTAGTCCAATAAATGAACATTTAAATAACTAAACTGCTGATGATTACTGCTACTAGTCCTCTTCCAGTTAAGCCACTGATTTCTCTTTGATAGTTAGTGTTGGTGGCCTTTTGTGATGTTATGTCATAGTAGACCTTAAACAAACCCCTTTCTGATGCTTCCCTCAGCGTCTCTCATCTTTATATCACGTCCCTGAACCATCTACAGTTTCCCAAAACCAATCATGTCTACCAAAACTTGATTTTAAGCCTCTGTCCGCTTTCGGTGGTTAAGAGGCCAGTCTATTGGAACCGTTAGCTGTTGAAAGTGGCGCTTTCGGTGGCTAATGAGCTACCCCAGCATCTGCCTAAGCCATCGAAAGCCCTATTTTTGCAAAAATTATTGGGTTTTCTTCAAAAATGTATTTTAAGGCTTGTTTGCTCAGTTTTCCTCTTCTGCAGGCTTCGTGCTAGGATTGTTAACAGCGCGTTGGCTAGCTTCAGGAGGCTGGAGACTAACTGTTGCTTCAACTAGGGTTTCTAAGGTAGGATGGCTGCTAGGATTTTCTTTGGATTCCTTCAATTGCAACCTTTGGAGCCTAACCATCCTATATAATCTAGTATTGTCCTTCATGTACCTTGTGTTCAGCCTTTCCAAGAAAATGTATCTTTCTCTCTGCTCTAGGTAGGACTTGTGTAGTAACTTTTTTTTGCTGGTCAAGGTTTCATTATTTCTCTTTAGTTCTCTTTCCAAAACCTCCATTTCATAAACCTGCCTCAATAGCTGATTGATATGTTTAATTTTAGGCTTACCGGAGGAGGCCCTTTCTGCTGGTTCCTCTTGCTCCTGTGGTGTGGGGGATGGGAATGCTTCAGACACTGGTACAATTTGCAGAGCTAGGGATGCATCCTCTTCTTGCTCTTCCTCAAAATCTGAATAGGGTATATTTAAGATATTCTCATGGTGTGATTCTGCCTCCTAACCCTTCTCACTAAAGTCCAAGTTCCTTTTTTCCTTCTTGGTCTTGGAAGAGGAGGGAGGTTGTTCTGTTCCTACTACTAGGGAAATGGCCCTCCTCCTTCTTCTCCCAATTCTTGGTGTGCTGGACTTCTTGGCAGGAGACTTCCCTTTCTCCTCTGGATGAAGGCCTATCTCAAAGCCATTCTAGAATAGAAAATAAGGCCAAGCCATATTTCTTCTCTTCAACAACTCCTGGACCAACAACTGGATAAGACCGTGGTGGGATAGCCTACCAGCAATCTTGGATGGATGGGATTTAACTTGATGTTCCATCTTCCCTAGACTTCTGTGTAAATAAAAGGGCAGATTGAGAGGGCTTTTACCTGTGAATTGATTCATGAGCTTCAAATGGTAGATCATTGCTCTGTTATATCTCCCTTCATAGGTTAAGTGTACCATAATGGCCTTCAGCAGCTGTTTCCAGTTCTCTTCCAGCCATGATGATGTCACACTCTTCTTCCATACCATTCCTCTATGCTTGGTCTTAAGGCAAGACCTGAAGTCCACATCTTTTGGTATGGTGGTCTTGAACCATTTCTCTCCTATGGAAGGGAGTTCTATCACCTCAGTGATTAGTGTTTCATCTATGAGAAACTCCTCTTTTCCTATGACTGCTTTTGAACCATCGAATGAGAGGGAAAAAGATTTAGCCACCTGCTGATGGAAGCTTTGTATTTTTTCACAGAACTTGTAGCAGCCCACCTCTTGGAAAAGTCTGCAAACCTCTGGATGTGCTTCTAAATAACTGATATCACCTAGCCCCTGTCTGAGAGCTGGTCCACTCCTCTTCATCTTGAAGGGTGTATCTCCTGGGTACCTGCAAAAAAAATTTCAGTGTTATATACAGTATGCTTAGTAGGCTGCTCTTTCAGAGCTAGTTTTTTCTGGAGGAGAAAATGTTAATTTCAAAAATGAAATCAGATGGAGTCTCTTAGCACTGATTATGAGGGTTTTCCTATCATTATGGAGGCTAAGATCACAAAATTATGGCAGCAGCTTGATCCTCTAGATCTCCTTTACCACATAATCATAACCTACATCAGCCAGAGTATTCGATGGGATTTTTGATGATATTTTGGATAGGTGGAGGGAGACTGAGGGTTTCTAGTTAGATCAGTCCTTTGCCAATTACATCATGACCCTTTTTATTCATTTCCCCACATAGTCATGCAGCTCCAGATATTTTCGGTGGTTAATCACGCTCACAAATGATCATTTATCTTGTTGACGGGGTCAGATGTGATGGTTTCCTAACAGTTTCCTTATTTTTCCCTTTTGGTGGTTAATAGCCTCCAAGAGTTTGTCAGCTAGCCGCTGAAAAGTCAGCTTTTGGTGGCTAACGAAGTGTTCTCTTTCCTACTTAAGCCACCGAAACTTTTACCCTATTGCCGTGGTGAAATCCTGCTTTCGGCAGATAATGACCTCATCGGAAAACCATTTTAATTGGAAAAAACCTGTCCTTTCAGTGGTTAATGAAATGTCCTAGCTTTCACCTAAACCACCAAAAGTGCTTTTCACCTGATTCTTATCTTCCTACTTCCGGTGGTTAGCATATGCACTGAATCTTTGTCTAATCTACCGAAAGCAATCCTTTTCAGTGGCTAATGAGATGTTTCGAGCCTCGCCTAAGCCACTGAATGTACTTTTCCCAATGTTGCTCACTGCTTGCTTTCGGCGGTTAAAACCCTTCTTGTTCCTCTCTCTAATCTACCGAAAGCGACCCTTTTTGGTGGCTAATGAGTCTTTTGGAGTCTCGCCTAAGCCACCGAAAGTGCTACTTTGATTCTGCTTGCTTGGACCACTTTCGGTAGTTCACTTTTTCCCCGCATTCAATTGTTTAGCCACCGAAACATAGCTTTTCGGTGAATAATGAGCTATAATAGGCCTCGCCTAGGCCACCGAAAGCTATAAATTTTAAAGTTTTCATCCAAATAAAAAACAGAGGCTTTCAAATTGTCTATCATACTCATATCTTTCATTACACGAGTTCGATTCTTACTACTATCAAAATAAATTTATTTTGGGAGATAACAGGGTGTGTTGAAACAACCTCAAATGAATGAAATCGTCATGTAAGGAATTGGAAGAGCACCAAAGGTGGAAGGTGGTGACATGCTCACGAGGATCTTCACCAGCCTTACATTTGAACTTGGGAATGTCCGACGGAAGCTTGTTAGGGACAGACGACCATGCTGGGTTATAAGACACAGGATTGTTCATCAATCTCGACAAGTCAGGTAAGTTCAAAGTTGCAAGGAAAGGGATCCTAGGTTGATCCGGTCGATTCCACGCTCCCTGGTAGTTTTGATTCATGTAAGGTTGATTGCTATAAATACCATGGCCTTGGCCATAATAACCTCCTCCCATTTGACCCATGTAGGGTTTCATGGAAGCATTATGATGTGGGGTGCCTTGATTATGAGGCACTACAAAGCCATAGTTGGAAGAGTAAGCGGGTTGTTGATACCCGTGCCCATATGGTTGATAGTTTTGTCCATAGTGCGGTCCATACAAATTTCCATGAGAAGCTTCATAAGGTGTTCCATGGGATGTACCATGAGAATGTCCATAGTTAGGGGTATGGGAAGCTCTAGAAGATGGAACATGAGACGATCCAGAAACAGGTACATGACCTGCTGAGACAATAGGAGGTACTTGACTCTGAGATACTACTGTGAAAGCAGTTGCATAATGAACATGGCTAGTAGCAACATTCCAGCGTGAAGGCCCAAATGAATTAGGGGGAGTATGAGTTGTTGAAAATGCATTCGAAGTAACGGGGTTTGAGGATGAAGGGACATGTGAAGGAATGTAAGTGGTGTTCCCAATGTTCACTCGTCTTGGTTTTGGTATCCACATAGGATTACTAACACTAGGTCTAGGATGAACATGTGAAGTTTCCTCCACCACAGGGATGGCAGGTGCAATGTGACTAGTGCCCCCAAATCTCTCCGCATGGAAAAGGATGGGAGTACCCCCAGGTATAGTGCTAAGAACAAATTCTGACTCAGCACGATGTGCCGGATCGGGTGCATGGATATTAGACATGTCATATCTAACATGACTAGTGCTTATGAGTTCATAGTGAGTCCCGTCGCCTGGAAACCAATACCGGCGACCTATGAATGAGGGATCATAACCAGATTGTGAAGGTTGTTCATGTGAAGCATCATATGTGCTAATAGAATCTTCCTCTCCAACCTCGTGAGGTGGAGAAGACATCTCTGGAATCTCATCCTCATGATCTCCCATGGTGAGACTCACATACACAACAAGCAGAGGTTTGGAACCAATTATAGTGGCCCTCAACTTCAATGCATATAGCAACTATGCTGTCCAAACCCTACCTGGCCAGGACACCTATAGAATAACCTCTACAAATACCCCCTTGATAACCTAGGTAAGGCAACTAAGGTCATCTCATTATAATCAATGCTCAAGCGGACAGTCGCATGCGGGATTGACCGTATGGCCAAGGTAGCAAAGCCCGAAACTCTCGAAATAGCCCCCAGATACGAATACAATCCTGTAAATATCTTCAGTGCTACTTAGTTACAACCAGGGGTCATCCCAATCATAACCACTCACACTTCCTCATGCTTAAGTCCCTTGTAAGAGGAGGATCCTAAGAAACACTAATTATATAAAGGATTTCACGCTCTCACCTAGACAAACACCTAATTGTTTTGTTTAGTGGTCTTGGAGAATTGAATCACAATGAACTATTCCAAGACCCTAAAACCTAGTCTTGTTGGTGCACCCTAGAAAATAAAAGAGTGTAATTCATTTTATTATCCGTTTATTTTAATTGGATTTATTACTCAAAGGGTAAATGGTCATGCAACTAATGATGTTATGACACAACAAGAAGTAAAATGCACACCTAACAATTAATGTAAATGCACTGTGTTGAATGAAAAACAGGGTATGCTACTACGTGAAATGCAAAATTTTTCCTTCAAATGTATATGCAATCATTTCCTATATGAAAATCTGACTAATATTCACCAAGCAAACCTAATGCAAGTACCATGCTAATGCAAAATGAAAACAATGCATAACAATGCAAAAAAGAAAAATGTTTTTGTATTTTTGAATTAAATGAGATAAAAAGAAAAAGTATGACTCTACAACCGTTAGAATTTGCAAGCACTCACAAACAGCATCCAAGTGAATTACCAAGGTAAAAGAGACCTAATGCACTAATCCCAAAACAAAAAATAGAAAATGAAATGACAAGAACATTTTTCAAAAATCAAATAAAAAAAGAGTCTCTGGTCAGAAACAGAGGGGAGATACAAACTCTAGAAGCATTAAAGAAGACTCAGCAATCACCCAAACTCACCCAGTAACACTTAATCTTCTCAAAAAATCAAAAAATCAAGGCATACGTGACTATTCCAGGAAAACCCACGTGTACACACGACGGTGAAAGCAAAACCCGCATACAGGAAGAAAAAGAGAGAAAAATAAGGTAAATGGACAAACTGAGACAAAATTTACTTCTCCAGAATACTACTGGGTAATAATGCCCCCAGAACCAAAATAGAAATAGAGAAATCAGAGCAATAGAAGCACATTGAATGCCGAAAACCCCCAAATAAAATCAAATAGGAACTTCCCCAGTATGGTCACCAATTCTGTTACGGAGAAAACTTCCTATGGCTTGGAGTGTACCACAATAGATAGACAAACCATAGAAATCAATCCCTTCCCAATATGCAAGAGAAATACAACATCTAACACTAAAGGATATCGAAACATACCTTATTTTCGACGGTTGTAGTAGATCCCCATTGAGCTCTTTCCAATCCCGCTTGCTTTAGCAATTTACTCTCAACAACAATAAACAAGGCAAGCATGCTATATGATATAGTTTTAGGCCTACTCTAGCATATATAATCAATGATACATAAGCAATTAAACACATCCATGGATTCAATATTCATTTAAATGCACATCATTGGACATGAAAAGATATTTCTATTAAATAAATCAGAGATTACATAAGTGACAACCTTTGTAAGCACGTATGCGAACCGTAGAAACTGAGTCCTCCACCTGTGCCTCCACCACCTCAATCCTCCATATCTTGATAGAAATCTCACAAGAAAATGCAATCTTGGGAAGAACACAAAGTGCTCCAAGGGACAAAGGCATGCAGACTCAAGTACAAGCAAGCTACGACAACAATGGATTATAGTTTTCTTGCTCTTCAATTCCTCCTCTTCAATGTAACCAAAGGGTTCCTTATATAGTGCTTCAATGGGGTAATGGAAGGTCAAATCTGATCGATCTTGAGGAATATGGAAGGCCAAGAGACAAGTGACTCGGATCCACATCAAGGAAAACTCCAAAAATATATGGCCTTTTGCACACATCCCAATGTACACAGGTTTAAGGGTAATATCCGCGTATATACGTGAGAAAGAGATTAAAATTCACGTACAACAAATAATGAATGTTTTTAGGGATGATATTGGAAACATCAAAGGTACAAAAATAGTCCATGGGGTCCAAAGAGTCTGCAGAGGGACAGGGAAGGCCATAAAAGTGTGATCAACNGTAACACCCATGTTGGAGATGATAAGGTCACAAAACACATGAGGTACACTAAGGAAGTTCTCCTTTACTAGTAGAATGCATGTTGACCATGGAGAGATGTAATGCACAGAGTGTGCTCCTAGAAGGTTCTCACATAGTGGTATATGCAGGATTTTTTTGGTGACATCCTGAAATTTTCCTATCACATGTTGATAGAACAAAGGTGATTCTGCATTTGAGCTACAATCTGTGTGCTTTGTTTTGTTTTTTGTAGGACAAAAGAGATGATATGGATACGAAAAAATGAAGGTAGAAAAAACAGGTTATTATCGTGGTAATGTAAAGATGGTCCTAGAATTTACCTACGCGATGACAATAAGATGGTGGTAGGAAACATAGGTAATTGCAGTGGAAATGTAAAGAAGGTCATGGGTTGTACCTACATGATGATATGATATGACGAAAAGATAGTAGGAGACACAAGTTATTGCAATGGCAATGTAAAGAATGGTCATGGTCTACACCTATGCAATGGCTTGCTCGTGGATATGATGAATACTTGAATGAGGTTTAGGCCTACATCCAACATGAAAAAGGGTTGGCTCTGTACAAGATTCCTATGATGGATAATATGAGGATAACGAAAACAACGATGATGAAAACTCAGTGACGATGACCAGATGTGTTGATGACTATGGCAAGAGAACACCTTCCTAGTTAAGAGGAAGTGTTGTTTTAATTATATCTTTGGAATACATTTTGATTTATTTTACTATTGTATATTGTTGTACCCCCATCGAAGAAGTGTGTTTCTCCTTTTGGTATTTCATCATTATGTATGGTCACTGAGGTAAACCCTTTGTTGTAAGTCAGGGAAATATTTCCCAGCTTAAATAAAGGAAAATGTATTTATATGTATTATTAGGTAGGTCTGCCCCATAGGTAACATAGATGACCCAGTGGTTGAGTTAACAACTCAACGGAAGAACATAAATACAGAGGCACCCTCCTCATTTTTCACACACCTCACTTTCTTTCTCATGTGCACTTTAGGAGAGAGGAGGAGGAGGGACAGAGAGTTGATGCAGACATATTGTTCATGGGTTATTCTATCTTGTCATCTTATCTTTGTGACAAAACTATTCTGAGGAATTTTGTGGGGTTTTATCCTTTATGGTTTCCCCAATGAAAATATCAATGTCTTGTGTATCTTTGATGTATTGTTGTGAGTATTATTCTTTCATATAAATATCCTAAGTAAAATAACTTAGAAAAACTAACACTAGCTCCCTATTCTTATCAATGCAACTGCAAATTTTGGAAACTTCCAACCAAAGTTTGATATTTAAACTTAGAAACAAATATATGATAAGAAAAAGGACATAAAAATGACAAACCATCTCAAACAGACATAAACCACGATAAATGATGACAAAACAGTACTAGAAACAAAATAGTATCCTTTTAACTAGACAAGATAAGTTTAATTCATACCTTTCATCTCTTTCAACTTTAACACTCCCTAAGGTCCCTGTGTTAAAGTTGAAAATCATAGAAAGACAATAAATAACTGTAGCATTAAATCCAACTCAAATTACAAAGAAAACAAATAAGATAACCCATTAAGAGAGTTGAAACCTTCCTTATACTCAGCAAAAAAATTTAGATCAGATCTTGTCTATTAAGCGACAAGTCACTAAAGGAACAAAGGACATACCTAAGAGAGAGAGAATAAATTCAATTACTATAGGTTTATTCAACTATAGTAGCATTCAAGGTAATTACCCAGTCGAAAATCAAGAAAACCCCAATTACTAGAACAACAAACCAAGAAACAATTGTCCATAAAATATCATGTAATGATGACATTCCACACGCAAACCAGAGCTCAGTTTGTGGCCCATAGAAATCCCATGTCTTTCTTGAGAAGGTTGTCAATTGTTTTGGTATTCTAAAAGAAACCATAACCCTATTTTAGTGGACTAAGATCTATGTTGCATTATTTGAGTGTTTGGGTCTTCTTGAAGTGAACCGTAAGGAAACCCCAATTACTAGAGTAGCAGACCCATAATCAACAGTCCATAAAATATCAAGTAATGATGACATTCTGCACACAATCCAGAGCTCAGTTTGTGGCCCATACAAATCCCATGGATTTCTTATAGCTTAGAACACTCAAACATTGTAGCAGAGATATTAGTCCACTCAAGTCTGAATCATGACCTCCTAAGTTGGGTTATGACCTTCTTGGTGCTTCCTGAAATGAAAAGTGACCTTCTTCGGTCTTCTTGAATTGAACTGTGACCTTCTTGGGGATTGTTGGACTAATTTGTGACTTGTGTGAACTTGCTTGAGTAGGATATGAGTTGTTTGGGGCTACTAGGAGGTCACACCAATAACAAACATAACAAATGGGTTAAGGTACCACACTACGAGGGAGCGCAAGCATAATGACCAATCAAGGGTCAACATAAGATCAAGAGTCAACAACAGGGGTCATGACAAAGTGGGAAAACAAACCCTACACCAAAATGACCAAGGTTTGTCAATAAAGGTGGGAGAATAACCCTTTTACCCATAAGATTGAGGTGCACCATCAAGGTGGGGACATATCCCTTTTACCTATAATACCAAGGTGTCAAACTGTTATATTCTCTCTCAAGGTATATAGTCCATATGTGTTCCATACAACAACAATACGTTTTATCATCACCGTATAATGAAGTTCCATACCACAACAGTGATTTTTATCATCACCATTTGGGAGTTCCCATCAACTCTTCCCTATTCTAATTTCTCAAAGAAAAGGCTTCTAAAATTCTCATGAGGATGTCAATAAAATTTCCAAAATTTTAGAAGAAGAAAAAAAGCACGTGAAATTAACATGTAAACAGAAATACCTTCTCCTATACTTAAATTTTGTCCAACAATTAAAGAGATGGATCCCAAAAACCTAACAAATAGGCATCAATGCAATTGCATATTTTGGAAATTGCCAACCAAATTTTGAAAGTTAAACTTAGGAGCAGATATATAATAAGAAAAAAGACAGAAACCATGACAAACCATGAAAAAATAGTACTAGAAACAAAATAGTATCGATGTAACTAGACAAGATAATTTTAAAGCATAATTTTCATCTCTTTCAACTTTAACACTCCCGAAGGTCCTTGTGTTAAAGATGAAAAGTATACAAAGACAATAAATAATAGCAGTGCTAAATCTAACTCAAAGTACGAATAAAACAAATAATATAACCCACTAGGAGAGTTGAAATATTCCTTATACTCGGCAATATTTTTTAGATCAGATCTTGTATATTAAGAGACAAGTCACTACAGTAACAAAGGACATACCTGAGAGAGAGAATAAATTAAATTAATGTAGGTTTAGTCAACTAGAGTAGCAGTCACGTTAATTACCCAGAAGAGAAGCAAGGAATCCCCAATTACTGGAGCAGCGGACCAAGAAACAACAATCCATAAAATATCAAGTAATGATGACATTCCACTTATAAACCAAAGCTCAATTTGTAGCCCATACAAATACCATGTATTTCTTGACAGGTTGTGAGTTGTTTGGGGATGCTAAAAGAAAACATAACCCTATTTGAGTGGACTAAGATCTCTATTGCACTATTTGAGTGTTTGGGTCTGCTTGAAGTGAACTGTAAGGAAACCCCAATTACTGGAGGAACAGACCCAAAAACAACAGTCCATAAAATATCAGGCAATGATGACATTCCACACACAAACCAGAACTCAGTTTATGGCCCATACAAATCCCATGGATTTCTTACAGCTTAGCACACTCAAACAATGCAACAGAGATATTAGTCCACTCAAGTCTGAAACTGTGACCAGGAAACAACAGTCCATTAAATATCAAGTAATGATGACATTCCACACACAAACCAGATTTTAGTTTGTAGCCCATACAAAGCCCATGGATTTCTTGAGCAGGATGTGAGTTTTTTGGGGTTGCTAAAACAAACCATAACCCTTTTTGAGTGGACTAAGATCTCTACTACATTGTTTGAGTGTTTGGATCTGCTTGAAGTGAACTATAAGGAAACCCTAATTACTGGAGCAGCAAACCCAGAAACAATAGTTCATAAAATATTATGTAATGACGACATTCCGCACACAAACCACATCTCAATTTGTGGCCCATACAAATCCCATGGTTTTCTTACAGCTTAGCACACTCAAATAGTGCAACAGAGATATTAGTCCACTCAAGTCTAAAACCGTGACCAAGAAACAACACTCCATAAAATATCAGGTAATGATGACATTCAACACATAAACTAGAGCTTAGTTTGCAGCCCATATAAATCACATTCCTTTCTTGAGCAGGTTGCAAGTTGTTTGGGGGTACTAGAAGAAACCATAACCATGTTTGAGTGGACTAAGATCTCCGTTGCACTATTTGAGCATTTGGGTCTGCTTGAAGTGAACCATAAGTAAACCCCAATTACTGGAGAAGTAGACCCAGAAACAACAATCCATAAAATATCAGGTAATGATGACATTCTACACATAAAACATAGCTGAGTTTGTGGCCCATACAAATCCCATGGATTTCTTACAGCTTAGAATACTCAAACAATGTAGTAGACATATTAGTCCACTCAAGTCTGAACCATGACCTCCTAAGCCGGGTTGTGACCTTCTTGGTGCTTCCTAAAATGAACAATGACCTTCTACTATCTGCTTGAACTTAACTATGACCTTCTTGGGGATGGTTGTACTAAATCATGACCTACCTGAACTTGCTTCAGCAAGCTATAATTTTTTTGGGGCTACTAGGAGGTCACACCCATAACAAAAAAATGAAAGGGTTAAGGTACCACACTATGAGGGGTCTCTAGCATAAGGACCAATCAAAGGTCAACATAAGATCAAGATTCAACAAGAGAGGTCATGAAAAAGTGGAAAAACAACCCCTACACCAACAAGACCAAGGTGTGTCAATCAGTGTGGGAGATTAACCCTTTTACCCATAGGATTAAGGTGTACCATCAAAGTGGGGACACAACCCTTTTACCCAAAAACCAATTTTTCAAACTGTTATATTCTCTCTCAAGGTAGATAGTCCATAAGTGTTCCATACCACAACAGTACATTTTATCATCACCGTATAAGGAATATCCATACCACAACAGTGAGTTTTATCATCACCATTTGGGAGTTCCCATCAACTTTTCCCTATTCCAATTTCTCAAAGAAAAGGATTCTAAAATGATCATGAGGATGTCAATAAAATTTCCACAATTTTAGCAGTAGAAAAAAAAGAAAAAAAAATGAAATTAACATGTAAATAGAAATACCTTCTCTTGTACTTAAAGTCTGTCCAACATTTAGAGAGGTGGATCCCAAAAACCTAACAAATATGCATTAATCCAACTGCAACTTTTGGAACATTAGGGGAATTTTGAGGTCTAAAATGAGCCTCATAAGAGATATAATAAAATAATATGAGTTAGACATTTTGTGGGGGAGGTATATTTACAACTCATCTCTTACACCGTAACCAATGTAACTATGATTAATTTAATTTGAAAAGATGTCTAAAATAAAATCAATAAAAAAACCTTCTTTGATATGATTAAAAGTAGAGTACTTTTGAGTGCATAAATTACTTTTGAATATAATATGATGAATGTACTTATAATGTACTCATAAAATAAAATATATTAATTTTGAATTTTGAGATATAAGTTACTTCTTCAGTATTCAAAATATGTTTATAAAACCATGTATTTATAATTTTGAATTTTAAACATAAACTTAAATTTATATGAATAAACTGTCATTTCTTCTATATATATATATATATATATATATTATATAAATCTAACTTATATTTATTAGAAATAAAAAACAATTGTAAAGTATAAATTAACAAAAAAGCACATTTTTATTAATTTATTTTTCATCTTTTAAATACACCTTAAAAACACGTGTAAACTCATTTTTAACATTTTCTTATAATATATATTATATATATCACATATTTTTTTAATGCAATGATTAATAATATCATTAAATAAATTTAAAAAAAAGTGTTAAAATTGGGATGAAGGAATACTACATAAATTTCTATCACTAAAAAGTGGTGTTAATATTAAGCAAATGAAATTATATGTAATAAAAAAATATTATAATGTAATATCTTATTATGATATAATAGTTAATTCAAATTATTATATTATAGTTTTACTTATGTATTTGTGTTGGTTTATGTTGATATGATGATGATGATGATGCTGATAGTTAACGTCCACTGAGACCAAACTTTGGTCTATTGGACCTAACTAAACAAATTAATTAGTTTGCTTTAAGATTTTATTCCTATGCTCAAAGAGCTTGGTGAGAAGCATCCCGATCTCACTATAATTTTGACAAGTTAAAATGCTAGGAAGGTCAGTATTGCAATAAAGATTATGAAACTAAGATCTAATGTGAGGGTATGCTGTGCACTCTAAGAGGAAGTGGTTTTCATCTTCAATGATCCTATTCTCACAGAGGCGACAGATCCTTTCCATCCATGGTGTTTTAGGAACTGTCCAACGACCAGTTTCACTATGGAGCTCATGAGAATTCGTTATTATCTTGGCTATATTAATTTTTTTGTTTAAACTGGTTAATACAGAGAGATACTTTTTTATCTTCTAGAGTATGGTTGATGACCTCCTTATAATATCTTAGTTTTCTTTTAGCCTCTAAATCTTTCTCACACCACAGTTTCTCTTTAAACTTATAAGTAACAATATTTTTAATGTTATTAATATTTTGCAATGCAACATTTTCGTCGATCTCCCAGTGGTTTAACAAGGCCCTGGTATCTTTATACCAACCTCGCTTGAGCCTTAGTTGGTTTTGGCTGGAATTAAAAGCTAGCTTTGGAAGTCTATGGCCCCCCATGTTATTGATTTTGTGTTTGTACAGCAAGAGCCTAGTCATAGCTAGGATCTCAATAGGGGAAAGACCCACTTCTATAAGGAGAATAGAATATGGTGTATTGCTTTTAATTTTGAGGTTATACGTTATAAAAAATTTCTGGATTTGCTCAATCTTCCTCCAGGATTCTCTAGAGATGTTGCAACCCCAAACCTCACAACCATACAAGATGACAGGAGTGAATAAAGTTTCAAAGAGGAGCTTATTTTTATCCCACATCACAAGGTTTGCTACTTTGCAGTTATTTTCAAGACCAAAGTAAAACTTTCCACCCTCCATTAATCATTTTCTCAATGCTATAGTTCCAGTTGAGCTTGTGATGAATATCAATTCCTATGTATTTGTAAGAATACACTTCCTCCAAGTTGTTGTTGTCATACACAAAATTAGCATAATTGTCATTCTTGGATTTGATAATCATAACTTTTGTTTTGTCAGTGTTGATCCCTTGCCATAAGAACAATATCGTCATCATAGAGAAGAAGGATGATGACTATCCCAGCTAAGAACATGCCAGCACAACCTGCTTCTTCTAAACAACCTTCTAGCTTATCAATGTAAATGCCAAATAGGGTGGGGGAGAGGGGGCAACCTTGTTCAACTTCGATATTGCACTTAATATCTTTCGACCACCCCTCGTTTCTCTTAAACTTGGCAATTACATTCTCGTATAACCTTATTGCGGCAGCTCTCAACTCGAAAGGAACCTTTAGCTCTTCTAATCTATTCCAAAGGTTATTTCTAGGTATTGTATCGAAAGCATTTCTAAAGTCCACAAAGCAACAAAAGAGATTGGACTTATCATTATGACATTCCTCCACAATGATCCCAAGGGTAAAAAGGTGGTCCATTGTAGAGTGTTGCCTTCTAAAACCTGCTTGGCCTTTAGCCCACTTACCTTCACTTTCAGTCCATCTACTGATCTTCTTTTCCAAAATAATACCATATAACTTGGCTAAAAGGGGGCTAATCATAGAGTGTTTCAAAAGTTAAAAAATGATAGTAAAATATGAATATTGAATAATACCTATTTCTTTTTTTAAATGGTATTAATATTAATATTCAAGAACATTAGAATATATAATTTATTATAATATAATATTTTATTTTATTTTAATAAAACAAATAAATATATTTTTTATATTTAAATAAAATTATAATAAATTATTATATATATTAAGTATTTAAAAAAAAAACAAAAAACCATCACATTATTTTTTTATTATAAAATGTGAAGTGATTTTGATTTTAAATAAAAATTTGACATATATATTTTTATATATTCAAAAAGTAATTACATAGTTTTAGTTTTGAATAGAACATTTACCTTTTTGGTATTTGTAATTTATTTTATACTGAAATATTAAAAAGTAATTACATTTTGAATAAATCATTTATTTTTTTGGTATTTGTAATTTATTTTATATTGAAATATAAATAGTACTTTTCTTTCTAAGTACTTTAAGAGTACTTTAGTACATTTAAATTATATTAAAAAATAATCTATGAGTACTATTTTCATAATAAGTACTTTACTTACAACATTGATATAGTTAACTATGGGTTTTTATTCACCATTTACAATTTGAAAAATAAGCATCCTTAACTCAACCAATGTCACCTCAACCATTATGGATGGTGTCATTCTCTAGAATATGATTAATTCTTTTAAAGTGGATTTTGATGGTACATTTTTTTATTTTGAGACCCATTTTTTACCTCAAAATTTTCGTAAAGACTGCCAACCAAATTTTGATATTTAAACTTTGCAGCAGATATCTGATAAGAAAAAAGACATAAACCATGACAAAATAGAACTAAAAACAAAATAGTATAGTTGTAACTATACAAGATAAGTTTAAAGCATAATTTTTCATCTCTTTAAAGTTTAACACTCTCGAAGGTCCTTGTGTTAAAGTTGAAAATCATACAAAGACAATAAATAACAACAGTAATAAATATAATTCGAAGTACAAAGAAAAGAAATAATATAACCTACTAGGAGAGTTGAAACCTTCCTTATATTTGGCAAAAACGTTTTAGATCGGATCTTGTCTATTAAGAAGCAAGTCACTACAGGAACAAAGGACATACCTAAGAGAGAGAGAATAAATTCAATTACTGTAGGTTTAGTCAACTATAGTAGCAGTCAAGGTAATTACTCAGTCAACAAGCAATAAAACCCCAATTACTGAGTCCATTATCCTAGTGAGTAAATAAGTGAGTTTACTCATACTAGCTATATAGTTCCATTGCATGGTATGATTTATCACGTCTAAGTGGAATACTCTTGTGGTAATAACTATATAATATAGACTAATTAATATATTTGGTGATGACTATAAATTATAAACTAATGGTCAAGGGATATCCCTTTTCAACCTTGTGGGAATAACTATAATATAGAATAATTAATCAATATGGTGATTACTATATAATATGATTTTATATTAAACTAATCTAAGGGATGAATACTTCTTTGAAAAAATTATGTTATGTGCCATTCATGCAATACCCTTATAGTGCAGGAGATATCTTAGTCCACTCAAACAGGGTTATGGTTTCTTCTAGAAGGCCAAACAACTCAAAGGCTACTCAAGCAAGTTTAGACAGGTCACACTTTAGTCTAGGTAGCCCAAGAAGGTCGTGGTTGAATTCAAGCAGACCCAAACACTAAAAAAGTGCAACAAAATATCTTATCCCACTCAAACAGGGTTATGGTTTCTTCTAGCATCCCCAAACAACTCACAGTCTGCTCAAACAAGTTTAGATTGTCACGTCCCTGACCCTCCGACCGGCGAAGAGGACGCGACCCATGGCGTTAACCATCCGGGATAAGAGCCCCATGAACATGTGGATTCATAAAATTGCTGAAACAGAATGCTTAAACAAATGCTTTGAACTAGAACATGCACACATGAACATTTATCATGCACAGATGCAATTGTTTATCATACACAACTACAATTATCTATCAGACACAACGGAATCAACATACATTCAAACAAGCATTCATTCAACATGTTATCATACACAACTACAATTATCTATCAGACACAACGGAATCAACATACATTCAAACAAGCATTCATTCAACATGTTCATCACATTCATTAACAGAAAAATATGGTTGCAGAAGTAAAATAGACAAGATCACTTATCTTATGAAGAACTCGTTCCGCAACTAGCTACGTTGCTGCAACGTTCCACCCAACCATAGGCCAGTGTGCTCATCAATCTCTCAGCAACACTGCCACCCCCAAGCTGGGCATGATTCTCCAAGGAATAAGGGAACAAGCAGGCTTACACATAGCCAAGGATACACAAAACACAGCCAAGCCAACACAGTTGGGTTTATCAGGCCATCAAGGAGTTGGGAAAGGCTAAATGCTAAGCTGGTGAGCTCATTGCGAAGCTAGGAACACCTACACCAGAACTAGCCTGACTTCTAAGACACCCACACACACCCAACACAAGGAATCAGTCCCTTCTCTGCTACACAGTCCCTCGGGCCCTGTATTCCCTTCTAGTGCTATTCAGGGTTTGTGGAGGAGAAAGCCAGCCCTCTAGCTCTGTCTGTGTGGTTTCTAGCCACCAGGTTTATCAATCAAACCAATCCCCCATCCCTACTCCCAACACAGTCCGAAGACCAACCATTGCACAGATGCAATCAATCAGCTGTTACAGCTTTACAGGGAAAACGACTCCCAAGCGAATTATACAGTCCCAAATGCATCAGTGAACATGGGGGAAAACAACAGTCCCGAAATGTAATCAGTGAGCACAGCTCACAACATGGGAAAATGACCCCAAACAGTCTATGTGTGAGAGGAACTTGCACCAGACCCCAAATGTAAAGAAGACCACAACAATCACAACGTGAGGGAGACCACAGCCACACAACAAATCTTGAGGAGAATGGCGGCAACCATGACTCACGGGAAGAACAACGGTTCCGATTTCAACATTAGAATGACGAGAAAAATTACACGACCATACCAGTTTGTGAGACAGCCGAAAACGTGAATGGCCCTTCACAACAAATCGTGGATGAAAGAGCATGGCTCTTAGCTCGCTGCATCAGTCAAAAAACCAGGAAAATTCCTATGCATGATGATAATGAACAGACAACAGTCCCTACGTGAGGACGAACAACTCCCAGCTTGTACATGGATGAACAGACAACCGGAAGTACGTGAATGTCCCAGCACTGTCATGGAGTAAGTAGTATGTATGCGGGAGTAAAACCAAGTAAATCCTATGCGTGGAGGTGAACAGACAATCGTGAGGCATGAACAAACAATGGAGGTAATGCGTAGTGGGGAGAGTGCAGTCCGTTGGAGAGATGGAAGTGGTTTTCTTTTTCCATTGTGAATTCAACCACGCTGGTGGTGGAGTGTGCGTGTGGGCAAGGACTGACAGTCCTGCCACACTCTCCTCTCAGCCATAACTGCCCCAGCTAACAGCAACAGTTATTAAGGGTGGTAGTTGGGTTAGACAAGGTGGTGACACATGGATTTTTACCCCATTGGCCAAGGTTTGACATTTCCCCACCTTTATCCTTGTGAAAATCATGCCCCTTCTCAATTTAGTTTCCGCGAACATAGCTGGTCGGGTTGTTTAATTAAAGATGCATATTTACATGATGATAAACTTAATATATGTATGCCGCATGCCCCGATATACCATCGATGACAATTTCAATCTCAAAACATAGCATAACCAATCAATGGTGGGGCCTTGGCCTTTAGCTCCGTACCATGATCATTTACAATATATACATCATATACATCTAATGCAACGGGGTCAAAACCGGGGTGTTACATTCCCCTCCCCCTACAATAGCACTGTCCTCAGTGCTTTACAAAATTGAACAAAATGATACACTGGTATCGCCTCAGTGTTCCGCAAAATTGAACAAAAATGGATGTGCCAATCGCATGGCATCCTCCAGCTCCCATGTAGCCTCTTCAGGTCCGTAGTGCTCCCATTGCACCTTTACCTGCCCTATGGCCCGGTTCCGGAGCATTGTGACCTTCCTGTCGAGGATGCGCATTGGCTCGATTCGGAACTCTCCCTCGGGTTCCACCTGAATCACATCCCAATTTATCACATGGTTAGGATCATGTACATATCTCTTAAGCAAAGAAACATGAAAAATATTATGAGCTCTAGTGCTAGAAGGCAATGCAAGTCTATATGCAATTGACCCTATTCTTTCAAGCACTTCAAACGGCCCACAGTATCTTGGTGACAACTTGGCACAACTACCAAGCTTCAAGGAACTCTTCCTTTCCCTCACTCTGAGGTAAACATGATCCCCAACGCTGAACTCCCTGTTCACCCTATGCTTATCTGCATAGATTTTCTATCTGTCCTATGCTACTTTCAGATTCTGTTTGATCTTCACAACCTCTTGCTCCATTTCCTTGAGAAATTCTGGTCCAAGCACAATCCTGTTCACTGGGTTATCCCAAGTCACGGGTGTCCTACACCTTCTTCCTTACAAAGCTTCATACAGACTCATCCCCAAGGATGCCTGCTATCCATTGTTATAAGCAAACTCTACCAAGTGCAAGTAATCTTCCCACTTGGTTGGTTTGTCCATTACGTACATGCGAAGCATGTCTTCAAGCACCTGATTAAATCTCTCTGTCTGCCCATCTGTCTGAGGATGGTATGTAGTGCTGAAGTTTAGCTTTGTACCCAAATCTGCAAACAACCCCTTCCAAAAGTTGGAAGTGAAATTGACATCTCTGTCAGAGACTATTGCCTTCGGCAATCCATGCAATTTGAATATCTCCTTCATGAAGATCTTTGCAATGTCATCCGTCTTATGTGTAGACTTCACTGGTATAAAATGTGCTGCCTTAGTCAACTTGTCTACCACAACCATGATGGAATCATGTTGTCTCCAAGTCATCGGCAATCCTGTAATAAAATCCATGGAAATAACTTCCCATTTCCATTCTGGAACTGGCAAGGGCTGCAACAAACTTGCTGGATGTTGATGCTCAACCTTTACCTGCTGACATTTCATACACCTTGAAATGTACTCAGCCATATCCCTTTTCATTCCTGGCCAAAAGTACTGCTTTCTAGTTGTAGCAATTGTCTTCTGATATCCTGGGTTACCAGAATACGGAGCTTGATGAATTTCATCCATAACAACTCTCCTCAAACTTGCTACATTTGGAATATAAATTCTACCTTTATAAGAAATAATTCCATCTTCTTCCAATTTATATCCCTCATACCTATTCTCAAGACTTTGCTGCTGCAACTTGTCTTTTACCTGCTCATACAATTCATCTCTAGCAACATGACTAACAATCTGCTGCCTCAAATCCGATTGGCAAATACTAAGAGATGCCACATGCATTTCCTGCACCTTCCTGCTGAGTGCATCAGCTACCTTATTCTCTTTTCCCTTTATGTGCTTGATTTCAAAATCAAACTCACATAAAAATTCCAGCCATCTTGCTTGCCTAGCATTCAGAGTAGGCTGATCAAACAAATACTTCAGTCCACAGTGATCTGTTCTGAGCTCAAATCTCCTGTCCACCAAGTAATGTCTCCACATCTTGAGAGCATGTACGATGGCTGCAAGCTCTAGATCATGAGTGATATAGTTCTTCTCATGTTCCTTCAACTTTCTTGACTCATAACATATCACGTGGTTGTCCTGCATAAGGACTCCTCCAAGCCCTTGTCCGCATGCATCGGTACACACCACACAATCTTTTTCTGGATCTGCAACCTTCAATACTAGTGTACTATTGAGAAGACTCTTCAACTTCTGGAAGCTTTCTTCACACCTCTATGTCCATTCAAACTTCATCCCCTTCTTTTGCAAAGAAGTTATGGCATGTGCAACTTTGGAGAATCCCTCAATGAACCTCCGGTAGTATCCTGCAAGCCCCATAAAAGATCTTACATCTGTCACATTTCTTGGAGTAGGCCAATTCATAATGGCTTCAATCTTTTCAGGGTCCACAGATATACCCTCCTTTGAGATAATGTGACCCAAATACTGAATTCTATCTCTATAGAAGTCACACTTGCTCAGTTTCACATACAACCAATGCTCCTTGAGCAACTGCAATGTCAATCTCAAATGATCTTCATGCTCTTTCTCATTCTTAGAATAAACAAGAATGTCATCAAGGAAAACAAGAACAAAATTGTCCAGATACCTGCTGAAGACACTATTCATACGGCACATAAATGTAGCTGGTGCATTTGTGAGACCAAATGGTACCACTACAAACTCATAATGTCCATACCTTGTCCTGAAGGCTGTCTTATGAATGTATTCATCCTTGATTCTCACCTGATGGTAACCAGACCTCAAGTCAATCTTGGAAAATACCTTTGCTCCTCTCATTTGATCAAATAGGTCATCAAACCTAGGCAAGGGATATGTATTCTTTACAGTAACCTTGTTCAACTGCCTGCAATCAATACATAACCTGAGTGTACCATCTTTCTTCTTTAGAAACAAAACTAGTGCTCCCTAAGGAGACACACTCGATCGGATATACTTCTTTTCCAAAAATTCTTGTAGTTGCATCTTCAACTCTAGCATCTCCAGTGTACTCATCCTGTAGGGTGCCTTGGACACTGGTGCTGCTCCTGGCACAAGTTCAATAGTGAAATCAATGTCCCTCTTTGGAGGAAGCCCTGGAATCTCATCAGAAAACACATCCCTGAATTCCTGTAACACATGATAGTCCTCCAACCTAGGAGTTTCATCTCCCGATGTCTCCAAAATATGAGCTGCATACAACTAGAAACCCTTCCTACAGAACTTCTTCAATTGCATTGATGAAACCTGCCGTACTGAAATCACCTTGGGAATACTTTTCACAACTAATAGGTTCCCTTCTTCATTCATGCATTCGAAAGTCTTGCTGTAACAGTCAAGATTCACCCTGTGAGCTTCTAACCAATCCATTCCAATGAGAACATCATAGGAACCAAGTGGTAGAACATTCATATCTACACAAGTGACCAATCCATTCATGACCAATGGACATTTCTCTACCACCTCACTGACCTTTCTCGTAGATCCAGTGGCTAGATGAACTAACCAAGACTTCCTATGCTTTACTTTCTTAAAAGCACAAATCTCCACTACTTTAGGAGTAATGTAACTGTGCGTAGAACCAGGGTTAATCAAAATAGAAACAGATTGCTCAACAATCTTACCTGCTACTTCAACCACAGTTGACTGGTGATCTGCCTGGCGGTCCTCTAGTGCTGCATAAATCCTAGGGACTGCCCTTGCTACTTGACCCACTGTTTCTACTTCTTGAATGTTATAAGCTGGTCTTGCACTCTCATTCTTGAGTGGACAATTCCTGCACATGTGGGGTCCTCCACATTTCCAACATTGAAGTGGCCCTCTATTCTATTGTGGATCCTTAGGATTTTCTCCTGTCACTCCAACTAGTTTACTCGCAGCTTGGGATGGCTGCTTCGGCTGATTCCTGAAGTTAGAAGGTTTGAAACCTTTCTTTCTTTGGTCAAACTTCTCATTCTTCTTGTCCTTCCATGCCTTATGGTAATCAGGTTTACCTTTGCTTTGATCATAGCAATACTTAGCCTTCCTTATAGCTTCCTCAAGAGTTCTAGGTTCATAAAACTCAATTCTATCTTTGTAAGACTGAGGTAATCCACTCAGAAAATGATGGACCTTCACTTTTTCATCTCTGATATACCTGACATACCTCAACAGCTCCAAAAACTTATTTGCATACTCTTCCATGGTTTGCTGTCCCAATATCAACTCATGGAACTCCTTAATCTTGTCATCATAATACCTATCAGAGAGGTATTTCTGCTTGAAATACTTCTTGAACTGTTTCCACTTAAGTATCCTTTCACTGATCCTCTTTACTTGCTTGAAGTGTTCCCACCAAATGGATGCCCTTCCATTCAAATTGAATATGGTAACTCTTGCCTTCATGTTTCCTGAATAATCATGCACTTGAAAGTACTTCTTTATCCCAAGAAGCCAAGCTTCAACCTCTTGTCCAGTCTTTACCTCACCATCAAACGTAGGAGGTTTAGTTTTCCTAAATTCATCATGAGAGTGATCCCTATGGTGTCTATTTCTTTTCCTTTTATGAGAAGAAGAACTTGAATCCCCATTGGATTCTTCAGAATCAGATGATCCACTAGAAGTCCTTCTCCTTCTCCTAGTACTGCTCTTACTGCCTTCTGGTCTTGCTGTACCTCGTCCAGAATCTATCTTTCTGTGCAAGTCTATCAAACTCTGCAACATAGAAACATTCAACTGGTGCTGCTCTTCCTGGGCTTTGATTAAGCTTCTCATGGTAGCTGCAATATCTGACGGTGTCCCCTGGAATCGCCTTCCATTGGACTCAATGTCATCATTTCTATTACGGACATTTTCTCCCATGGCATCTTCTACTCGCTCGTAAGAATCCCAAGCATCATACCCATCATGGGTTCTCATAACTAAACCACCACTTACTTTCCACACTGCACTACCTGGAATACTACTCTTGAAGGTGACTATGATTCTGGAAATGTGTTAGTAACACAACTGTTAGATACATAACATTGATATAAATCAGAATTACTTACCTTCTCCTGGAAAAATTATAAATTACAAGTTTCCCAAAACATAGAATTTTCATTCTCAAAGAACGTCTATCTGAGGAGGACAATGGGGGTCAAGGGGGCTTGCCCCCTTGTGGCCGCCACTGCAGGGCGGGTCGAGGGCAGCGCCCTCGTTTTTTTTTTTTTTTGTAAATCTATGTTTTTCGCCCAATCTGGTGCATAATATCGTTGCCACTTTCTCCTTTTTCAGCCCTGAAAATTCACTAAAAAACCACTGAAAAATCCCTCTAGAAAATAGTCAAAATCTACTGGAAAAATCCCACGAAAAATTCAAATTTTCTTCTGCAGAATCGGCTCTCATTTCATCTATCAGTCCAACATTTCGACAGTCCAAACAACTAGCTTCTTCCACTGTATCGGTAGTCGAAACAACTAGCTTCTTCCGCTGTATCGGCAATCGGATCCGCTAAGCACTATCGTGTCGGCAATCAGATATTATAACCCTTCGGAAGGATAGTCCTTTAGACAGCCGCAACGGCGGACATTCAATTCACTAACCATCGTCGATGGCCAATGACTCCAAGACTTAGAAAATTTTTGAAATTTTCCCTTTCGCCGCTTGATCGGCTGAACTTTCTTCTTTTTGTCAGTGAAATAGTTCCATCAACAACCGCAATGGTGGAACATGATCTTTGATCTTCTTCCAATCGGCGGCACAACCTGATCGGTATCGACAGTCTTTTCTCGTCGGCAGGCTAGTGCTTTTGGCTTCTGCAATGGCAGGTGCACGAACCACCATCTTCTTCCAATGGCCGATGTTTTTCAAGCCTTAGAAAAATTTTGAACTTTCTTTCCTTATGGCGTCGACGGTCGGAGGCTTTACCCATTGGACGCGTAGTCATTTAGCCATCCGCAATGGCAGGCACCCGAACAACTTTTTTCTTCCGACGGACGTCGAATCACTTAGAAAAATTTCCGCGATTTTCTTCCAAACGTCCTCCGTCAGGTATGCTTCCGCCTAGCTCTTCCGCTACATCGGAAGTATTTCCCACTAACTCTTCCGATGATCTGATAGTTCAACACTTAGACAAAAATTTGAATTTCCAGTCATTCACTGATTTCTGCTAGGCAGAAAGAAATACTGCTTTTGTCACTGCATCCTTCATGGTCCACGCGGGACCATGCTGCAACATGAAGCTCTGATACCACGCTGCCACATCCCCGACCCTCCGACCGGCGAAGAGGACGTGACCCATGGCGTTAACCATCCGGGCTAAGAGCCCCATGAACATGTGAATTCATAAAATTGCTGAAACAGAATGCTTAAACAAATGCTTTGAACTAGAACATACACACATGAACATTTATCATGCACAGATGCAATTGTTTATCATACACGGATACAATTATCTATCAGACACAGCGGAATCAACATACATTCAAACAAGCATTCATTCAACATGTTCATCACATTCATTAACAGAAAAATATGGTTGCAGAAGTAAAATAGACAAGATCACTTATCTTATGAAGAACTCGTTCCGCAACTAGCTACGTTGCTGCAACGTTCCACCCAACCATAGGCCAGTGTTCTCATCAATCTCTTAGCAACACTGCCACCACCGAGCTGGGCATGATTCTCCAAGGAATAAGGGAACAAGCAGGCTTACACATAGCCAAGGATACACAAAACACAGCCAAGCCAACACAGTTGGGTTTATCAGGCCATCAAGGAGTTGGGAAAGGCTAAATGCTAAGCTGGTGAGCTCATTACGGATCTAGGAACACCTACACCAGAACTAGCCTGACTTCTAAGACACCCACACACACCCAACACAACGAATCAGTCCCTTCTCTGCTACACAGTCCCTCAGGCCCTGCATTCCCTTCCAGTGCTATTCAGGGGTTGTGCAGAAGAAAGCCAGCCCTCTAGCTCTGTCTGTGTGGTTTCCAGCCACCAGGTTTATCAAGCAAACCAAGCCACCATCCCTGCTCCCAACACAGTCCGAAGACCAACCATTGCATAGATGTAATCAATTAGCTGTTATAGATTTACAAGGAAAACGAATCCCAAGCGAATTATACAGTCCCAAACGCATCAGTGAACATGGGGGAAAACAACAATCCCAAAATGTAATCAGTGAGCACAGCTCACAACATGGGAAAATGACCCCAAAGAGTCTGTACGTGAGAGCAACTTGCACCAGAACCCAAATGTAAAGAAGACCACAACAATCACAACGTGAGGGAGACCACAGCCACACAACAAATCTTGAGGAGAATGGCGGCAACCATGACTCACGGGAAGAACAATGGTTCCGATTTCAACATTAGAATGATGGGAAAAATTACAAGACCATACCAATATGTGAGACAACTGAAAACGTGAATGGCCCTTCACAGCAAATCGTGGATGAAAGAGCATGGCTCTCAGCTCGCTGCATCAGTCAGAAAACCAAGAAAATTCCTGTGCATGAGGATAATGAACAGAAAACGGTCCCTACGTGAGGAAGAACAACTCCCAGCTTGTGCGTGGATGAACAGACAACCAGAAGTGCGTGAATGTCTCAGCACTGTCATGGAGGGAGTAGTATGTCTGCAGGAGTAAAACCACGTAAATCCTGTGCGTGGAGGTGAACAGACAATCGTGAGGCACGAAAAAACAATGGAGGTAATGCGTAGTGGGGAGAGTGCAGTCCGCTGGAGTGATGGCAGTGGTTTTATTTTGCCATTGTGAAGTCAACCACGCTAGTGGTGGAGTGTGCATGTGGGAAAGGACTGATAGTCCTGCCACACTCTCCTCTCAGCCATAACTACCCCAGCTAACAGCAGCAATTATTAATGGTGGTAGTTGGGTTAGACAAGGTGGTGACACATGGATTTTTACCCCATTGGACAAGATTTGGCATTCCCCCACCTTTATCCTTGTGAAAATCATGCCCCTTCTCAATTTAGTTGCCGCGAACGTAGCTGGTCGGGTTGTTTAATTAAAGATGCATATTTACATGATGATAAACTTAATATATGTATGCCGCATGCCCCGATATACCATCGGTGACAATTTCAATCCTGAAACATAGCATAACCAATCAATGGTGGGGCCTTGGCCTTTAGCTCCGCACCATGATCATTTACAATATATACATCATATACATCTAATGCAACAGGGTCAAAACTAGGGTGTTACATAGATAGGTCACACTTTAGTCCAGGCAATTCCAATATGGTCACAATTTACTTCAAGCATACCCAAACACTCAAATAGTGCAACATAGATATTAATACACTCAAGGTTATGGTTTCTTCTAGCATCCCCAAACAACTCACAGGATGCTTAAGCAAGTTTAGACATGTCACACTTTAGTCCAGGAAACCCAAGATGGTCACGATTGACTTCAAGCAGACCCAAACACTAAAATAGTGCAAGAGAGATCTTAGTCCACTCAAACATGGTTATGGATTATTCTAGCATCCTCAAACAACTCACAGCTTGCTCAAGCAAGTTTAGACAGGTCACACTTTAGTCCAGGAAGCCCCAAGAAAGTCACGATTGACTTCAAGTAGACCCACACACACAAATAGTGCAACAGAGATCTTAGTCCACTCAAACAGGTTCATGGTTTCTTCTAGAAGCCCTAAACAACTCAGAGCTTACTCAAGCAAGTTTAAACAAGTGACACTTTAGTCCAAGAAGCCCCAAGAAATTCACGGTTGACTTCAAGTAGTTCTAAACACTAAAACAATGCAATAGAGATCTTAGTCCACTCAAACAGTGTTATTTTTTCTTCTAGCAGCCCGAAACAACTCACAATGTGCTCAAGCAATTTTAGACAGGTCACACTTTAGTCCGGGCAGCCCCAAGAAGGTCATAGTTGAATTCAAGCATACCCAAACACTCAAACAGTGCAACAGAGATCTTAGCCTACTCAAACATGGTTATGGTTTCTTCTAGTAGCCCCAAACAAATTACAACTTGCTCAAGCAAATTTAGACAAGTCACACTTTAGTCCAGGTAACCCCAAGAAGGTCACATTTGAATTCAAGCAGACCCAAACACTCAAACAGTGCAACATAGATCTTAGTCCACTCAAACAAGGTTATGGTTTCTTCTAGAAACTACAAACAACTCACACCCTACTCAAGCACGTTCCGGAAAGTCACAGTTTAGTCCGTCCATCCCCAAGAAGAACACGGTTTAGTTCAGGAAGCACCAAGAATGTCACAACCCATCTTAGGAGGTCATGACTCAGACTTATCATCCCTCAAAGAGGTCGCACCTAGACTAATAGTCCAACAGGAGGTCACAGATTAGGTCCAAGAATAACACACAGGTCACATACCAACCCAAAAGGCAGCACACAGGTCACTGCTTATTCCAGGCAGCGTTAACGAGTCAAGGCTCAGTCCAGGAGAATCAAAAAGGTCACGACTCATCCCAAAAGGAGCACACAAGTCACAGATAGGATCTACAACACCCTAGCAGGGAGACGAAGGGTCGCATCCCACTTCAAATAGCAGCAACAACCAAGACAAGAAAAAAACAGCCCTAGCAGGACAAGGAAGAGGTGGAGAAACTCAAGAACAAAATCCAAAACCCTATACATTAGGAAAAAAATCTATATTCCATAAGTGTTTCATACCACAACCAAAATTCTTATCATCATCATATAAGGAAGTTCCAACTATAAGATTTCATAAACCACTAAGTAAATAAAAAAATTGAAAACCACCAATCAAACAACTTTTTAATACATTAATAAACAAATGCACTGCTAGGAATATGGAAATAAAAAATACATTGTTGCACTCTCAATACTACAACTATCTTCTCTCAAAAACTGATAAGAAATACACTACAAATAGTATGGTCTATTCTGAAGTTGATTCCATGGAAATAGTATCCTGAGTCACATGCCCTTAAAACAAAAAATTATGAAGACTACGCAAATTTTAAATGGTGTCAAGTCTATGTAAAAAAAACAATTTGTTTTCAACTTAATCATAAAATGTGATAATCTAGATCGATGATTTTCCCAAAAACTTCTTCAACCACCGAATGAAACTCATTTCTCTCTCCTTCAAACGTTCACATCCATCAATTTTATATTCATATGAAAGGGGAATTTTACTTGTCACATGAATGACATCCAAATTTGCATCTTTAGGACTATGGAAATTGAACCCAAGTGATAGAACAATTACACTCACAAAATTGCTAATCAAACATACAAAATTGACACAAAATGAGACTAAAATTGGAGCATAACACAATCCTGTATTGAATAAGTGTACATCATCCAACCTCATCAAGTAATAGGATTTCCAAATATATAATTACATCAGATATTATAAATCATAAGGATTCTATTTGAATTGGTCAAAAAGAAGGATTACTAAAACTAGTCAAATCCCCCATAGGTGCAGAAAACACTTTCCAAATATAAGAAGTGCTCATGAATTTGCTGAATCAAATATGCTAGCTGATAAGTGATGGAAATATATCAGATCCATGCTTTTTTTTGGAGAAAACTAAGGAGGATGGTGAAGGAAAAAAAAAGGCAGTTACTCCTAGACTAGCTTTTCCCTTTTGCCTTAAAACTGCTATAAAACAAGGAAGCTTTCAGAAAAAGAAGAACTGCATCTTTACTATTCTTGAATAAAATTAGAGTTGTTAAAAAAATTTCTATGATTATTCCAAAGCGCACCATGACCCATTTTTAGCATGTGTTGACTTCTAGGTGCAAGTGGAAGCCAACTAGCATAGTGAGGAATCTAAGAATCTAGGAATAAGACAAAAATGATCAATTAATGTCAAATATGGGTAACTATGTGTTGATTATTATAACACCCACTCTTAATCCTGACTTTGTGAGTAAATATCAGAAAACTCTAGGGCCTAGAAACAAGGCTTAGTCACCCGTTACATACTGCATGTCCATACAACCAAGGAAAGAGACAAAAACCCAGTGGGAAAATCCTCCCTTAACCATGGACGGGAAACAAAATTTTGGAAATATTTTTATCAATCAGACTTCACCACATAATTAACAATCCCCAGTAGTGATTTGAGATTATTGAAGGTCTTCTCACAAAACACCTTGGTGAAGATTTCTTCTACTTGTTCTGAAGAAGTGCAGTAGAGTAGGGCAATGGTACCATCATGCACAAGCTCCCTAAAATACTGCATATGGATATCAATGTGTTTGGTTCATTGTATTTGAACTAGATTAGTGGAGATTTGAATTTTTCTTTTATTGTCACAATATATCACAGTGGAAGTTTCTGATTCGAAACCACATTCTCCAAGTATCCCCTGCAAACACAAACATTGAGTAGCTGCATTCAGAACTCCTCTATACTCTGCCTCTGTAGATGAGAGTGCTATGGCACTCTGCTTCTTACTTGACCAGTTGATTGGAACATCTGCAATCATGAACACATACCCTGAATTAGACTTTCGATCTTTGTTGTCACCTGCCCAATCATTGTCAGTAAATCCAAATAGCTCTAAGTCATATTTTGCTTTGTAGAAAATCCCATGAGTCCTTATTCCTTGAACAAAGTTTAGGATCCTCTCGACTACTCTCCAATGGATCTCATGAGGATGATCCATGTATCTTGAAGCCACACTGACTGCATAAGATAATTAAGGTCGAGTATGTGTAAGATCAAGCAAAGACCCAATCAACTGCCTATACAGTGTGTTATTTACCAAAGGAGAAGAACTTGCTTCCTCAAGCTTAACTCCTAAAAGGAAAGGACTATTTCTTGGCTTGCAATGTTTCATATTGAACTTGTTGAGTAGATCTGAAGCATACTTGGACTAATGAACTTTGATTCCATGTTGGGATTAAGCAATTTCGAGACCCAAGAATTGGCTCAATAATCCCAAGTATGTCATGGAAAATGCATGGTTCATTGCATACTTCAAGTAGGATATCTCTTTCTTTTAACTTATTGTAATAAATAGGTCATACACATATAAAATAATAATCATTAGAAACCCATGAATCAGCTTCAAATATACATTTGTATCAGACTTGCATCGAACAAAATTCAGTTACAGCAGAAATCCATCAATCTTGGCATACCATGCCCTAGGGCTTGCTTAAGCCCATACAATGATTTCTTTAACCTGCACACTAAAGATGGATTAGAAAAAAAAACTTTAGTTTGTTTCATATAAATCTCCTCATTTATATCTCCATTTAGAAAAGCACACTTCACATCCATGTGATGTACTTCCCATTGCTTCGAAGCTGCAATGGCTAGAGATAGCCTTATGGAGTCCATCTTTGCCACTGGTGCAAAGGTCTCATTGTAATAAATACCATGAGCTTGTGATTTTCCCTTAGCTACCAATATTACCTTATAATTCAAAGGATAAACATAAGCAACAAATTTAATTTTATAAACCCACTTACACTTTACTAGCTTTCTCCCTGGGGGGAGATCAACTAGTTCCCATGTGTTGTTCTTCTGGACAAATCTGAATTCTTCCTTCATGTATGTTTTCCATGTTGGATCATCTGATTCATATTCATATGTCTAAGGATCATATTCAACCTTCAAATAACACTTATCATCAAAGAGTGGATCTTTTACACAAAGGGCACTCTCAAATTGAGATCTAGTCCTCCTAGTGTCACTAGGATTCCCAGCTAGTTCCCTAGCTACATGAATGGTCCTTTCTGCCCATTTTGGTCTTGTAGGACCATTAGGATCTAAAATTAAATCATAATTACCAGACATATCAGAATCAACAAACTCATTAGTCTCTTCACTTACAATCAGAGGTTGTGGTGATGAAGAGGACTCTCCAACTTCAACTGCTGCTAAAGGCTCTTCTTCAAATTGAACACTTCTTTCAATGAAATATTTGTTAGTGCTCAAGTTGATCAGCTTGCCCCCTTTTGGTAGAAACTGGGAAAACTTGTATACCTTTGAAGTGTGATCCAAACCACCTTTTTCTATGAATTCACCATTCTAAATCTCTAAGATTTCAAATTCATTGGGGGAGAATATGACTTTCTTTGGAGACCCAGTGTGATTCATCTAATACACTGACAAGATATTAGAGGAAAGACCTGGAACATACAACACATCTTTGAAGAAAGCATGGTCAAGATCAATCCTTCCCTTCCCCATACTGTCAGTGAGAGAGTAATCTCCTAAGACAATTTTTGGACCTTTCGAAATGTCAAGAGAGGAGAAAGTCTCCCTTGTTCAAAACCATATGTATGGAAGCTCCAAAATCAATGATGAAGCTAGGTGAGCTTGATGTGCTAGAAACCAAGGCATGTACTCTCTCCTTGTCTTTTGAATTTGATCCTCCTTCCTTCTTTCTTGCGCAATCAGGTCGGGAGATGCTGTTATTCTCCAGGAGTTGGTTCAACATGTCAATTTTCTTCTTCATACAAGAGCTCTTAGGATGATATCCCTTACTACAGTATGCGTACTTGCTCATTTCTCCTTTGTTCTTCTTCTTCTGGAAGTTCTTGTTGGAGCCTGAGGGCTCCTCTTGAGACTTTGACTTGTCTCTCTTTTACTCAGGTGGAGTTTCAGATTTTTTCTTTCCATTTTAATCCATCCTTGAATCTCTAGAAATAAAATCTTGGTCTTTGGAAGGTTTGATGGTTCCCATCATTACTAATTTATCTTGCTCCTGGGTGAGTGATTCCATGAACTCATCAAGCTTAGGCATCTTCCAAGCTCGTGCTGTCAACTTGGTGGCATGGAAGGTTGAAACAAACACTAAGTAGTTAGGACCAAGCTTCGAGATTATGTTCAAGACTAGTTTCTCATCCTTATTTTCAATTCCACATTGTTTTAGCTGCAAAACGAGGGCCTTAAACTTGGAAAAGTAGAGTTGCAATGATTTGAAGCTACTGGGAATCAAGGAGATCAATTCATTCTTGAGTTGATGTCATCTCATATCGTCTGTATTTCCAAAAATATCTTCAATATTCTCCCAAACCTCATTATGTTATGTCAATGCATCAAGATGAAAGAGGAGGTCTCTTGAAATGCTCAACCACAAAAGACCATAGGCCTCATCCCTCCTATTGTGCCATTTAATTTTCTCTGCAACTGCATTGGGATATACCTTAGTTTGCATGGTAAACCTATAGAGACTTTATCTCTCAACAACATCTCCATCTCATCTTTCCATTCGAAGAAATTGAAGGGAGTCAAGATGATCCTTTGATATTGGTCCATATCTCAGCAACTGTGCCCTCTAGTCAACAGAATGTGCTCCCAGTCAGTGATGTAGAACCTGCAATAGAAATATGGAAGGATATCAATTGATATACAAAGGCTATGATACCATGTGGAAATTTGACCCAAGTGATAGAACAATTACACTCACAAAATTGTTAATCAAACATGCAAAATTCACACAAAAGGAGACTGAAATTGGAGCATAACACAATCCTGTATTGAATAAGTGTACATCATCCAACATCATAAATTAATAGGATGTCCAAATATATAATTACATTAGAGATTCAAAAGCATAAGGATGCTATTCGAATTGGTAAAAAATAAGGCTTACTAAAACTAGTCAAATCCCCCATAGGTGCATAAAACACTTTCCAAATCTAAGAATATGCTCATAAATTGGATGAATCAGATATGCCAGATGATAAGTGATGGAAAGAGATAAGATCCATGATTTTGGTTGGAGAAAAATAAGGAGGATGGTGAAGGCAAAAAACAAGGAAGTTACTCCTAGACTAGGTTTTCCCCTTTTCCTTAAAACTGTTGTAAAGAAAGGCATCTTTCAAAAAAAGCAGAACTACATTTTTACTAATCTGGAATAAAATTAGAGTTGCTAAAAATGTTTCTAGGATGATTCCAAAGCGTTCCATGAACCAGTTTTAGCATGTGTTGACTTCTAGGTGCAAGCAAACGCAAACTAGCATAGTGAGGAATCTAGGAATAAGACAAAAATGATTAATTAATGTCAAATATGGGAAAATATGGGTTGATTATTCTAACAAGGACCAAGTGGCAATCCATGGATAATAGATAGTGACTGAATTCACCCATTGCCGATAATAGCACCATCATATAGATCTAGGATGTTAACTTTATCACCTACCTAGAATACTTTAGACTCTGCTAAAGTTAATGGGTACTTCCAAAAAAAGAGCAAAAAATACATAAATATAAGTAAAAAAACTACATATAAATTCCAAAAACATGCATAGTTATTGATATAACAAACTTCAATGCACTCACTGAATCAATATTTGAAATACGTCCAGCAAGAGTTGGCGCATTGATCGAAACTGATGAGACGCATCAATGTTGGGAGATTTTTTTCTTTCCGAGACTGCAATTTTTCCTTGAATTATATTCTGCATGTCATTACATCATGCACTAATCAAATATATCATTATAAGGACACAATAATATAGTATAAAAATAGTAAATATATCAATAAAACACTAAAAATCATACCTAAACAATTTAATCATATTATGAAATCGAGTGAATAAATTTTTGTGTAGGAATGATAATTATCTTACCTCATCTAAATCACTACGACATTCCTTATTTTTCCATGAAGCAACAATAGGTTGGATGGAGGAGGCTATGGTTGGCAGTTTCTTTGCCAACCCATTTATGCATTCCATTACATGTTTATAATTATCACTATTGTATTGAACAATAGATGTGGTGTGAATATTCGCAACTTCATTATATGGCATTGATCTTACTATTTCAGTTTTTGATATATGCTCATGTTTAGAACTGTCTATATATGCCATTATTTTATGGTCAACCATTTCACTCACATCCAGTTTTGATCTATTATCTCCATGAACCTACAAATCATTATGAACACATAATTAGTTGGACATATATACGAATAAAAATGCAATATAACACAATGTATTTACAATTATACTTACAATAATTACATACACAAATTCAACAAAAAATACATATACTTACAAACATGTTTTGATTGGCTCACCACCCATCGCAACCCAAAATAAATCAATCCTTCACATTATCTCTTGCTTTCTTCACTTTTTACTCTTTTGAAAATACTCTTCAATGCACATAGTTTCCTTCAAATCTTCCCACTATCTGGGAGTCAAGTAGTTGTCCTTATCTTTTCCATCCAAGATAAATTTTTTGCATTTATGCCTAAAATTATTAATCAAATTTCTCATCATGTTCTTGTAATATTTGGTGGAAATCATTCCACCGACAGTATCAAATACATTTTCCATTTCATGAATGACTTGATACACATTTATTTCATCTTGATCTAAAAAATTACATTGGTGACATCCAAGTGAGACCTTACTCTCATTCCCAACTCTGAGGCCCACCATGAAGAATTTGGTCCAACAGGTTCACCATATTTTACCTCAACCAAGTAATCATTCTTCCCTTCTGATTTCTGTTATACCAAAATCCTGTCATCATCATGTGATAAGACCTTTGACATACCTATTTTTCCTTAATCCCAGTACTTGGAGTGGAAACCCATGTTGATTGTCAATATTTCATAAAAATACTCAGCACCGCGCTTTCCCCTTTATCCATGAGCGGTAACTTTCTTGCACCGCCTGTGCCTTGTTATCCATAAGCGGTGCTACCGCTTATAGCCCTTGGTCCATAAGCGTTTCTTACCTGAACCGCTTTGTCATAGAAGGAGAAAAGTGGTACCCTGGGTAAAATGGGAAAAAGAGAAGATTCTCGAGGCTTCTAGATCATGAGCCTCGTGTCCTCTCTTATCCCTAACATTGTGGGTCAGTTGAGCTCGAGATCCCCCATCATAGTATCTTAGAGGCCACCTCATCCACAAATCTCTCAACCATTCCTATCCATTGAGCCTTATAAATACAAGCTCATGTCCATGGTTGAGGGGAGAACCATTGAAGTATTGTTATGCTGTTGGATTGACCACTTGACCCAAGCCATTGGAGAACATAGAGAGAAAATTTGGAGCTTATGGGGATGAAATTTTTGGTTTCATGGAGATGCATGTCAACACTAAGGCTTAATTGGTTGTAAAATTCTCCATTTTAATCTTAATGAAAAGCCGATTTCTGTCCCACTTTACTATTGTTGTTTGATTTCACATGTAAATGTTGTTGGATTCCTTAGTCACTGACATGGATTAATAGATTATGTTCTGGTCACTTTGATGTGTTTGCGTGTTTAATCTAATTATAGGTACACAGGTTTACTATCGAAGCAGGCATTCCAGGTATCTACGATATCCAGGGAGGGTCTTCATCCTTTGTCGTTCATTTGTTCTGGATCTGAACCATTCAGACCAGAGGAACAGCTTCTGTCTGCAGAAGGTGAAATATTCTTGCTAACAAATCTAGCGACTCCGCTTGGGAATGAATGTATGTATCAGTCGATCTGATATTCCTCAGTTCTTCGACTCTTGTCCGAATCCAAGCTCCTTCTCCAACTCTCTTCAGTCATATCTGCTATTTGACTCAGTGGATTTTGGTTTGAAACTTCTAGATCTGTCTAGATCTAAATTATTTTCGACCTTTTATGCTCTTTCTCACTTTCAATCTACCAGTTTTTACCTTGATCTATCCTTTTTCTGACTTGATCTGTCATTCTCTATGTGTTTTGTAATTTTACAAGGAACCACGCTTATGCAGTGGGCGAGAAGCAGTGCCACCGACTGAACCTAGTGAGCCGCCCATGGTGCCACCGCCTGAGTTCTATTGGTGAGAAGCGGTGCTGGGATAGAACTGCTCTATCAATACCCGAGAAGCGCGGTGCCAGGTAGGCTTCATTCCAAGACCTCATTTTTCTCATTTTTTGTAAAAATACCCCTGCTCGCACCGCCTTTCATCGGTTGTCCACAAGTGGTGCCACCGCCCATTGCCCTTGGTCCATAGGTAGTTATTACCAGAACCACTCTGTCATAGAAGTAGAAGCACAGTACCCTGGGTAAAAAGGGAAAAAGAGAAGTTTCTTGAGGCTTCTAGATGATAAGCCTCATGTACTGCCTTATCCCTACTTCTGTGGGTTGGTTGAGCTCGAGATCCCTCATCCTAGGATCTTAGAGGCCACCTCACCCACTAATTTCTCAACCATATCTATCCATTAAATCCCTATAAATATCATCTCATATCCATGGTTGAGGAAAGAATATTGAAGGTATTGTTATGCTGTTGGATTGATTCTTGGCCCAAGATCATTTGGAGAGAGCATAGAGAGCTAGAGTTGGAGCTTTTGGGGATGAAGAGCTGGTTTCATGGAGATGCATGTCAACACTAAGTCTTGGTTGTAAAATTCTTCATATTTCTAATGCAAGTTGATTTTTGTCCCACATATGATGTTGTTGTTGTGATTTCACATATATATGTTGCTAGATTCCTTAGTCACTAGCATAGATTAGTAGATCATATTCTGGTTGCTTTGATTCGTTTCATGTTGATATTTTTTGCAGGTACATAGGTGAACTGTCAAATCTTTGTATTCCAGATATCTACAACATCTAGGGAGAGTTTTCAACCTCTGTCCTCTATTTGTTCTGGATCTGAACCATTCAAACCAGTGGAACACCTTGCTATCCGCAGGAGGTGAAATATTCCAGCTAACAAATATGGTGACTCCGCTGGGGAGCATGTGTATTCAATTGTTCTGATCTTCCTCAGTCTGCAACTCTTGTCTGAATCCAGGCTCCGTTTTCTTCAACTCTTTTTAGTCAGATCTACTCTCTGACTGACTCCGTTTGGGTTTGAAACCTCCAGATCTGTTTAGATATGAGTCATTTCGGTCTTTTATGCTCTATTTCCATACTCAATTCAATAGTATTTGCCTTGATCTAGCCTTTTTCTGACTGGATCTATTGTTCTCTGTTGTGTTTTGGATTTTTACAGGGAACCACACATGTTCTATTGGAAAGGAGCGGTGCCACTGCCTGATTCTAGTTAGCAATACGTGGTGCCACCACCTGAATCTAGTGAGCAAGGAGTGGTTCTGCCTCAAAACCACCTGTCAGCAGCTTCATCTATGCGGTGCCAGGTAAGCCCTGTTCCAGACCCTGTATTTTGATTTTTGTTTGTTTTTAGCTTACTTTTTGATGAAAATGAAGTGTATTCTACAGTCACTTTGATTGTTATATTTCCTTTTTCATTCAAAGAGAGTTTATGTTTCTTGCATTGGATTTTGCATTATTTTCTTTGCTTGAAACCTCTTGCTCTTTTCTGTAGATATTATTCATTGGAATTGGAAATATACATTTCATTTTCTTGAGTATGTTGATGTAATTATAACTTCGGAATGTATTCACTTGTATTTCTTATCTATTGTAACCCGATGTTTATTCCGGGATGTATTGTAATGTATTTGAGTCATTTCATAACCTGATGTTTTGATCGGGAAGTTTCTATAATGAGGAAGTCATGTCAAGTCATTGTGGGTAACCCTCCTATTGGCCGTCAAGGGTTAAAGTCCCCACAGTTGTGGGGCCCTTGGGTTATTAGACTATCCTAGTGAAGTCGGCCCTAGGTGAGTCATTGTAATCTGGGACAATAGTCCCCACCATTGTGTTACCCTCCTATTGGTTGGAGGAGTCAAAGTCCCCACAAGTGGTGGTGCACTAGGGTTATTAGACACTCCTAGAGATGTCGGCTCCAGTAAGTAATTGTTAAGTGAGGGTGACATGTTGGAGTGCACTTCAAGTGAACGGAAGAATATAAATAGAGAGTGAGAGCCTCTCTATTTATCACTTGCAACACACATCACTCACTCACTCAAGTGTGGCGCATTAGTGAGGAAGGAAATACACTGGGACTAGACAAGAAGAAGACTACTGTTGTCGGGAGTGCATCTTAGTGTTTTGGGATTTTACTGTTTTGGTGTTGATTCTATCTTTGAGGAAGTTGCAGGGTTTTCTCCTTTATGGTTTCCCCAAGAAAAACTCTTTGTGTCTCTTGTCTCTTGTGATGTTCTTATGTTTTATTGATGTGCTTGTTATTTTCTCAGTGAAAAGATCCTAAGATCATAATGCTAGCTTATATGATGAAAATATAACATGGTATCAAAGCTAACCTGAGAAGAAGACATTATGCAGCTGCAGAAGCTAGGGATTCTTACTTTTTGGGTCTCTCTCTACAATCTATCAGCAAAAGTATGCTAGGATTACTCTCCATTGAAGGGTGCATCTTTTTGTCGAAGCAGAATTCGATTCCGAGCATTTTCAGTTTTCGATACGGAAATTAGGGATTTCTACAGAAGAGGAATTTTTGAGTGAGACCAGAATAGGATTTTTCTCCTCATCAAAACCGAAATTTAGAGACCTAGATCAAGAAATTTGGTTTGGTGAAACTCCGGGAAAGTCAAACCCTAGTTTGACCCCGAGCTTGAAAAAACCCTAAATACTAAAACTGATAAGTTTTGGTACAATCGCTATATTCTGAGGTTGGAGAAGTCTCAGAAGTGGAAAATTTCAAGCACCAAAGATAAAATCTTGATTAACACTATGTCAAAAACTCAACCTCATATTCACTACATTATGGGAGATATGATCCCTCCAAGTTAGGGTTCCAGCCTCTTCCAGAATTCATCCCTAAACAAGGCACCTGGGGAGAATTGAAATATCTTGGGCTACAGAGGTCCAAATGGAATTCCTGAAGATTTTCTAGAAAGGGAATGGACTTTAGTTTCTTTTATCAGAATATCAGACTCAGAATATCAACCAGTGACACGTGGAATGCTGTACAACTTCGCTGTTCTGAACAGTCCTGTAACAGGTCACCTTGGGAAAAGGATAATAAATCCCAAATGGTGAAACCAATTCTGATGAAACTTGTGGTGTTATATTAGGGACATGAGATATTACCTTAGTGTGAAATTTCAGACATAGAGGAGAATAAATTTCATAGATATCACAGAAACCGTAACAGGAATTTCGGCACGAGAAATTGGAAAATTAGGGCTTCCTGTTCCGGGAACTTCCCTCCACTGTTTTCAGAAAAGGAGTACATTGGACAGCTCCATTTGAAGAGATATATATATTTATCCAATCATATCTGAAATATCTCAAGTTTTTAAAATTAGGGTTTCTGTGACAAACCCTAGATCAACCATCTCTGGAACCAAGACGGACACCTCAAATCGGTAAGATCTAATCCTCTGCTATTTTCATTTGAAGTTCTCATTTCAAAGTGATCTATCACATCAGCTTGATGATAAGCTTGGTGAAGTTGACAACTTCCAAGAATAGAATTATTTGATCTCTCTGAAGAAAATGGATTGGACACCTACATGAGTAGAGAGGTTCCAGTTTCAGAGGGAGATGAGGCTAGAAGCCTTTCACAAGAAGAACTTGGTCAAAGCCCAGAAGATCATTGATGATTCAGTCACGAATCAACTTGTACTACAAGTGTATTCCCTAAAGACACCGATGAGGTTTGATTCCTTGACCAATATATTTGAAGGGAAGAACAGAAATCAGAATATGACCTTAAGAAACCAGTTGAAGAATGTGAAGATCTAGAATGCATAGACCACGCAGTCATAAGAGTCTCTCAAATCAAGAACAAATTGAAGCGGTAAAAGAAGAAGTGAAGAATGCAGAAGTGGTGATGGCCACCTTGAATGGACTCCCAGGATCATGTGATTCATTCATGCGAGGAATGTGTGCCAGAAGGAAGTGATTACTTTCAGCAGACTCCGAGAAGAAGAAGAAGCTCGATTCATAAGAAGAGAAGAGAAGATGGAAGCAAATGAACATCAAGCTCTCACCTTCTAAAGAAGATACCTCAAGCAATGAGGAATATGAAGATCTTAACTCTTGAAGAACTTCTTATCCACCTTATCATTTGGATAAGAAACGATGCTATTATGAAAGAAGAAGACGATGAAGCGGAAGACTCAAGAAGGAGTATACCCACGAAACAAATAAAGATAAGTATTCAATTGTCATTTCATGATATTATTTTGTTATGCATTTGTTTATATTCAGTTGATGTATTATGCACGATAGGATGTTTGCATTAATGACAGTATACTACTAATATGCATGTGATGGGTAAGTAGCTCATGGTGCTATACAACTCTCCATTGCTACCTATCTAGAATGAAACCTCTTTGTTGACATATTGGATTAGTGCACAATCTCAATATTGTCCTGGTAGAGATGGAAGGCATCTAGAAAGTTTCAGTGAGATATGGATGAATGTTGTATTGGCTAAAGTAGTTGCATGATCATATATTTGTGCATATGAACTTGCCAATATAAATATTCCTTATGAAATGTTCTAACCATACAAATGCATTTGAATTGTAGGAAATATCGCATACATAATCGCCTGCAAGCAAAGAAGGATGAAACTTGTTCCGAAGAAAAAGTGACGACAGTTCAAGATGAAGAATAATATGATGAATGCAGCGACATCATTGATGCAGAATATTCCAACTATGAAGAAGTAACCAAGAAGACCAGTTCAAGAAGAATGATGTCTAGGATGCAGTATCGAGACCTGAAGAGAAGTTCGTAGTTCCATCATGCAGTAGATGGAAACATCGTGGGATACAAAGCAAGATTCGTAGCACGAGGCTTCTCACGAAAAGAAGACATAAACTAAGAAGAGATATTTGCAACCACTAGAAGTGAAGTCACATGACATGCATAATCATGTGTGCAAATGAAAGAAGGCATTGTACGAGTTCAGAAGACACCCATGAAATAACACATACATGATGAGCTTGATGAATATCTTAACCTTTGCTACAAGGTTTATAAAGGATGGATGTGAGAAGAACTTTTGAAAAAGTTCAAGATAGAGGATCTTGGTATCCAGTGATCCTAGATGGATACTACTTGTCACTCCGGTACAGAATGTTTCAGTGCATAGAGTACGGAAGACAAAGGGAGTATGATGCTCTGCTTTAGAGGGAGTGACTGCAGAAGATCTTGAGGTTCGACATGGTACGAAAAGATGGGAAGATTACTGATGACTCTAGGCTTTACTAAGAGTAAAGTGGATTCCAACCTTTGCTTCAAGGTTGAAGGAGAAATATTAGTGATGCTCTTGTTATGTGTCGATACACTATTTTCTAGGCATGGAGGTGTGGACAAGGGAAGTATGTGGTAGAGATCCTAAATAGGTTCAGGATGACAGACTGCATGACCACACCGATGGCATCAAACATGAAGCTATTGAGTGATGCTTCATCAGAGACGGTTGATGCTATGATGTATCATTAGATGATTGGGTCCTTGTTGTACCTGAGACTAGAGATTTGATTTGCTGTGAACACATTGAGACAGGTTCACCTGATGGTTGCAAAGATTGTAGGGGTACTGTTGATTATGGACTCAAGTATGATGCGAATCAAAAGATTAACCTGGAGGGTTATGTTGATTCAGATTGGGCAGGCAGTGCCATTGACAGGAAGAGTACTTCAGGATGTTGCTTCAGTATGGGATCAGGTGTGATCTCTTGGTTTAGCAGGAAGCAATCCTGTGTGGCACTGAGTACAGCTGAAGAACAGTATGTCGCGGCTTGTTCAGCTAGTTTTGAGGTAGTATGGCTGCGGAAGCTACTGTCTGATATATTTGATCTCCAGTTGGATGCTACTTGTATACATTATGACAACTAGAGTTGCGTGAAGTTGTTAGAGAATCCAGTGTTCCATGACAAGTCAAAGCATATCGAGATCAAGTATCACTATATCAGGGATATGGTGTATAGAGGATCAGTGAGGCTCCAGTATGTTGCGACGGAGGAACAGATAGCTGACGTGTTGACGAAGCCATTAGCTAGAGTGAAGTTCGATTACTTCAGGGAGAATCTTGGTGTTATCCAGATCGAGGTTTCCTCCAAGAGAAAGTGATGAGACCCATATCCATTCTGACATGGTGAGAGGATTGGTTCCTTCCATGGTTAGATGTAAGGGTTGAGCCATTCTGTCATGGTGAGAGGATTGGTTCCTTCCATGTCAGATATGAGTGCTGGCCATTCTATCGAGCAGGACAGATGTAAGGGAAATTTCCATTCTAGGAATGGAGGCACCTGGTCAGTTACCAGGATCACTCAGTGTAGGATTGAGTATCCATTCTGATGTGATAGAGGGATGTGTTCCCACTTGATCAGATGTAAGGGATGAACCATTTTTTCATGGCTAAAGGATTAAGTTCCTTCCATGTCAGATGTGAGTGTTGTCCATTCCGACGAGCAGGTCGGATGTAAGGGCAAATGCCATTCTCTAGGAGAATGGAGGCGCTTGGTCAGTTACCAGGTAGCTCAGTCGAGGACCGAGGGACATTCTGATATGACTGTTGCGATGTGTTCTCTTAGGATCATATGTGATTGCAAGCCCTTCCATCACTATGATAGGACGTGTTCCTGTCTGGATGGATGTAAGTGCAGAGCCTTTCTGGAGCGACTGAGGGATGTGTTCCCACATGCTCAGATGTAAGTGCTGAAATCTTCCATCACTGTGATAGGATGTGTTCCTGTCTGGATGGGATTCTTCCATCACTATGATAGGATGTGTTCCTATCTGGATGGATGTGCTCTTCTGACGAGTAGGTCAGATGTAAGTGCCGAAATCTTCCATCACTGTGATAGGATGTGTTCATGTCTGGATGGGAGTCTTCCATCACTGTGATAGGATGTGTTCCTGTCTGGATGGGAGTCTTCCATCACTATGATAGGATGTGTTCCTGTCTGGATGGATGTGCCTTTCTGACGAGTAGGTCAGATGTAAGTGTTGGGAAAATACCTACATGATGGGTAGGCCTACAACCAGCATGAAAAAGGGCTAGCTCTATAGAACTTCCTGTGACGAGAAGAATCATGAGATAGCACCAGGGATGATCCAGATCGAGTGATGATTGAGATCCAGTGATGATAGCCAATGATGATCTAGATCGAGTGATGATCGAGATCCAGTGATGATGATCCAGCAGTGATGATCCAGATCCAGTGATGATGTTCCATGATGATCCAGATCCAATCCAGTGATGTTGATCCAGATCGAGTGATGATCCAGATCCAAATGAAGATGACTTAGAAATGAATATGACTTACAGATGAAGATGAATTGAAGATGAAGATGAATTTGAAGATGACGAAGACCTAACGATGATCGACATGATACAGAGAAGAAGACTTGTGCTAATAAATTGTGTCAAGAGAATACCTTCCTAGTTAAGAGGGAGTGTTGATGTAATTGTAACTTCAGAATGTATTCACTTGTATTTATTATCTATTGTAACCCGATGTTTATTTCGGGATGTATTGTAATGTATTTGAGTCATGTCATAACTCAATGTTTCGATCAGGAAGTATCTATAATGAGGAAGTCATGTCAAGTCATTGTGGCTAACCCTCTTATTGGTCAAGGGTTAAAGTCCCCACAGTTGTGGGGCCCTTGGGTTATTAGACTATCTTAGTGAAGTCGGCCCTAGGTGAGTCATTGTAAGTCAGGGCAATAGTCCCCACCATTGTGTTACCCTCCTATTGGTTGCAGGAGGCAAAGTCCCCACAAGTGGTGGGGCACTAGGGTTATTAGACACTCCTAGAGATGTCAGCTCTAGTAAGTAATTCTTAAGTGAGGCCAACATGTTGGAGTGCACTTCAAGTGAATGGAAGAATATAAATAGAGAGTGAGAGCCTCTCTATTTATCACTTGCAACACACATCACTCACTCACTCAAGTGTGGCGCATTAGTGAGGAAGGAAATACACTGGGACTAGACAAGAAGAAGACTACTGCTGTCGGGAGTGCATCTTATTGTTTTGGGCTTTTACTGTTTTGGTGCTGATTCTATCTCTGAGGAAGTTGCGGGGTTTTCTCCTTTATGGTTTCCCCGAGAAAAACTCTTTGGGTCTCTTGTCTCTTGTGATGTGCTTATGTTTTATTGTTGCGCTTGTTATTCTCTCAGTGAAAAGATCCTAAGATCATAATGCTAGCTTATATGATGAAAATATAACAGAGTAGGCTTTGGTTTGTTTTGGACTTAGAATGCATGATTAATCCATGTTTTTTTTAGTCTTTCTTTTCTTTGGTGATTCTTGTTTCCTTGTGCATGTTGATTCTTTCAGTGCTTGGTGGGAAAGATTGGTTCTTTGTTTCCTTGTCTGTTTCAAAGAGAATTTTTAGTTTTCTCTCTCTTTTGCTTTATTCGCAAGCTTGTTGAACGATTTTCTTCTTGTTTTATGCATGACTGTTTGAAATTCTAGATCTTACTTTCATTGAGAAGAAACATATATTTTCAGCTTTGCGTGCATTAGAGTTAGATTTGTTTGGAAATGATAGTGAAATCGTCTTTCCATTGAGTTTTTATGCGTCTTTTTCAAGCATGAAAAGATAGGAAACATTTTTTATTTATGTTATATCTTCTCTAGATCTCTTAATTTCATTTGCATTTGGGTGTGAATTTTTGGGAAGAAAACTAAATCTCTCTCCCTCTCTTAGGTAGAATTTAATTGAAGAGGAAAACTTTCATTATCATATAGATCAGTGTGCATATTCTTTAATTCCAAGTTTTCTCTCCATGGTTTCACCTAAACACACAAGATAAAATTAACGGTAGTACTAGGTTAAAACTTTTAGCAATTTGGGTGATAATTTAGAGACATGTCCGGGCGTCGTTAAACGTAGGAGTTGTTGTTATTTTTCCGCATTAAATCCCGGGACTCACGCGGTTCTTCCACGTACCATTGGTATATCAAACGGCCTTTCACGTACCCTTAAGGTATATAGAAATATACTTCACGTAATTTATTGTATATCGAAAGTCCCCTTGTGCATGGTTATGCATTAGACAACACTACTACTGATTTGAGCTCCCTCGTACCTTGCGTATATCGAGAGACCCTTTTAGGAATCCTCAAACCATATGAGTTATCCTTTTGGCCTGTCCTATGAGATTCCTGACTCTTATCCACTCCTTTCACATGTGTGCTTGTTTCTTTTAGTTTGAGTAGTACTTGCTTGTGCGTGGTAGTTAGGGGGTTATTAGAGAGTTTAGAGATGGCATCCTCATCTGGTACTACCACTCAAGAGGTCCCTTTCCAAGGTGTACCTTTTGTATTCCCTCCAAGTGAAGGTATTGGTCCTCCCTTTATTGCCATTCTGAATCTTCCTGGGTTAACTATAGGATTACCGGTCTAGATTTTTAATCCGATAATTCCTGTTACACCTAATGTCTCAAATGTCACCTCTCCTCTAGGAGAGGATCGACCTCAACCTAATCTTGTTCCTTCTTTGTCGATTGTTGTTTCACCCCTTTCTTCTTCTTCGCTTGACCAAATATCTATGGTTAGTAGTCATGTGGATAAGAAGAATAAGAAAGGGAAGGGTAAGAAGAAGAAGGATAAGAAAGAGAAAAAGCAGCAACCATCTGCTCTTGATGGTGCTCGTTCTAAGAGAACACCTAGAAAACCCAAGTTCCCTTGTAAGCTTTGCAAGGGGGGCCACCTTCTTAAGGAGTGTCCTGGTCTCTCCCATGTACAAGAAGAGTGGTCTAAAAGATCCAAACCGTCTATGTCATCAACCTCTGATCATCATGTTGATGATACTCCCTCAACCAGTGACCCATTGGTAAAAGGTCGTAAGGGTAAAGTCTTGTATCCTTGTTTGATATGCAAAGCTATGCATCGTACTTTTCTTTGTCCAACCATGGATGAAGCTTCGTGTTGGTTGGAAAATATTACTGATCATCAACAGGTGATTCCAACAAGTGATAGTAAGTTATCCCTCGATCCCCCACTGGTTGACCAAGTGGTCGATTTGGATTTATCTGTGATTGATCCCACTCTTCCTTCGGAGAGTGAAGTGGTTGAGTCGGTGTCATTTCCACTCGATCCCGATCTTTCATCAGAGAGTGTTAAGACTGAAGCAGTCTCTTTGACCAAATCTTCATCTTGTTCTTCTCTTCTAGTAGAGAATGAACCAAAACCTGCCGAAGTTTTTATGCTTTGTTCTGATTGTTCTCAACAAGAGGAAATTTTGTCTGTTTCGATAGAACCCTCTCCAAGTACTAAGGTTATTTCCTTTGACTGGAGTAACCTAATAGAGTCTCGTCTTCATTCAAGTGTTCCTTTCCAGATAGTTGTGAATGTTACTGCTAGGCAGATACTTCACACTATTGTTGACGAAGGGGCTTCTGTTAGTATTCTATCGTCAACTTCTTGGAAAGATTTAGGCTCTCATCAGCTTGTGCTAGCCACCGATCAAATACTGGCTTTTAATCACGGGCCTACCTCACCTTTAGGGACCCTTCCTTATTTTCCTATTACATTAGGAGGGAAAACTGTCTATATTGATGTTATGGTGCTCCAAGGTACTTTAGATTTTAATCTGCTCCTTGTACATGATCATGTTTACACCATGGAATCCGTAGTGTCCACACTCTTTAGAGTTATGCATTTTCCCCATGATGGGAAGATTGTGACCATTGATCAGCTTTCTTTCGTTACACCTAACCATCACATTACTCTTAGTAATCAGACTGCCTTGAATGTGTCACATGTTCTTGTGGTTCCTTCTCCTTCTTCTAGTTAGCTTCTTCCCATCATAGGTAAAATGGGGGGCATGGCTCTACTCTCTAGACTTCATACTGGAGTTAAGCCGTTAGCTTTTTATGAAATGGGGGAAACCTACCAACCTCTAAATATCATGTTGGGTAGGAGCATGTTTTAGAGCATAGTTTACTTTTGGTTTCAAGCTCGTTAAAAAATAAAACCACTCCTTAAGCATAGTTTACGCTTTTGGTTTCAAACTTGCATAAAAATGAAACCATGTCTAGACCATAGTTTACTTTTGGTTTGAAGCTTGTTAAAAAATAAAACCACTCCTTAAGCATAGTTTATGCTTTTGGTTTCAAGCTTGCATAAAAATGAAACCATGTAGAGCATAGTTTACTTTTGGTTTCAAGCTCATTAAAAAATAAAACCACTCCTTAAGCATAGTTTATGCTTTTTGGTTTCAAGATTGCATAAAAATGAAACCATGTCTAGAACATAGTTTACTTTTGGTTTCATGCTCGTTAAAAAATAAAACCACTCCTTAAGCATAGTTTATGCTTTTGGTTTCAAGCTTGCATAAAAATGAAGCCATGTCTAGAGCATAGTTTACGCTTTTGGTTTCAAGATCGTTAAAAAATAAAACCACTCCTTAAGCATAGTTTATGCTTTTGGTTTCAATATTGCATAAAAATGAAACCATGTCTAGAGCATAGTTTACGCTTTTGGTTTCAAGCTCGTTAAAAAATAAAACCACTCCTTAAGCATAGTTTACGCTTTTGGTTTCAAGCTCGTTAAAAAATAAAACCACTCCTTAAGCATAGTTTACGCTTTTGGTTTCAAGCTTGCATAAAAATGAAACCATGTCAAGAGCATAGTTTACCCTTTGGTTTCAAGCTCGTTAAAAAATAAAACAACTCCTCAAGAATAGTTTACCTTTTGGCTTCAAGCTTGCATAAAAATGAAACCATGTTTTGAGCAAAGTTCCCATTCTATGTCAAGCTCGTTATAAAATGAAATGGATTTCCTCAAGCATAATTTACCTTTTGGTTTCAAGCTTGCATAAAAATGAAATCATTCTTGAGCAAAGTTCCCATTCTATGTCAAGCTCGTTAAAAAATGAAATAGATCTCCTTAAGCATAGTTTACCTTTTGGTTTCAAGCTTGCATAAAAATGAAATCATTCCTGAGCATAGTTCATTTTCTATTTCAAGCTCGTTAAAAAATGAAGTAGGTTTCCTTTAGCATAGTTTACCTTTTGGTTTCAAGCTTGCATAAAAATGAAACCATGTTCCAAGCATAGTTACCTTCTGTTTCAAGCTTGCGTAAAAATGAAACACATCCCCTTCCCTTGAGTCGAGTCTTCCCTTTAGTGTTAGAACATGAACCTTCTTTTCACCTTCCTGATTCTCGTTCTTCCTACCCCCCTGGTGAACATTCTCACATTAGTAACCAAGCTTTTAGGTTGGGTATGAAAGAAGAATCGTCTAATGAAACGAAGCTTGGGGGAATGTCGAGACGCTAGCAACAATGTTAGGGGTAGGCTTCACTAGAATTCATGCTGGGGGCAATATTCCAACCTCTGTATATCATGTTAATGGGATTTTTCAAGCATAGTTTACCCATTGGTTTCGAGCTTGCGTAAAAATGAAACCAATCCTTGAGCATTATTTTAACTGATCTTCAAGCTCGTTAAAAACAGTAAGATGGTGTTGAGCTTACTTTTCATTTTTCGTGCTCTGGTTAAAACATGAAAAGTGGTTTGAGCTTAGTTTATTACTTTTTCATGATCTAGATTCAAACATGAAAAAGTCTAATAGAGTCCTCTTTAAGCTCTTTTTAGACTCTTAAAATGTGAAAAGATTGTCAAGTGATCTTGTCTTCTTCACGCTCGTTAAAGTATTTGAAGAGTCATCTGTTCGACGGTAGGTTATCTCTTTTTCGGTTCGGATAGGACTGTTTACGAAAAAGGAACACTCCCGCCAATCATGACTGGAAGATTTCTCTAAGGTATGATTTTATACTTTTTCAGGCCTTAGAGACTAAATCATATGAAAAAGGACCCTTTGGAGTCTTCTTCCGTATTCATTTAGACTCTCTAAACATGAACGATGTTGAGTTTTCTTTCAATGGACTCGTTAAATTAAACATTGAGAGACCCATTTTGGGAATGAACCCCTCCTCTCTTAGGTTCGTAAAACATATGAGACTGGACTTGTCTTCTGACAAGCTATATCGAGTGTTTGTTACCCTCTTTGAACTCATAAAACCAAAAAGAGGAACTCATCGATCACGATGGAGAAAATGGGAAGGGAATCATTTTGTAAATAATGGCAGGTGTTTGTCATTACCTTTGAACATGGCACTTGTCTGCACAATCATGTCGGTCAATTGGGTATTTAGCTGATCTTCGTGATGATCCACTTTCATGAGTCATGTCAATCCTTTGAGTCTTTCAAAAGAATGCGTTGTCCATTGTCGCATTGTGTATCTGTCCTATTCAGTCATGCTGCCAAGTATTTTGTCGTGCTGCCCGATGTTCAAAGGAGATCTGAAGAAGTTTTACCTCTACAGTCTACACAGTCTTTGTGTCAGTATATTTGAGTCAGTCATATGGTTACTACATTCACATCATTCCAGAACTATGTTCCGAGTTTCGTGTCGTCGATGTGGGACTCATCATGGCCCTCCTTTGACGAGACTATTCCCGTCGACATCAGCTCATCATCCGGTAAATATTCTTAGAAACAATGATTGGTACCTTGAGATCTGTATGCCTTAATGACAGATTCTCTCACTCTCAACATAGTTTCACATCATTGACCTTTGATCGATAGAATCGACTGGGTGTTCGACATCATGACATCTATTTGCACTCAGTAGATTGTACTAGGGTACCTTGGGAATCATTGACATTAATGGTGATCTCCCTCACACTTGTTAATGGTTCACATCATTGGCCGGTAATCAAGTGGTTTCTACCATGTTTGACTTCAGATCATTGTAATCACATGGATAGAATCGCACTTAGTGGAAGACGAGACGAAGACCCTGGGCATTTGTTTAAAAGTGCTCATTGCTTTTTCCCCAGGTTGCGATGGAGTTTTGTGTATATAGCATGGATCCACATTTGTATGGTCGTGGCTATGCTCAAATGTGCGTCTGTATGACATAGATCTACGTTGTATGTCTGGTAGCTATGTCCAAGTTTGAGTCCTCTATCACATGGATCTACGTTGTAGTCTAGCAGCCATTCTTATTTATTCCACTCATGGATCTACCTTGTATTGGTTTGCAGCTATGAGTTTGGTTACTTGTGCCTATGAGTCAACATACTGATGTACTACAGATGCCTACTTGACTGCATACTCTGATTGAGCTGACATTTTCATCTCTTGGCAACGACTTGTTCTCAAATCTATCATTTATCGTATCACTCTAAGACTCATGCTTTGGGGGGCATCCTGTTATACCAAAATCCTATCACCATCATGTGATGAGACATTTGACATACCTACTTTCCCTAAATCCCAGCTACTGGGGTGGAAATTAAATGGTTTTTCATCAATCTGTCATACAAATTCCCAACACCACACATGCCCCTTTATCCAGGAGTGGTACCCCTGCTCACACCGCCTTTCATCGGTTGTCCACAAGCGGTGCCACCACCCATTGCCCTTGGTCCATAGGTGGTTATTACCAGAACCGCTCTGTCATAGAAGGAGAAGCGCAGTACCCTGGGTAAAAGGGGAAAAAGAGAAGTTTCTCGAGGCTTCTAGATGATAAGCCTCATGTACTACCTTATCCCTACTGCTGTGGGTTGGTTGAGCTTGAGATCCCTCATCCTAGGATCTTAGAGGCCACCTCACCCACTAATTTCTCAACCATTCTCTATCCATTAAATCCCTATAAATATCAGCTCATAGCCATGGTTTAGGAAAGAACATTGAAGGTATTTTTATGCTATTGGATTGATTCTTGGCCCAAGATCATTTGGAGAGAGCATAGAGAGCTAGAGTCAAAGCTTTTGGGGATGAAGAGCTGGTTTCATGGAGATGAATGTCAACACTAAGGCTTTGTTGTAAAATTCTTCATATTTCTAATGAAAGTTGATTTCTATCCCACATATGATGTTGTTGTTGTGATTTTGCATATATATGTTGCTAGATTCCTTAGTCACTAGCATAGATTAGTAGATCATATTCTGGTTGCTTTGATTCGTTTCATGTTGATTTTTTTTGCAGGTACACAGGTGATCTGTCAAAGCCTTGTATTCTAGATATCTACAGCGTCTAGGGAGAGTCTTCAACCTCTGTCCTCTATTTGTTCTGGATCTGAACCATTCATACCAGTGGAACACCTTGCTGTCCGTAGGAGGTGAAATATTCCAGCTTATAGTACTGTCAGTCTTGTTGTCAAAATCTGATGCTTGTGGTTTGTAATTTTATGGTTAATGATTGGTTTGATTGGGAAATTCAAAATCTAGGTTAAAATTTTGATTGTTCATTCACTTTGGTGCTTGTTGGTTGTAATTGCGAAAGGATTTCTTGTTTTTTGAAAATCTTAGGATGTTAGTAAGATCTCTTTTCATTTCTATTATATAGACTAAAAGAAGAAAACTTGGTTGGCGTCTTAGTTTCATTTCTTGTTTGCATAGAAAAATTCTTTTTCTTCCTTTAAAAAAGAAATTTTTTGACTGAGATTAGGTTATCATCATTGAGCATTGGACATTGGATCTCTGATTGGATTTACAAGATTTCATGATCTTCATTTTCTTTCGTCTCTTATGCATTTAGTACTATCTTGTCAAAATAAAAATAAAATGGTAGTTTTAAGTTAGATTTTCCTATGTTTTAAGAAAATTGAAAATAGAGTGCATTTGCATGTAGTGTGCTTCTTGTTTTTCTTTTAGGAAAAGAGATTCTTCCCCTTCTCATTGCTTTCAGAAAAGAGAAATTAGTTTGGAAAGTGCTGCTTGTCTTTGATTTTGTGTTCAAGACTGTTGTTTGGAAATATTTTTGGTTTTTAAACAAAAGAAAATACTCTCTTTCCCTCCTGTAAGTAGGCATACTGAATGGTAAAGTGAAATATTTTGCATAAGCATACTACATGGTTTTGCTTTTCTCTCAAAACACCATGCATTCACCTAACCATCCACTTTAAAATTAACAGTAGTTATAGGTTAAAATTTACATATAAATTGGAGTGATAGGTTAGAGATGTGTTCGAGCATCGTTAAGCGTAGGAGCTTTCATTATTTGTACGCATTACATCCCGGAACTCATGCGGTTCTTCCACGTACCATCGGTATATCTAATGGTCTTTCATGTACCCTTGAGGTATATAGAAAGGTACTTCACGTACTCGATTATATATCATAAGGCCCCTTGTGTACGGTTATGCAATAGACATGACTACTACCAATTCAAGCTCCCACGTACTTGAGTATATCTGAAGACCCCACTAGGATACCTTATCTATCTAAGAAAATCCCTTTGGTCATCTTGCTTGGAGCCATACACTGAAAATAGCATTCGGGGAGATTACTACACACGTACCCTTGAGGTATATCACGAGTGGCACCTTCTTGACAATCCTGGTGAGAGACCTAACTATTTGAACTCCTCCTATCATTTTAAGTGTGCTTGTTTTGACCTATAGCTTGTGTAGGGAAATTTTTTGGTATGTTTTCTAGTTTTTTAGACCCTAGGTTAGATAGGAACTGTACAAACTGGCTGAGTTAAGACAGTCCAGAAGAGTACGGGGCTTGCCACCCAATTTTATTCCTGGTTCAGGAGAAAATCCAATGGAAGCTATCGACCAAGGAGCTGCCACCACCTCCCAAGTGGGAGATAATGTGGTTGTAGAAAGTGGAGGACCATATTATTCACACTTGCCTCCCTTGGTCTAACAACCTTCTCGGATAAATACCTCATTCCATTCTCCCACTGAAGGTCATGTTGATGATACTACCCATCTGGATTATGGTCCCAATGCTCCATTTTGGGATACCTCTATAGGATAGGCCATTGCCCCATTTGGAACCCGTTTAAACTCTTTTGAAGATGAAGAAGAACGTAGGAAATACCATGCTGCCATTCTCCATGCATAGTAGATTGACAAGCAAATAGATGAACTATTAGGCCCGACACCATCACGTTCCACATCTGTTCCTGTGGGATATCGTTCACTTGCTGATTCTATGAGACCCATTGAACTGATTATAGATCATGTAGTAACACCACACAACCTAGGTCAAATTACCAACCCCATCACCTCCCATGTTATGTCTATTCCAAATCTTCCTAGGCCTTCTGCACCTGGGGCCCAAACTTCAATTCACGTTTTGTCAGTACCTTCTAGTGCAGGGGGACAATCCCCAGCATGATCTACATTATTTGGCACCGGAATTGTACCTAGTCAAGGGTATACCTCTAATATAGAACCATCTATAGTTTATGTACCTCCCACCCATACTAATGCGGTTAATCCCCCATCCAGTTCAGGTCAGCCCTTGGGGGAACAACCTGTAACCATTCAATATTCTGGAGGTTATGGTTATCAAATACCTGTAGGTAACATTAATCATCAACCCAATCCTACAGGGATGCCTTATGCTGGAATTCCATACCCTAGTAATACTTTTACGCCATGGGGGGAACCCAACTGGTCCTACATGCCAGCTATGGGGGGGATACCTATAAATACTATGAGAGGTGTCGGAGGACCGCCTTATGGAGGTCCTCCCCATGGGGGGCCTAGTGGTCCCGGAGGATATGGAAACTTTCCTCCTTATGGTCCTTATGGTCCTAATGGTCCTGGGGGGCCTGGTGGCTTTCCTCCTAACGGCCCTAGAGGGTCCAGTGGCCCTCCTCCTAGTGGTTTCGATGGCTCCAGAGGTTTACCTCCTGGTGGTCCTATAGGGTCTGGTGGTCCATCTCCTAGTGGTCCTGGTGGTCCCAGAGGCCTTGGTGGTCCTCCTCTTGGAGGCCCTAGCGGTCCTAATCTCAGAAATCAATCCCCTGCAGGCATATTTTCCATTAGTTCTTCCTCACAGCAACCTATCTTTCAGTCCACTTATGGTCCTACTGGTAATTATATGCCATATCAATATTTCCAGTATGTACAACCCAACTATCAGTTACCTTTCCTAGCAACTTTGGACTTACCTGACTTGTCCAAGTTGATTAATGACCCCATTCGACACAATCCCTCGTGGCCTCCTATTTCGGTAAAGTTACCATCAGACATCCCCAAATTCGATGGGAAGCAGGGAGACAACTCGAAGAAACATGTTATGACATTCCATTTGTGGTGTTCTTCTAACTCCCTCATGGATGATTCAGTTCGGTTATGAATTTTTCAACAAACTTTGACCGGTACAGCCGTGAAGTGGTACATTGAACTCCCACAACATTCGTTTGTGGATTTTGGCTCATTGGCAATCGTGTTTCTTACACACTTTCAGCTCCCTATTCATTATGAAATGGGTACTGATCTCTTAACTTCTCTATGACAGAACACCTCCACCCACATATCCGATCATATCTATGAGTGGAGAAGGCGAAGAAGGATTATTAAGGCCCCTATTTTGGATCAGTTATTACCTGATTGGTTTACCAAATCTTTGTTTCCTCCTATTTCCCGAGATGTGGCCATGGGCGGTGCCGTTACTAAAGAGCAGGATAATACTTGGGCTTAGTACTTAGACTTGGTTTATTCCTAGTCTGGAACTCTTTATGACCTGATTCCTTAAGCTCCTCGCCCCAACACCGATCTTGTCAAGCCACAAGCAGAAGTACCTATTGATGGGATTGTTGGTTCAATCCAGTCCCCATCAGCAGCGAAACCTACCAAGCAACCCCAAAATGCCACCCCTACTCCTTCGACTCCTAAGGTTTTCGCCGAGGTCAATTCTATTCAAAGTACTCAAACCTCAGGAAATAATAAAAAAAAGGGTAAAAATAGAAATAAAAAACCCAGAAACCAACAGGAGAATCCAAGACCAACCAACAGTGATAACGATAAAGGGAAAATAAAGGAAAAATATCCTTGTCTGTTATGCGGAGGTGACCATTTCTCAAAGGAGTGTCCTCGTCGAGATGAAATCTCCCAATTTCTGAAATCAAATCCTGCACCCACAGTACTCACGGACCCTTTTCCCTCTCAGCAATAACCGATAGACCACATGTCTAATTAGGGTAACTCTAGTTCGTCAGAATAAATTCGTATGATGTCCTTGGATACCATTAATATACAAACTCAAATTCAGAATTATGATAAAACCGCAGATAAAAAAGAAGATCATTCTTCTTCAGGAAAATCTCCCTCTACTAGTTCTCCTGAATCCTCATCTACTGTCCCCCTATCTATCGAGAAGCCTACTCTCGACATAATTTTGCGTCCACCCAAGAGTACTCTTCGAAAGGCTGTCTTTAATTCCAATGCCCGAGCTGCTCAATTTTGTAATGTATTTGAAGATCTCACTCAGGAACCTTGTGCAATGTCTACCTTAGAGGTACTTCAAAGTTGCCCTACACAGCGCAAAAACTTGTTGACAACATTAGGAGCTTTAGACCCGGATAATACTAACTTGATTCATTTCAATGTTGAGAACTATAAGCCTAGGTTACCTCATAAACTTGATTTTTAGATCATTATGGAAGTAGTGGGAAAGAAATTTTTTCAAATGGTACTAGATGAAGGAGCTTCGACCTTGGTTTTGTCTCTATCTTGTCAGAAGGCTCTTAGCTCTCCTGAGCTTGTAACATCACCTACGACCCTTAAGTCCTTTGACAGATGGGGTTTCCAACCCCATAGTCTCATATCATCCCTAGCGGTCGAGCTAGGGGGAAAAACTATTTCCATTCAAGTAGAAGTGGTAGATGCCCCCTTAGATTACAACCTCCTTCTAGGAAGAAATTGGTTCTATGCCATGACTGTTGTTGCCTCAACAGTATTTCGAACAGTCCAATTTTTGCATCTAGGGAGAATTGTTACCATTGAACAACTTGATTTATGTACCCCGGATGTTATTACCTCCACAACTAATAATATCCCCATGTTAGGCCAGTCCCCTTTTCCTTACTAGTCGATTGGGGTAGGCATGTTGAAGGAAACATCCCTTATGGGGATTTTTCCATCCACTCCTCCTAGAATAGATACCGTGACAGTCTGTATGATTGCCTCATTTTATTATGAGCCTAAGGGTAAACAAGTTGTTCATTCCACCTCGTTGAGTCCACACGAAGCAATGTATGACACCATTCAAACCTTTTCCAATGATCACACTGATGACCTTCATCTAGTGGCTTCGGATCCTTACCATTTACAGTACTGGTTAGAACCTTCTCTTCCCATTCTAGATTATCTCTTTGAGACTTTTCCCTCCGATGAGTCCATTATGGAGATCATGAATACGGATGAGTCCATTTGGGAGGATCACCATCATAGATCCATGTTCCTCCCCAACACCAGTTCGATTAGCCATGATTATGCATCCTTGTTTCCTACTGATATCGTCAACGTACCCCAAAGTCCCATATTGTTGCAAAATATAGATTCTGAAGGAAACCTTTGCAACATTACTCAGATGAGTCCGATTGACATATCGGCCAAGCTTGATACTATCGAGCATGTTCATGTTGGGTAGAACTGCTCGATAGATGAATCTGAAGCATACAAGGCACTTTTCAAAGAATTTCATGATATTTTTTCCTGGTCCTATGAAGAGATGCCGAGGATTGACCCATCCATTGTGGTCCATGAGATTAAAACTTATCCCACGACTAAACCTGTCAGGAAAAAACTAAGGCAAGTCCATCCTCGAAAATTCGCAACTATTAAAGCTGAAATTGAGAAACTTCTCAAAGCTGGGTTTATTTATCTTGTACCCCTAATGGAATGGGTATCGAACATTGTCCCTGTCAATAAAAAGCAGGGAACCATTAGAGTCTCTATCGACTTTAGGGATTTGAATAAATCTTGTCCCAAGGACAACTTTCCTACTCTGCATATCGATTAGATTATCAACAACTGTACTAGAAGTGTCATCTTTTCATTTATGGATGGATTCTTTGGCTATAATCAGATTGAGATATTACCCTCCGATCAGCATAAGATGGCATTTATTTTCCCATGGGGAACCTTTGCATATAAGAAGTTACCTTTTGGCTTGAAAAATGCTGGAGCCACATTCCAACGTGCAATGTCCTATGCATTTCATGATATTAAACATATTGTTGAACCGTACCTTGACGACCTCCCTGCTCATTCACAGCAACGGGAGGACCATCCTAGTCATCCTAGAGAGATATTCTTTAGATGTCATCATTATAATATATAGCTCAATCTGCATAAATGTTTTTTTTGCGTTGAGACGGGACGTCTGCTAGGTTTTGTGGTATCCAAAGATGGCATTCGGATAGATCCTTTGAAAATTGCCGCCATTTTAGCTCTACTAGCCCCAACTAATCTCCTTGAACTCCAAAGTTTGCAAGGGAAGGCAAACTTTCTCCCCCGTTTCATGTGCGATTTCGTAGAGAAAACGCACGGTTATATGTGTCTCCTCAAGAAGAACACCCCGTTCTTCTGGGATGACCAGGACCAATGCGCCTTTGATAATATTAAGCATGCTCTGGCTCATTCACCCATGATACACCCCCCGGATTATTCAAAGGAATTTCTTCTGTATATTGCTGCCTCTGCTACTACCATCGCTATGGTTTTAGTGTAGGAAAATCTCCACGGTCAGGAGCACATGATTTATTATGCCAGTAAGAATCTTATGGATTTCGAAACTCGCTATTCACATGTGGAAAAGTTAGCATTGGACACGGTCATTGCTGTACAAAAGTTTCATCACTATATTCTGCTCCGCACTACCACTGTATTGGCAGACCAGAACCCTATGTATTACATCCTGACTCGTCAGGTGCTCAGGGACAAGTACTCCCGATGGATAGTCATACTACAAGAGTTTGATTTTGGAATTTTCCAAAGCCACATCAAAGAAATCCTTGGTATTTGTCGATCTCATGTGTGATCTTCCCTGTACTTCAACAGAATCCGAGCCCAATGATTCATTTCCAGATGAATTCCTGTTCCTGATTAGCACTACCAACCCTTGGTATGGATATTTGCTTATTTATCTCCAAACACAATGATTTCAGCCACATTTATCCCGTGATGATCGCTGTCATATCCGTCACCACGCGAAATAATACCTCATCCTGAATGATACATTGTATAGACGTGGGATTGATTCTATTCTTCGGCGATGCCTCACCCATGAGGAGGATGAAAATGTGTTGAATGATTGCCACTCTAGAGCATGTGGCGGTCATTTATATGGGATGGCTACAACCCAGAAAATCCTTTGCGCTGGCTATTTCTGGCCTTCTGTCTTCAAAGACTGTCATGAGGCTATTAATAAATGCCCACCTTGTCAACACTTTTATCCTAAAAAGAGCACCCATCCTGCTCCGCTACACCCCGTCATTACCGTTGGCCCATTCACCAAATGGGGGATGGACTTCATGCATTGTAAGCCTACCTCAGCCGGGGGGCATGGTTACATCATCGTAGCTATTAATTATTTCACAAAATGGGCTGAGGCCATGCCTACATATGCGGAAGATGGTAAGACTGCATCTATTTTCCTATTCAATCATATTATAGCTAGATTTGGAGTCCCACAGTCCATTGTTACTGATCACGAATCCCATTTCCGTAATCAAATGATGGAGGAACTAAGTGCCAAGCTAGGTTTTCGCCATGAAAACTCTACACCATATTATGCACAAGCTAATGGTAAAGCAAAGGCCATTAACAAAGTTTTAAAAACTATGCTTCATCTGATGGTTGGAGATCATAAATCCAACTGGAACCACATTCTTTTCTCCACTCTTTGGGATTATCATACTTCTATGAAAACATCCACTAGTTTCATGCCATTCTAGCTTTTCTATGGACTCGAAGCTGTCTTACCGATTCAATGTTAGATTCCATCTTTACAACTTGCCATCGAAATTCTCCCAGACACTTCCGCAGAGGAATAAATTTTTTTGTACTTGAATAACCTTGACGAGACTTGGAGAGATGCTGCCTTGGCTAATGAGGCACATAAGAAACGCGTCAAGGTGCAGTATGATAATGAGGGTGACCTAGTTTTGACTTATGATCAGAGATACGATAAACTGGGGAAGGGTAAGTTCGATTCCATGTGGTATGGACCTTTCGTCATTTCTAAGGTGTTAGAGAAAGGAGCCTACGAGCTCGTTGATTATGATGGAATCTCTTTGGGGCAAACTCACAATGGATTGTGCCTGAAAAGGTACTATGCCTAGGTCTTTCTTGGATAGTATCTTGTATATATGTATATTGCTTGGATTTCAGTGTGCTTTTAGTATTTTCAAGATGGTTTTGAGTTTAGTGTCCACATCTATTTATACCATGTTTTGGTCCTGCAGATGGCTTTCTACGGCTTCATTGATGGTTCTTGCCGCCACACCTTGAATCTCGCCTCAACTGCTTGGGTCCTCTATTCCCCGGCTGAATATTTGGTCAGTTCAAGAGCGGTTTGTATAGGTCCCGCTACTAATAACATCGCCGAGTATGAAGTAGTCATCGGTCTCTTGACTAAAGCTGCCTCTCAATATGTTCGCAATCTGGTAGTCTTGATGGACTCGCAACTCGTGGTTTGCTATTTAAACCATGTTTACACCATTAGAAACCCTGTGCTTCTCTTCCTCTTTCGGAGAGTACGTTTGCTGGAAAGATCATTTGAAGCCATCACTTATAGGCATATCCCTAGGGAACATAATGTAGTTGCTGACTCATTAGCTAATTACATCCTAGATTGGCATATTTCCCATTCATGACATTGAAATCAAACATGGTCCATTGTAAATAAACATATAAAGACACATAAAACTCATATAAAATGCATTTTCCATTTGAGACATATAAACACCCGGTAAAGTCCATATATATATATATATATATATACGAAAAAGTTTACGAAAAATAGGTTCCGAGACCTCATTTGAAGCATGTAGGCTTTCAGGAAAAATCACTATACAAAATCCTGAAGCTGTCAGCTTTCAGTATATATCTCATACACTAGTGGTGCTCATGGTAGCACATCACTGCCCGAGCTACTCTATGCAACAGCTTACTGAATAGACTCGGTACTCCCACTGTAGGTCTCTGATACCTCATCGGGAGGTCATCAATGGAAGCATCTGGGATATCCAAGGTCAACCTCTCTAGGTTTTCCTCTAACTCCTCGGTGATATCATCACCCCATGGTACAAAGTGGGCTCCACCTCGCCTATCCAGCGGAGATGCTCCTCTACGTCGCGCTACTCCAACATCTGCATGAGAATATACAAGTCTCGTCACTTAACATAAAAAATATAAAACATTAAAAAACAAAAAAATGATTCATCCATTTTAGGGTTTCTTACTTCTTATCGATGTTGCCCCACTGTCCGCTAGGTGGGAGTGGTAGGTCAGGATCTTTGGTGAAGTCTGTACCTGTGTAAGCATAATCCTCAACCATGAGGATCTGATCTTGGAGCCATTTGAAGAACAGGTCACCGAACTTCACCTTCCCTCTACCTGCTTTTGTACGAGCCATGATTTGGACCCACCTCAGCATATGGGGGTCCCGCGCTCTCAGACTTTTGAATACCACCTGAGGTCTCATCTGTGGAACCCGCTCGAAGAAGAAGCGGGATAAAATGGAACCAAATACAAACTGCTTTAACTCTCCTTGCTGACACTTAGTCAGCCGATCTTTTAATATCAGAAGCATGGCTTTCACCCAGTTGAATACCATGGGCACCATGGCCTCTAAGGAATATAACATGTGTGCCCTAGAAGCCTGGTGCACACCTTGACTCCTGGCCACCCTTTGCATAGTAAATAGGACGGTCCGTAGGGGCCCATCCATCACTGCTATGATGGGGATTTTCTTTCGCGATGTTCTCATCCCTAGAGCACAGTGACGATCTATCAGCTCTCAAGTTGTAATATCCCCTCCATGGGAACCTGTCAGTGAGATGGGGGCACCCCGCCTCAAGAGACTAGTCAGGAAGTAGATATCCTCTACCTCCACTGTCAGAACATGAGCCCCAACCTTGAAGTACTGCTGTTCTGGATTCCACATCCACAATATGTGCTCCAATAATCACTCGTGTGACACCATGCTTGGGGTCCAAAAGAATTTTAAGATCCCACAGTCTCGTAATGTGGCAATACAACCCACATTCCTTTCAATAAAAGCATAATCAATGTCATGTTGCCTTTCTTTCCATATCACCATGTTTGAGCAACAAAAACCTGCCAAAAATAATCATAGCACCCATTAGAATCATCTCTAATCATTTAAAATCAAGAGAATGACTTATTATTTCTTGTGCTATTAGTTTAAAATCTCCACGGCCGGCACCGCCTATGCACCATTGGAGACAGGTGGTGGCATTGCCTATCATCTATGTTTTAGGTACGGTTCTTGGGAGGTACCACGTATCCAGTAAGGGGTATGCACGGTGCCCGTTTTCAAGTTTTTAGGGCTTGCCATACAAGCCCAAAAACCGATTAAAACTCAAAAATAAATGCTATGAAAAGAAAGAGTAAGGTTTTAGCTATTACCTGCAACTGACGGTGCTCAAATCTGACGGTGGGAACTCCTAGTATCAGCTACTAAAGATCTAGCTAAGAAAATGCTCCAAATGCTCTCCACTGTGAGTAAATAGTAAAATGATTTGATTTTTTACTATTTACATGACTTATATAGGCATTTTTGGGTCTGGTATACTATAGTTTTGATGTAAAATTACTTTTTACTCTAGATTCATCATTCGTAATCCATTAATGCTAGTTATGAACGCATTTAACACTTGTTTCTGAGTATAAGAGAAATATAGTAAGAAGCTTTGGGAGTTTGTTTATGAATTTTTCGCACTTCCATAAAATGGAAAAGGTCAATGAGCATTTGTTACAACACTTTGGTCATGCTCCTTAAACCCAGTATCAAAGGTCCAAGTCCATTTCTGATTCTTTCCAGGCTCGTAAAAAATTGACATTGTGTAAAGAAACGGCATGGAGTCTTCTTTTCACCTCTTTTTCAGGCTCCTTAAACATGAAAAGATCATCGAGTCCGTTTCTGATTCTTTCCAGGCTCGTAAAAAGTGACATTGTGTAAAGAAACTTCATGGAGTCCTCTTTAAACTCTTTTTAGGCTCCCTAAATACGAAAAGATTGTCGAGCGATCTTGTCTTCTTCATGCTCGTTAAAGCATTTGAAAATTCGTCCGTCCGACGGTAGGTTATCTCTTTTTCGGTTCAGATAGGACTATTTATGAAAAAGGAACACTCCAGCCAATCATGACTGGAAGAGTTCTCTAAGGTATGATTTTACACTTTTTCGGGCCTTAGAGACTAAATCATACAAAAAAGGACCCCTTTGGAGTCTTCTTCCTTAATAGTTCAGACTCTCTAAACATGAACGATACCGAGTTTTCTTTCATTCGACTCGTTAAATCAAAACATTGAGAGACCTGTTTTGGGAACAAACCCCTCCTCTCTCAGGTTCATAAAACATATGAGTCTGGACTTGTCTTCTAACAATCTATATCGATTGTTTGTTACCCTCTTTGAACTCGTAAAACCGAAAAGAGGCACTCATAGATCATGATGGGGGAAATGGGAAGGGAATCATTTTTGTAAATAAATGGCAGTAGTTTGTCATTACCTTTGAACATGGCACTTGTCTGCACATCATGTCAGTCAATTGAGTATTCAGCTGATCTCCATGATGATCCACTTTCATGAGTCATGCCAATCCTTTGAGTCTTTCAGAATAATGCATTGTCCACTGTCGCATTATGTGTCCGTCCCGTCTAGTCATGCTGCCAGGTCTTGTGTCGTGTCACCCAATGTTCAAAGGGGATTTGAACAAGTTTTACCTCTGCAGTCAACATGGTCTTTGTGTCAGTACTTTTGAGTCAGTCCTATGGTTACTACATTCACATCATTCTAGAACTATGTTCTGAGTTTCGTGTCGTCGATGTGGGACTCATCATGGCCCTCCTTCGACGAGACTATTCTCGTCGACAGTAACTCATCATCCAGGAAATGGTCTTAGAAACAAATACTTAGTACCTTGAGATCTGTATGCCTTAATGACATATTCTCTTGCTCTCGACATATGTTCACATCATTGACCTTTAATCAATAGAATCAACTGGGTGTTCGACATCAGGACATCTATTCACACTCAGTAGATTGTACTAGGGTACCTTGGGAATCATTGACATTAATAGTGATCTCCCTCGTACTTGTTAAAGGTTCACATCATTGGCCAATAATCAAGTGGTTTCGACCATGTTCAACTTCATATCATTGTAATCACATGGATAGAATCGTACTTTGTGGAAGAACGAGACGAAGACACTGGGTAGTTGGTTAAAGCGCTCATTGATTTTCCCTTGGGTTGCGATGGAGTTTTGTATATTTAGCATGGATCCACATTTGTATGGTCGTGGCTATGCTCAAATTTTCATCTTTAGGAAATAGATCTACATTGTATGTTTGGTATCTATGTCCAAGTTTGAGTCCTCTATCACATGGATCTACGATGTATTCTAGTAGCCATGCGTGTTTATTCCTTCCATGGATCTACCTTGTATTGGTCTGCATCCATGAGTTGGTTACTTGTGTCTATGAGTCAAAAATATTGATGTACTACAGATGCCTACTTGACTACATGCTCCGATCAAGTCGGCATTTTCACCTTGTAGAAATGACTTGTTCTCTCAAAGCTCTCGTTTATCATATCCCTCTAAGACTCATGCTTTGGGGGGCATCCTATTATACCAAAATCCTATCATCATCATGTGATAAGACCTTTGACATACCTATTTTCCCTTAATCCCAACACTTGGAGTGGAAACCCATGGTGATTGTCAATCTTTCATAAAAAGACTCAGCACTACACTTTCCCCTTTATCCATGAGCGGTACCTTGCTTGTACCAACTGTGCCTTGTTATCCATAAGCGGTGCCACCACTTATAGCCCTTGGTCCATAAGCGTTTCTTACCTGAACCGCTCTGTCATAGAAGGAGAAAAGCGGTACCCTAGGTAAAATGGAAAAAAGAGAAGATTCTTGAGGCTTCTAGACCATGAGCCTCGTGTCTTCTCTTATCCCTAACATTGTGGGTCAGTTGAGCTTGAGATCCCCCATCATAGGATCTTAGAGGCCACCTCATCCACAAATATCTCAACCATTCCTATCCATTGAGCCTTATAAATACAAGCTCATGTCCATGGTTGAGGGGAGAACCATTGAAGTATTGTTATGATGTTAGATTGACCACTTGGCCCAAGCCATTGGAGAGCATAGAGAGACAAGTTGGAGCTTATTGGAATGAAAGTTTTGGTTTCATGGAGATGCATGTCAACACTAAGGCTTAATTGGTTGTAAACTTCTCCCTTTTAATATTAATGCAAAGCTGATTTCCGTCCCACTTTACTGTTGTTGTTTGATTTCACATCTAAATGTTGTTGGATTCCTTAGTCAATGACATGGATTAATAGATTATGTTTTGGTAGCTTTGATGTGTTTCCATGTTTAATTTGATTATAGGTACATAGGTTTACTATCTAAGAAGGCATTCCAGGTATCTACGATATCCAGGGAGGGTCTTCATCCTTTGTCATTCATTTGTTCTGGATCTAAACCATTCAAACCAGAGGAACAACTTCTGTCCGTAGAAGGTGAAATATTCTTGCTAACAATTTCCTTTCTTTGGATTCTCTTTTTGTGGACCTATACATTATTTGACTAAATCTTTGTCTATTTATGAACTAATATATATTTAGACAAGTCAAGATTGGGTGATGGTGAATGAACACATATTTATGGACACAACATGTGTTTTTTCTTTGGAATATGAAATCCTAATTGGTTCAGTCAAATAGAAATTGGGTGATGTTGAGTGACCAGTCATATTTGTGGAAACAATAGGTGGTTTTTTCCTTGGAAGTTGAAGGCCTAATTGGTTCAATCAAATCAAGATTGGATGATGCTGAATGAGAACTCATATTTGTGGACACAATAGGTGTTTTCTATTTGGCAGTTGAAGGCCTAATTGGTTCTTTAATGGCCACATTACGCTTGGAATTAGATCTCTCACCAATTTGCACAGATGTTCCTTCAAATCTTTGTTTTAATTTGAAATAAAGGTCTGGCAAACCTGATTCTGATCCATAAATACGAAATCGTCATCATTAATATCTTGGACATGATCATCATCATGTGATATATCATGAAGTTTATCATTAGTATTGACACCATATTCTACATGTACTAATCCACCAAGGTGTAGGCTTCTACGAGCTAGCGACAAAGTGACTTTTCTTGCCTTTTGTTTTTTATCATTTTCGGTAGAATAGACCTTTTCCCTATAAAATAAAAAATATTAAATTAGAATCAAAAGCATATATTCCTACATCATCAAATAGAGTATATACAACTATCATAATATATGCATAGAAGTGAAAAAGTACGAGGAATAACTACTTACTTATTTTCCCAACCATGAGATGGCAACACTATGTTAGATTTTTAATGGTATAGAAGATCTAAAATTTTTAGCATCATAACATAATAACCATAAGCATAGGATCACTAAAATAAATACAAGTACAACAACACAAAAGAACACAAATATTTATCCTGGGAAACCCTCATGGGGGAGAAAACACAACAAAACTTCCTCTATATAGAATTTGACCAAGTACAGTGTAAAACCCCAAGAACAAGAATAGTTTCTCCTCTTCCATAGTACACACTCTCTCTCTCTCTCTCTCTCTCTCTCTCTCTCTCTCTCTCTCTCTCTCTCTCTCTCTTGCGTAATGCTTGAGTGTAAGGTTTATAACAATGAGAGAGGCACCTCACCTATTTATATTCATCAGGTGAGTGAGTCAACTAACTAACTAGGTCGTCTAGGTTCTCTAATTCGGGTCAAACTACCTAGGAAGACTCAAAATACATTTTATATATTAATTTTGTGAGTACTATTTCCCTGAATTACAATAGAGGGTTTACCTCATGATATTTACATGACTAATTACATCAAGGAAATCTCTGAATGGAGAAATAACATCTCCAAAGGGGAGTACAACAAAAGTACAATAGAATATTTTCTAAAGCTACAATACTTTAACACTCCCTCTTAACTAGGAAGGTATTCTACATCAACAACAACCATCATCACAACTGTACAACTGACTAGTGAAACTATATATTTCATAGGAATTTTTGGAACAACATCATAAATCTCAGTATGAGAATACTGGATCATCTTCTGCAGCCTCAGTATGTAAATATTGAATCATCTATGAGTACTGGATCATCTTCTACAACATCAGTATGTGGATATTGAATCATCTTCTATGAGTACTAGACCATCTTCTGCAACATCAGTATGTGGATACTAAATCATCTTCTATGAGTATTGGATCATATTCTGCAACATCGATATGTAGATACTGAATCATCTTTTGTGTGTAATGGATCATATTCAACATCAGTATCTGTATACTGAATCATTTTCTGCAATATCAGTATGTGAATATTGAATCATCTTCTAAATACTTAACCTTCTTATGCAACATCAGTATGTAAATATTGAAACATCATCTACAACATCAATATGTAAATACTGAAACATCATCATCTTCATCATCAGTATGTAAATACTGAAACAACAACAACACCATTAGCATGTTAGTGCTAAATCAACATCATCAATAAATGCTATATCATCATATGCATTATCAACATAGATATGTTGGAACATCATCATCATCATCAACATAAAAATGTTGAAACACCATCATCACCATCAACACAAAGTATTATGACTTCAACTACATCAACATTATCAGCATACTAGGGTGTTTGGACCACAACAACATCAGTGTAATACCCTGGTTTTGACCCCGTTTGCATTTAAAGATACATGATGTATATTTTGTAATTAATCGTGGTGTGGAGATAAAGGCAAAAGCCCCACCATTGATTTGGTTGTGTATGTTTCCGAAATTGGGATCGTTGTCGATGGTATATAATTTCTATCTGGCACATTAGATTTTGGCATCATGTAAATATGCACATCAATTAAAATAAACCTACATCCAGCTACAACAGTGCAACGTTAAATGAAAAGGGCACGATTTCCTAAGGTTAAGGGGGGGATTGTCTAACCCATGGGAGCCTTTGGGGAAAAGCCATGTGTCACCACCTTGTTTTATTTTCTCACCTTTCTTGTCTCATCCAACCACCTCTTTAGTGTTCTATTGATTGATTGGGGCAGTTATTGCTGGAAGTGGTGGGTGGCAGGACTGTCAATCTTTGCCACATGCCCACTCCACCAGCCATTTCTCCACCTTCACTTGGGTAAGAGAACCATGAATACGCCACTCTCTTAGTCGTTGGGTTCACTCTCATGCAGGGATGAGCAGGGGGTTCAGAAGTTAAGAAGGGGGGCGTTTTTCTTGTTGGGGGTCCGTTCTCCCTTCTCAGAGGATTGCCGGCCTATGAATACGTTTTCCCTCTCGTTCACGGAGAGGATGGATTTTCCCTTTTTCCATTATCGGACTGTGGAATTTTTTGGTGCTTTTCACTATGAGCTCAGACTTTGTATTGTCTAGACACTTCATTGTTGAACCGAGGACTATGGATTCTTCATGGATCGTCAGCTATGGCCTCATCCGTGAACCGTGACTATAATTTCCCCTTGTGAGATGTTTCTCTCCTGTTCACGCAGAGAGTCGGTGCTTACCCTCTCCATTACTGGTTATGTAAAGGTGTCGTGGCTCCATTGTTGAGGAGGACTACTATTTCCCCACATTTGACAGCTGAGTTTCCAGTGAGATTTGGGTTACTGTAGGTTGTTGTGGAGTCGTTTTGGCCACGATAGGGCCAAGAACGACTCAAGGATTGCCTTCCCCTATCCAAGCTGTGAAGTTCTTGTTTGGCTGAAGGAAAGCAGTAGTTGGTCTTCAGACTGTGTAGAGTGGGATGGAAGGCTAGGTATGCTTCAAAAACCTGGGTTTGGAGAGCCACACAGATAGAGTTAGATGGCTGACTTTCTTCTCCACAACCCCGGAAGAGCAATGGCAAGGGAAGTCAGGGCCTGAGGGACTGTGAAGCAGAGAAGGGACTAATTCCCAGTGTTAAGTGTGTGTGGGTGTCTGAGAGGTCAAGTTAGCTCTAGTGTAGGAATCCTTAGCTCTTTCATGAGCTCACCAGCTTAGCATTTAGCTTCTCCCAGCTCCTTGATAGCCTGATAAGCCCTACTGTGTGGGATTGGCTGATTTGTGTACCTTGGCTATGTGTAAGAATTCTTTGACCCTTATTCCTTGAGGAATCATGCCTAGCTTGGGGGTGGTAGTGTTGCTGAGAGATTGATGAGCACGCTGGCCTATGGTTGGGTGGAACGTTGCAACAACATAGCTGGTTACAGGACGAATTCTATTTAAGATAAGTATCCTTGCCTATTTTGCTTCTACATTTACATCTATTGTTTAATGTCTAATGAATCTTAATGATGAACATGTTGATGCTGGAATGTTTGTTTGATGTTGGAATGTATATGTTTGCTTCCGCTGTATGTTGAGTAACTATGAATCCTTGTATGTTTTACGCATCTTAGCATGTTTTGTGTACTAAGAATTTTACATCAGCATTATATGTATGTTCATCTTCATGGGACTATTTGCCAAGAGGTTTTTGTTTATTTGGTAGCATCCTCTTCACCGATCAAAGGGTTGGGGACGTTACAGTATGGTATCAGAGCTCAATTTTGCAGCATGGGACTGAATGGGACATGAAATATCAGATAGCAGAGGTAGGTTTCCTTCTTCCCAGCAGCGATCATAAAATTGTGGCAAGAAAATTCAGAAAATTTTCTAAGTACAGGAATCATCGGCCATCGAAAGATGTTAGTGGTTCATGCGCCCGCCATTGCGGAAGCCTAGAGCACTAGTCTTCCGATGAGGAAAAGTTCCAACTGCTGATGCCGATGTGCTTTAGTTCTCCGATCGGAAGAGAACAATTGATTTGGTCGACAATGGATAGGAGATGGTTGAGCTGATGAAGCAGCAGAAGAAGGTAAAGAGAAATATTTTGAAAAAAATTTCTAAGTCCGACCATCGGCGATCGGCGAAAGCTAGTTGTTTTCATCGTCGATGGTTAGACAAGGGAACTACCGATGAACTACATCAGAAACATTTAGTTGGTTGTACACCCGTCATTGCGATAGTCTAAGAAACTATCCAACGACGGATAGTTGATCTGACGGCCGATGCGGCGGAAGATAGAGGAGGAAATTTCTGAAATTTTTCTAAGTGTTGACTTCATCGGCCATCGGAAAATATTAGTGGTTCCAACCGCCGACAGGTGTTCTGGCCCTCGAGAAGAAGAAGAAATTTCCAAAAATTTTCTAAGTGTTGACTTCATCGGCCATCGGGAAATGTTAGTTGTACAGGTCGTCGATGAATAGTGGAAGGAATTAGTGGTTCAAGCGCCACCGTTGCGCAAGCCTAGTGCACTAATCCTCCGACGGATATAGGTTCCGCTTACTGATGCTGTGATGGTTGTTTTTTAGTCACTGATCGAAGAAGAATAGTGGTTGACATCGTCGATGAATAGTTGAAGGAAGATCCGATGCAAGAAGAAAATTCAAAAATTTTCTAAGGCACGGGTTCATCGGCCATCAAAAAATGTTAGCGCTATGAGTTGTCGGTGGACATCGGAATAAGTTAGGAGTTCGTGCACCCGCCGTTGCAGAATTCTAGAGCACTAAGCTTTCGATGGACAAACATTCTGACTACTGATGCCATGATAGTTATGCTTCAGATCGCCATCAGAAGTTACTAGTGGATCAAGCCACCAATCAAAAAAGGTTCAAAAATGATAAACCGTCATTGCGGCTGCTGAGTAAAATACCCCGCCGATGCATTAGTCCTTCCACTATCGATGCCGATGTGTTTATTGAATAGTAGTATACATAAAACTATGGTGACGTTTAGTGTTCGAGGGTGCCGACACTGCGGGAGTATTGAGGGTTAAATCACTGAAATGGCAGTGATGAATAGTTTTTTCGGATCGCCGATGCCATTGGCAGAGAAAATACGAAGGAAAGAAGAAAAAAAAATCGTCTAAGTGTCGAACACATTGGTGATTGGCGAAAGGTAGACAATGGCAACACCGATACAACGTCAAAAAATAGAGGGTGAAGGTGCCGACGTGGCGGAGGAATAAAGGAAATTTTCGTCGAAAAATTCTTAAGTATGGAGATCGTCGGAAGAAATTAGATGATCGTGGGTCCGCCGTTGCGGCTGCCATGTTAACTGGTACTCTGATGGACAATGACCCCGATCACCGACTCCGTAGTGGCCAATACATTCGATTGTTGATACGCAGTAGCCCTCGAAAACGTCAATAAAATGATAAAGGCTGAAATCCAAGGTAGCTGAGGATCTGATATTGCAGAAAACCTTAGTTGTTGGACTGCCGCCGTTGTGGATGACTATGGAACAAACCATCCGACGAGTGAGTAGTTAGTCGCTCCTACCACCGATGCCGTAGAAGGTAAAATTCCAATCATCGACACATATTAGTTTTGGCATCGCCGATGTAGATCGAAAGCTTAGAAAACTACCTACCCGAAACGTCGACAAAAGTAGAGGAACGGATCACCGATGAGCAGCAGAGAATATTAGTGACTCTGGCCGCCGAAACGTCAGAACAATAGTTGGAAGGAGACCCGATCCTGTAGAAGGAAATTTGGGTTTTTCAAAGGTGTATTTTTCGAGCAAATTCCAATTGTTTTTCAGTGGATCTCAGTAGACTATCAGTGGATTATAGGGCTAAAAAGGAAGAAAATTCCAGGTGACTGAAGTTAGCATTCCCGACCAAAATACAATGTATGTTTTTCCATCATTCTAAAAGTGGTGTGGTTTTCATGCCCGAGATCAGAATGAAGCATGTGGATAGGCGTTGGAAAGTTTTTCCAGCAAGGAACAAGGGAGAGTCACTAGAATTTGAGTTCGAATGCGGTACTACAAAGTACTAGTGGCTGTCAGTATGGACAAACCAGTTGTTGTGTGGAAGAGGAGTTCCATGCAACAAAGATGAGGGATTTGAAAAAGGAAAATTCCTTAAACCCTGTCTTGCTAATTATAATTACATTTATAAGTTTCATACATGAAATGAAGATATGCCTTGCATGCATAGGATATTACATGTTGGTAAGAGTAGTGAGAATTATACATGTATAATGAACCACTAATGGTAATTATTGCATTGGTGTTGGCATTAGTGGGAAAACCAACGAAAACCTGGACAAGGCTTAATATGTTGCTGATGCTGATGAATGTGACCAGAAACCCTACGAAAAAAGGGATGAGGCAACAAGTCCAGAATCAAAAGTTGGTGAGCAAATTCTGCAAACTCCTGCAAAGGACCAACCAAACTGGTAATGTCAAGGGTGTAAGTAGGACCCATGAAGGTAAGAGTTTAATTATGACAATTGCAAGGAGTGGTAAAAGCAAGAGGTCTCATACCATGTGGGTATTTGAATTTTATACTGCATTCATAGATAAATATGTCATGCCTGTATTATGTTGTTATGTGCTTAGTAGCCCAAGGAAGGTAAGCACTGATGATTTTGATTATAGTCATGCATCCTATATGAAGTAGTCATGGTTGGGCCATGCATGATATGTTTGAATGCATAGTATTGCTGAATCAATGCAAGGTAGCATTGAGTGGGTATGCATGAAAAGATTTTATAAATCTTGAAGTTATGCATTGAATGGGTGCATATGAAAAGTATGAGTAAATGTTGTAGATATGCATACATAAGTATGGGTGCAAATGTTGTGATGCAATGCATGAATGCATAAGAATAGTGCATATGTCATTATGAATAACTAATGGCTGAAATGATGAATTGATGACAATTTTGGAACCATTTCAAGAGCTGATGTGAATGCAGGATAGTAAGTGCATGAAGAGGGTAGTCATGATCAATTGGCTGCCGAAAATGCTCTATGGAAGCGCAAGGTGGTGCAATGATATGCTTGTGAAGTAAGGAGTATCTAAACAATTCATTTAAATTGCATAAATGACGTGACTATACCTTGCAGTTTTAGTATGACAATGACTGCGTAGTAGTATTGATATGCTAATAGCTGGAAGCATTTGAATTTTATAATTCTGAAAATGCTTCAGTGATTGTTGCGGCAATGGAGAAAAAAAAATATATGCATCAAGAATTACCAAGTGTTTGGCTGATTGAAGTTCAGGTTCCAGGTAGATTGTTTGGAGCATGGAAATGTGAATAAGACCATGACAAAGGCTGGAATCTACCATGTGAAAGAGCCAAACCTCATGAGAAGAGTCTCGTGGTTGTGAAAAATAGTTTGTGTGCATAATGAATTGTCAATCTAAAATTGTAAATTTCAGATTTGAGAAATTGCTGACAACTACTAATCACTATTGGCTTGCATAGAATTGTGTCAGAAGGATGCATTGTAAGTGGGTGTTCATGTTATGCTAAGTAAGCATAAAAGAATAATGGGCATAGTGGTGCTGCTTACAAGAGACCCACAAATGAGGATCACCTCATTGCTAAGTAAATCAATTTCTGTAGTAGATAGAGTTGCAAATTCTTATTGAATTTAATTACTAATGTCATTGCTTGGTTATGGAACAATCAATTTGGATTGTATTATCAGGTAATGATTGATTGTTTGGCTATTTGATGAATGTGCCAAGGGTACACACTGGAGGAAGATCATGTGTGATGGCCTGCATGAGCCAAACTTCATGGGAAGGTTTTTCCTTATCGTGGAAATGGGTTCAGGTGAAACTCCATTGGACATTTTAGAAATGTCCCATCTGCACTGCATGTTTGGTAAGCAACATGAGTGAGATGGTATAGATTATGTCGATAAGACATGTGTGGATATGGAATGTCAAAGGAGTTGGGATGGCAAACCAAGGGACTGTTAACTCAGAGAAGGGAGCCCGCATTCCTCCTTAATGAAGGAATACTGCATCGGCAAATGGATAAGTGTTTTGTAACCCTGGCTAAGAATATGCATGTTAAATTGTTAAATTCAATATGCAGAACATGTTTTGGTTTTATTTCCATTATGACCGATTGCTTGAGTATGAATAGGGCCTACATGGCACACATCGGAAAGGGGTGCACACTTTCTCGATGTCGGATCATGAAAGGGTTTGCAATATTGATTACACCCTAGGGAGTGGACACACTTCTGGTGTCTCAATACTTGATAGTGAATGATATGAAATAGGATTACAGTTTTAGAGCAATAATGCTGATGAGTTGCTTATATTTCTTGTATTGTCAGGCTAAACAAATGCAATCTGGTGTTGCACACTAAATGGACAATGGCTTGGGCTCCTCCTACATCCTACTGAATAGCACAGAGAAGGAGACATTCCCGAGGGACTAAAGAGCAGAGAAGGGAGTGGTTTCTTGTGTTGTATAGGGTAGTGGAATTAGAGCTCATTGCTGGAAATGAAACCTGAAAATGGTAATGATAAATTTTCCTTCCCAGTTGGCATGAAGATGTACTGGAAGGAGATGTTGGGCTATTATATGCTTGGTGATCCATAGTAGATCCTGGACTCAGGAATGGTCATTTATTGTTGATGGCCTGATAAACCCAATGGTGTTGGCTTGGCTGATGATTGATTGTTGATATAAGTGTATTGTTGATATAAGTGCAGGTGATTTGTTGACAGTCTGATAAACCCAACTGAAGGTTGGCTCAACTGTGTAATTATTTTATGTTATGGAAATTGGGGAAATGTTACAGTGTTGGCTTGACTACCTGCAGTCTGATAAACCCAACTAATAGCTGGCTTGGTTGAGTAGCCTGATAAACCCAGTAGTGTATTGGCTTAATTTCCCACGGCCTGATAAACCCAATTGTGTATTGGCTTGGATGGATGGTCTGATAAACCAAACTATAGGTTGGCTTGACTATGCCTGATATATGTATAAAAGGATGTTGTGAAGTAGCCTGCTTGCTGGCCTAACATCCAAGTCCATAAGCAATCCTAAGGCTTGCAAAGCGAAGCAGGATCCTGTGGACCAAGGAGGAAATGCACAATATAGATAAGTATTGGATTATTTTGCAATTCATGCTTATGAATATGCATGTGTATATGATTTGGTTATGATGTTTTAAGCTCTTGTTTAAGAGATAAAAATTGATGAGAATAAACTAAACATGTGAATTTATTCAATGTTTGAATATAGGTATCGCTAGAAGCGAGGACTATGAGAGCATCCTAGGGGTGCATGTGGACATGTGACTGTCCTGAAGAGCTCAGAATGAGCAGTAATGAAAAAGGCGCTAGTGATACTGTGAAGTTCCAAGCAGCCGAGACAAACCATGTGGGGAGGCCCCATGGTTGAGAGGTCTGAAATAGACCAGAGACGCTAAGTGTCATGACCAAGAGGGATTGGTACAGCATTCACGGTGAAGTGAAAGAGGTTGAGAGCATGAAAAGCCACAACGATTGTGTGGGTTCCAAGATGGAACAAGACAAAGAGGGGGAAAACTCTTGCTGCTCTCTCTTGCCTTTTAATTATAAATATATACTTATGCATTGTGAAAATACAAGATTGTTGAATGCATGTATGACTGAAAATAATGTGTGTATTTGCTTAAAGTAAATTATGAATGCTAGAATGGTTAATTCCCTGCCCAAGAATGGACATGAATGAGCTCATGCGCCTATTGGGAAGGCATGAAAAATATGAAAGTCTCAGTGATGAGACTTGGACTGTCATGCCAATTGGGAAATTAATTGACTGATATTAATGCCTATATTATGCTTGGTCTAACAGAATTGCAATGATGCATTTCACAGGTGATAAAGGTGAAATCCAGTGGTGCACATTGATTATGTCAGCAGACCAAAAGTTGTTGGACTTGGCTGGAAGTCTCCTTCAAACAATTACCAAGACCCAAGAAAATCTTGGAGAGATGTTCAAGATATAGAAAAGTCCCTAGACTTGGGAATGATCCAAAAGATGAGAACTAGCAAGAGAAGCTCATGGAAGCCGAGGGGCTTGGTCCTAAAAGTTCAAGTAAATAATTGTACATGGGACAGATCTGCAAAATTTTGAAATTTGATGGGAAAATTGTATATGTATTGGAACACCGAGGATGGTGTTATTCCAAGGGGGAGGGGATTGGAATACCCCGGTTTTGACCCCATTTGAATTTAAAGATACATGATGTATATTTTATAATTAATCATGGTGTGGAGCTAAAGGAAAAAGCCCCACCATCAATCTAGTTGTGTATGTTTCAGCAATTGGGATCGTTGTCGATGGTATATCATGCTATCTAGCACATTAGATTTTGGCATCATGTAAATATGCACATCAATTAAAATAAACCTACAGCTAGCTACGACGGTGCAACGTTAAATGAAAAGGGAATGATTTCCTAAGGTTAAGGGGGGGATTGTCTAACCCGTGGGAGCCTTTGGGGAAAATCCATGTGTCACCACCCTATTTGATTTGCTCACCTTCCTTGTCTCATCCAACCACCTATTTAGTGTTCTGTTGATTGGCTGGGGCAGTTATTATTGGAAGTGGTGGGTGGCAGGACTGTCAATATTTGCCACATGCCCACTCCACCAGTCATTTCTCCTCCTTAACTTGGGTAAGAGAACCACAACTATGCCACTTTCTTGGCCGTTGGATTCACTCTCACGCAGGGATGAGCAGGGGGTTCGGATGGCCTTCCTCATGTAGAGCAGAGTTAAGAAGGGGGGTGTTTTTCTTGTTGGGGGTTCATTCTCCCTTCTTAGAGGATTGCCAGCCTATGAATACGTTTTCCATCCCATTCACGCAGAGGATGGATTTTCCCTTTTTCCATTATCGAACTGTGGAATGTTTCAGTGGTTTTCACTGTGAGATCGGACTGTGTATTGTCCAGAAACTTTATTGTTGAACCAGGGACTATGGTTTCTTCGTGGATTGTCGATTATGGCCTCATCCATGAACCGTGACTATAATTTCCCCTTGTGAGATGTTTCTCTCCTGTTCACGCAGAGAGTCGGTGCTTACCCTCTCCATTGCCGGTTATGTAAAGGTTTCATGGATCCATTGTTGAGGAGGACTGTTGTTTCCCCACATTTGACAGCTAAGTTGTTGGTGCGATTTGGGTTACTGAAGGTTGTTGTGGAGTCGTTTTGGCCACGATAGGGCCAAGAACGACTCAGGGATTGTCTTCCCCTGTCCAAGCTGTGAAGTATGTGTTTGGTTGTAGGAAAGCAGTGGTTGGTCTTCGGACTGTGTAGAGTGGGATGGAAGGCTGGGTATGCTTGAGAAACCTGGGTTTGGGGAGCCACACAGACAGAGTTAGATGGCTGACTTTATTCTCCACAACCCCAGAAGAGCACTGGCAAGGGAAGTCAGGGCCTGAGGGACTGTGAAGTAGAGAAGGGACTTATTCCTGGTGTCAGGTGTGTGTGGTTGTCTGAGAGGTCAGTTTAGCTCTGGTGTAGGCATCCTTAGCTCTTCCATGAGCTCACCATCTTAGCATTTAGCTTCTCCCAGTGCCTTGATAGCTTGATAAGCCCTACTGTGTGGGATTGGCTGATTTGTGTACCTTGGCTATGTGTAAGCCTGCTTTGACATTTATTCCTTGAGGAATCATGCCCAGCTCGGGGGTGGCAGTGTTGCTAAGAGATTGATGAGCACGCTGACCTATGGTTGGGTGGAACGTTGCAGCGACATAGCTGGTTGCGGGATGAATCCTATTTAAGATAAGTATTCTTGTCTATTTTGCTTCTACATTTACATCTACTATTTAATGTCTAATGAATCATAATGATGAACATGTTGATGCCGGAATGTTTGTTTGATGCTGGAATGTATATGTTTTCTTCCGCTGTATGTTGAGTAACTATGCATCCTTGTATGTTTTACACATCTTAGCATGTTTTGTGTACTAAGCATTTTACATCAGCATTATATGTATGTTCACCTTCATGGGGATATTTTCTCGGAGGTTTTTGTTTATTTGGTAGTGTCCTCTTCATCGGTCGGAGGGTCGTGGACATTACAATCAACATCATCAACACAAGGTGTTGGTAGCACAACCACATCATCAACATAATCATACAAATGTTTAAGGAACATCATCATCAATATCAGTGTAGAAATACTAAAACTACATCATCATCATTAGTATAGAAATACTGAAACTATCTTATCAACATCAGTATAGAAATACTGAACTTGCCATATCATCAGTATGAAAATACTGAACTTTCTGCATCAACATCAGTATGAAAATACTGAACTTGACATATCAAAATCAGTATGAAAATATTGAACTTGCCACATCAACATTAGTATGAAAATACTGAACTTCTAGATCAATTTTTGTATGAAAATACTGAACTTGCCACATCAACATCAGTATGAAAATACTGAACTTCCACAACAGTATTAGTGTGAAAATACTGAACTTGCCACATCAACATCAGTGTGAGAATACTAAACCTGTCATATTAGTATAAGAATGTTGAAACTATATCAACAATAATCTTAACAACATCAGTATGAAAATATTGAACCTTCCATATCAGTATAGGAATACTGAAACTATCTCAACAATCATCTCAACAAAATCAGTATGAAAATACTGAAACCACTACAAAAACATCTTGTCTAGATTACTAACCCTTTTGGGCCAACAAGCCTAGTCAAATGTATTAATCTCCTTGGGGACCAAACAAGCCTTGTCAGGCTTACTAACCCTTCTGGGTCAACAAGCCTAGACAAACGTTCTGAAACCACTTCTTTCCCTATGACCATCTTAGAGCGGTATCTTGGTGAGTTCACTGGTAGATCCATACAGGAACTTTCTCTAACTTACTAAACCTTTCGAGTCAACAAGCCTAGTCATACAGATGGATCTCCTTGGGACCAACAAGGAGTGTTTGGATTACTAACCCCTTTGGGCTAAACATGTTGATCCAAACATACTAATCCCCCTAGGATCAACATGCCTCGTTTGACTTACTAACCTTTTTGGGTCATCAAGCCTAGCCAAACTTACCCTACTCTAGTTTGAGCTACCACCACTACATTATTCTACCATATTCCTTCACTCCCTCTTTTGAGGGAGGTCCTTTCGGATTACATCAAGCTTGTCTTGAAAGTATTCAAACTTTACATGAGACAGAGGCTTAGTCAACACATCTGCCACATGTTCCTATGTAGGAACATACTTGACCTTTATAGCTCCCTTCTGCAACTTATTTTTTATCATACTTATTTTTTTTCATTGTACATCCACAACTCGTATCATTCTTATTTTTTGCATCTACAACTTCATTGTACATCTGCAATTGCATTGTACATCCACAACTTGCATCATTCTTCTTTTCTACATCTGCAACTTCATCGTACATCAGCAAATTCATCATTTCTTTTCTTGTAGGTGATTGCATACAATCCTTCCTACAATTCAAATATAGTTGAATGATCAGAAACATTTCATAGAATATAATGGAAAATTATTATGCATAAAGATATGTGTTATATAATTATGCAACTATTTCAGTTAATACAACATTCATCCATATCCCGTATACATATGGTAACTTTTCTAGATGCCTTCCATCTCTACCGAGACATTATGTCAGCAAAGAGGTTTCATTCTAGATAAGTAGCAATGGAATGTTGTATAGAACCATAAGCTAGTTACCTATCATATTCATATTAGCAGTAAATTGTTCATAAATGCAAAACACTCTAACATGCATAATACACTTCCTAAATCTAGGAACATATCTATGTACATAACTGAACAACTAGATATATAGGAAATGACAATTCAAATACTTATCTTTGTTTTTAGGTAGACTCCATCTTGATCTATGTCTTCTTGAATTACTAGATTCTCTGCCAATGTGTTCACCTTCATCGTTTGATTCTGAGGACCTATTCCTATCTTGTTCATGATCAGAAATACTGAGCAATTTTTCTTACACCACATATCACATAGAACTGTGTATTGGTGTTGAATCTGTGGGTCCTACCAATGATGAAATGGATAAGAGTATGATATGCATCTACATCGATAGAATTCTTCTGGATCATATTCCTCATTGCTTGAGGAATCTTCCCTTGCTTTCTTCTCAGATGCCATATATTCATCCTTGGTTGCACTGAGAGAAACATTGGTCCACTTTCTTCAACATGTTGGAGTGATATTTTTTTTTGCAGCACTACCAACCCAATCAAATTCATTATCTCTCTACAGACATATTCTCTCATCTCTCGCATATATGAGACCATACTTAATTATATCCTTTAGGTACCACACCATTTTCTCTTCATATGGATAAGGAAAATATCTTCTGGATTTCATCATCATGTTAAGATTCTCGAAATTTGAGATCTATCGTAGTCACTTTCTCTGAGGTGGATCACCATCCTCCCTCTACATCTTGTGCTCTCTGCATCATGACATTGGAATGAAAGGTAGCCTACTCTACTACTAATATTATTGGTATCCATCTATGTCACCTGTCAAGGTCATTGGATATCAAGATCCTCCATTTTGAAATTTATCGGATTCTATCTTCAACCTGATCCTCAAGCTCCTCATGTCACTTTATGTGCTATCCCATGGGTGCCTACTGAGCTTGTGCAAATCCTTTTGTGCATAGGTGGTTTTTTGTAGAGAGTCTCAAATCATATAGGTTGCTCAATATGTTCTTATACTTTGATTACAGCCTATGTCTAGTGTAATATCCTCCACTAAATAGGTGTTTCTAGCCCCTAGAGCAGTGTATTTCCAAAATTGATCCTCTCTTTCTGATAGAAACCATGAACCTTGCTTTGAATCTTTTGATACTTCAATATGATGTATACTTGATATTCTAGATCTAGTTGGAAGAATTTACAAAACTTCCCTTCATGTCTTGAACTCATATCCAAACATCATTCTATATGATCGATTGGTAATTCTAGATCATCTCATCCTTCCATTCTTCCTTCTTGGGACATTCTTTCGCAAAGTGTCCTTTCTTATCACAATTGAACAATTGAGTTGTGAGATGGCCTTATTCTGAAGTCCTTTTATTCTTTGCAAGAATGTTCTTCCTTCTTGGTCTTTCTCTTCTTGGCATGAGTTGTTAGGATCTATCCATCTCTTCTTATTTTTCCATCAATCAATCTTCTTCTTACATGCATTCCTCCATAGGTGATATTCCTACTAGAACAACTCCCTTTAATGAACTTGGAAGACCATTCAAAGTTGTAATCTATGCCTCTGCTTCTTCGACATTGTCTCCAATGGCTTCTGATTTCTCCTTGCGATGAGATCTCCTTGTGAAGTAACATTGAATGTTTCTGACATTTTTATCTTCACATCCTTGAGTTGAGTTCTCAAGGTCATCTTCGTAAACATTGTTCATTGCATTGAAAAAATCCTCGGGATTCTTCAAGGATGATACATGTGATATCCAATGTAGATGGAAATACTCACCTTGATTTTGACTAGCTCCTTATTGTGCTTTGCTTTGACTTCATCTCCTTGTAGATCTGCAGCTTCTTCTTTGGCATAGTTGTCCATGGCATGCTTCTTCAAGTATGAGAAGCACTCTATACTTCCATGCTTATAAGTTCTCAACTCTTTTAGGCTTGTCCTCAAGCTTGGTATTTTTTATCATCATGATAATAATGAGAACCTCAAATGGAAATAGAGAGGATACAACTTACTAATGAGATTGTTTCAACTTGATGCTTGCTTGAAAGCTCTTCTAGAAGACTGCTTCTGGCGAACCTAGCCTTTGACATAGAAAACCTATTTTTTTCAATTTAGGTATATTTCATATCTGATTGGATATAAATATGTGCCTCCTCAAGGCAAGCTAAGCAACATACTTATTTTCCCAAAACTGTGGACAGAACTACAAAATATATGATGCCCTAGTTTTCCCTGACAACAGTGTTAGGTAAAAAATTGAAAATACACAAAATGAGAAACTTCTTACATAGAAATATGCACCCTTCTATGGATATTTTTATATTCCTCCTTTTTCAACTGATCGGTGGAGGTAAGTTCCTGGAACAAGAAGCCCCATTTTTTCTTCATTTTGTTCTCCAGAATTGTCTGGTCTTGTTTCTACTATAGCTTCGAACTTTCTACTCCTACAGGACTTAAAATCCATCCTGAGGTAGCCTGGTTTGTATTATTTACAACCCCACAAGTAAAACTAGAATTGGATTCACCAAGTGGGATTTATGCAAATTTTCCCAAGGTGACTTATTTTAGGACTATTCAACATATAGAAAATTGTATAGACTTCCACATGTCACTATTTCACCTATGGGGTGTGAAAATTTGGCCACAAAAACTACAGTATGTTACCTATATCCAAAATCTTGTGAAATATCGTTTGGACCTTCCTAGCCATAGATATAGTAATTATCCCTAGGTCACCTATTTAACGATGAATTCTAGGAGAGGATGGAACACTGATTTGGAGGAATCATATCTCCTATATTATAGTGAATCTGAAGCTGAAACTTTCACAAAATTTACAAAAATATTTCATCTTTGTCCTGTCAAATTTTCATATCCTTAGCCTTCTCCAAACGTGATTTATAGAGAAAATTCCAAGATGACTAATTTTTTCCTTCTAGGGTTTTTTCAGGCATGAAACCCTAATCTCTAGTAGTTGTAGTTGTAGCAGTGTTTCAGCTGCACAAAGACTTATTTCAGGGTGTCCTTGAACCCATTTATATTTTTAATTGTTATACAAGATCTAAAACATTTAGCATCATAACATCATAGCCATAAGCAAAGGATCACTGAAAGAAAGACAAGTACAACAACACAAAAGAACATAGATATTTGTCATGGGAAACCCTCATGGGGGAGAAAACCCAGCAAAACTTCCTCTATATACAATTCAACCAAGTACAGTGTAAAACCCCAAGAATAAGAATATATTCTCCTCTTCCACAATACTCTCTCTCTCTCTCTCTCTCTCTCTCTCTCTCTCTCTCTCTCTCTCTCTCTCTCTCTCGTGTAATGCTTGAGTGTAAGGTGTATAACAATGAGAGAGGTGCATCACCTATTTATATTCATTAGGTGAGTGACTTAACTAAATAACTAGGTCATCCAGGTTCTCTACTTAGGTCTGACCTACCTAGGAAGACTCAAAATACATTTTATATATTACTTTTATGGGTACTATTTCCCTGACTTACAACTAAGGGTTTACCTCATGACTTTTACATGACCAATTACATCAAGGACATATCTAAATGGAGGAATAACATCTTTGAAGGAGAATAAAACAAAAGTACAATAGAATATCTTCTGAATTTGTAATACTTTAACGCACTATGCCTTTGCCTGCCTTTTGGTTCTACTATTTTTCTCTAAAAGCCAACTTTTCCCTATAAAACAAGAAAATCTATCATATGAGAATCAAAATTATATATAGGATATGTCATGAAATAGATGATAAACAACTTTAATGAAAAATGCACATAAGTGTAAATGTACAAGGAATAACTACTTACTTATTTCCCAAACCAAGAGATGTCATATATTCTTCATTTCTTGTGATTTGTTCTTTATGAACAAGCCCATATTCTACAACATTTTCACCATTGTTTTGGCCACTTTTACGTGTTATCACCTTGTTCTTCATAGAATTTTATTTCCAACATTTCTCATAAAAAACATCATTAGTGCATGGGAAAGCAAAATGTTGATATCACAATGTAATACTTGGACCACTATTTAGACTACCAATTAGTCTTTAATTGGTGATGATTTGTGAACATGTCAACTTTGATTCAATTTGGTAACAAAACTAAATCTTGATTGCTAACTCCTTACCATGACCATCATGATGGAATACAGTCAAAGAATAATTCTTTCATCAATTGTTAACATTGAAACTCAAAAACATCCATTCATAGAAATTCTCAAACAAAATTTGATATTAAAGAACAAAAGGCATTCATATTTGAAATATTGCACAGTACCAAAAACAAATCTTTGGTTAATCCCATTTCCAAAACTATAAAATTCATACAAAGCTCAGTAGATAGTTTAGTACAACCATTGGTTAATACCATGTCCAAAAATAATAAAATCCCATTTCCATAGTGAAATTTTATTCCAAAAATTTAAGGTGACAAATCATCATCGCCGTGATTTTCATTGCCATCAATATCACAATCCTAATCACTCATGTATGCATCTACTTCATTTTTTCCATTGTCCTCATACAACATATTTTCCTTACCATGCATTACATTCTCTATCTCAGCCTCTTCATTGGGAATGAAAGTTTCTTCTTCAAATACATCTATATTGTCGTCTTAATCTTCTTTTTCCATTATTTCTTGTAAAATAGTACATTTCTCATTGACCATTATATCACCATATTCCATGAATTTTATTTTGGAACGAGACTCTACTTGAATGGCATACGACCATCCTGGGATTGTTATATCATCAATTATAAATGACTTGGTAATTTGAAGTGGGGAAACATACAACTCATTAGTATTTGATAAAATTTGACGCGTATTTGCACGTACAAATCCATAGTCATCACGTTGTATTGCAGATGGCTTGATCCATTTACATTTCAATAATATGGGACTAGACTCACCATAATCAACTTGAATAATTTCATGTATGAATCCAACATAAAGTTTCTTTTCAATGTTGTGATGAAATTCAACACCAAGAATACAATCACAATTTTCCTTTCCTGTTTCCTTTTCTTCCACTCTTAAATGACTACAATAGGCCCACATCCCACTGAAAGAAGTAGATATTATATTTGGAGGTTGTGAAAGCTCAATTTCCTTGATCGTGAAATCCCGACCTTCTTGTTATGCATCACTAATTGCATCAACAAAATTATCATCAAATTTTGGAAAAGAACCATCTCCAATATTCAAATCTTGAAGGGTACACTTTCGAGATGGCCACATCCCTGTTTGAATCTCTTCTCTGTATTTTCTACATAGAATATAAAAATACAAGATAGTAAGAATGATAATAATTTAATATAAAATTAAATAAATAAAATATCATGTAAATGATATTTCACATGCACCACTAATCAAATGAGGATGTGTTTTGAAGAACATAGGCATGTATCACATCTCTTTCCTCAATTGATATCTTCAAGCGACATCCTTTTCTTTCTAATAATTTTTCTGTAACTCTCTTGTATTCATCATCATCCCATACATCTCAACTCACATTACTAAAATCCTTCATATATTCTGTGCAAAATCCTATGGCCTCCTGCATTGAATATCCCTCACACTTGCTACCTTCTGGTTTTTCCTTATTATGAACAAAAATTTTCAAAACCTTCATATATCGTTCTATAGGATACATCCATATCAATCTTATCAAGCCACATTTCTCTAGTTCATGTTCTATATGTATAAGAAGATGCACATAAATATTGAATATTGTTGGTGCAAATTCTCGTTCCAATAAGCAAAGGACTTCAACCACCTCTCCTCTCAAAATATCAAAGTTTGAAGGATATAACACATGCATACTCATCTCTTCAATATTAGTCCCAACCTTATAATTTTCAATCTTGGACCCTTTTCCAAACTTGATATGACCGCGATAGGTAAAATATCCTCGGTCATGACATGATAGTAATGGGTCTCAAGGCCTTTTAAGCCACTATTGTCAGCATGCCTTCTAACATTACTAATCACATATCCAGTATGAAAGTAAGTCTGAGACAACAATGTTTCTTATATTTTTCATCACCATATTTTCCAACCCAAATATTTTGATGAATCTTTATTTCTTTAAGGTCTAAGCGTGATGACACTGAATCATATGTGCCAAAAAGGGTTTTTATAATAGAAAAAGCTATGTTTTTCTCAGTATGCATAAATTCAATAGTGTGCATAATGGTTATATGCTTAAAGTATGGAAACTTATGAAATATGCACAACTGTTTTACACCATTGTCATTGACTGGATCATTTTTACTACCAAGAATGCCACCATTTTCAATAAACTGCATTAATTTTTCTGCATTCTCAATAATGCAATCACTTGCTATTGTCGATGGTGCTTCATGATTCTCTTCTTTACCATTGAAACGTGAATTTTGTCAATGGTATGGATGATCCATTTTAAGGTAAGCACTATGTCCACAATAAATACACGTATGTATACTACTTGAGTGCCTCACAAAAGGATTAAATATGCAAGTTAGACATGCATTGTATCCATGAACATTGAGACTAGTCAATGTTCCATATGCAGGAAGATCATGTATCGTAAGAAATAAAGAAACTCTTAAAGTGAATTGGATTGAATCATTGTCCCTTAACATTTTAATTGCTTCAATTCATTTTTCACAATTTTTCTAGCTCATCATATAATGTCTCTAAATAAATAACAATTGTATCTAAATTCACACTTTTCTTTCCTGGTATAATCAATGAAAACATCAAGAAAAATGGTTTGGTTTCTAACCATGGAGGCAAGTTATAATTTATCAAAAACACTGGCCAAGTTGACCATTTATTACTCTGATATGAGAATGGGTTCACCCCATATAGAGCTAAACCCAACCTTATATTACAAGGATCTTGGGTAAAATCGAGCCATTTGTTGTCAAATTCCATCCACATCTTAGAATAAACCATAGGTAATTTTTTTCCATCAGTGCTCTTATTTTGGGCATGTAATTGCATAAGTTCAACAATGTATCGTCAACTATACATTCAAAGTAACCATGGGATTACTGGAAAGTGGAAAACAACCTCTCTAGGAGTTGAATTTGATTTCAACCCCGGTCTATACCTTGGTTCTTTACATTTCGAACATTCATTCTCACATGCATTATTTTTGATAAATAGTACACAACCATTCATACATGTGTGGAAGTTCTTATACCTTAATACTATCTTATTAATTTTTGTTTTACATGCACTCCATTTTTTAGGGAATGTGGAGTCATGTGGTAACAATTGATGTAGCAATGCCAATAACTCATCAACACTATCATTTTTCCAACCATGCACCATTTTCAAATTAAGAATTAGAAGGATTGTTGTCAAATGACTTAACCTGCATGTACCATAAACAGGTTTTGAAGCATCCTCCATCAATTTGTGCCAGTTATCCTTGAAACCCCCATTCATTATTCTGTTAATTTCAACCCCTTCATATAATATTGTTTCCTCTTCATCTGAATGTGTTACCTCTTTGTCTATGTTTTGTGCCTCTACGTCTCTCATTCTTTGCAATGGTATACTATCTCAATAACTATTTTGAGGGAAAGGGCTTATACCGCTATTACTGAATCTCAACATATGTTCAAATATCACAAGTCTTATTCTCATCTTTGCATCGAGACAATTTTTACATGGGCATACATATTTCTCCAAGCTCTTGTCATTGGATATTCACTCATCATGTGCATGGTATTCATTCATTGGCAAAACTATTTGAGACTCATCTTCAATTTTTTGCATTCAATTATGAAATTGGTATGTTAATCTTACTTTCTACCATTTTCATCTATCTCATCATGAATTGAAATGCAATATCAAAACCAATTCCTAGAGAGAAAGAGGGAATTTTAAGACTTAATTTTTACACTTTCCATTGAAAAAGGTTTATGAGGTTACTATATAGTAAGGTCAATGCATGGAAACAACTTTTCATTTCCCTAGATTATACATTAGGACCCATCATTAACCAACCTCCCAACCATTTAAAATTATATCAATTCCTAGTTCATAGTTGATAGACCTTTCCCAAACTTTAGTTTCCTTTCACATACACCTTTAAAGACAAACCTAAAAGCATTTTTAGTTTCTTACAGGGACCTAAAACTAGAGATTGGAAGCTAATATTTCAGCTGCTGCAAAGTGTTATAATGTAGCCAGGGATTCCCTATGGGGCCATGCTTCGGGTACATAAGAATGTGCCCAAAATTGTACACTATTCCTAAAATAACAAAGTCAATAGAGGTGCACACATCATAGGGAAGGGAAATGAATTATTTCTCATGATAGGGGATAGGAAAAGATAGTGTAACTAGGACACTAAAACTAATTGTGTATTTTGCCTAGATTCGTTGGAAATATGCTTGTGTGACAATGATAAGTCCATCTTCACTTCCTACTGGAAATACACACAACAACAATCATGTGTGTATTCATATGCAAGCTCTCATCCACATTTGTCCCCAGAATATTATTTTGAGGAAAAGATGACTGAAATGTTAAGAAATAGGTTGCTCATGCTTGATCCAACTTTTGTCATACATTAGGTGTGAACACAAGTTGTTGTGACCCACAAAATTCAAGCATATCCATGTAATTCTAAATCCACAGAAAAACACCCTTTAACACATATGAGAACTGGTTTTAAAGCTAATAGAAATACACCCAGATCTGGAAATAACCCTTTATGGGCATGTCTTACCAGCTAGTTACCTTGTGGTTGATTATGGGCATGCCTTACCAACCAAATTTGACACTAATTGTGCCCAAACATTTACACTAATTTTACACTAATACATAGGAATGTGCCCAAAACTTTACACTAATCCTAAAATAACAAATTCAATAGGAGTGCCCTAATCATAGGGAAGGGATATGAATTCTTTCTCATGATAGGGGATAGGACAAGATAGTGTAACTAGGAAACTAAAAATAATTGTGTATTTGACCTAGTTTCGTTGGAAATATGCTTGTGTGACAATGCTAAGTCCATATTTATGAAGATGTACTTTGAGTGGGAATGAATAGAAGGACCAAGTGGCACAAGTCAAAACACTAAGAAGACCTTTGTACCAAAAAAAGAGTAAAGTCAAAGGGTCAAATATGAAAAATAATTAAACCCTAATGTCAACTCATAAAAATGTGGAACCAATTCAAATGCTTGATAGTCGATAAATAAAGAACAATTGCAAATCATTTTTAGATACAACTTCATCACTTGACTGCTCCTTTTGGACTAAGGCAACTTCGTGGCTAAGATTATCTTCGTCTTCTCTATGGAAGGAAATTTGTGACTAAGTTCTTTATTTTGTTTTTCCAATTTCCCTAGTGTGGCATCCTAGCCTGCTAGGGTTTCTCCATCCACATATTAGAGTCCACGGTGGTGTTCACGGGATGCTACAATATAATTCCATACCTTTGCTGGTGTTCATGAGAAGCAACAACCACTACTCCCATCTTCGTTGGTGATCACAGTAAGCTGCAGAAGGCTGCTCTCTTCTTCACTGGTGTTCATGTGTAGCAGAAAAAAGGCTGCATACCCTTGTTGGTATTCATGGGCAGCAACAAAAGCATTCCATACCTTCACTGGTATTCTATGGAAGCAGCAAAAGGTTTCCCTAACCCTCATTTCTTCTCTCCATTGACAGAAACAACATACAAGAGGTCACGGGAATAATATAACAGGTGACAAGAAGCACTCAACAGATATCGAGAAGCTGATTGATGATATCAGGCAGTAGGTTGATGGTCTCGGGATGTAGGTTGATGTTCATGGGAAACATCAGTATGGATGATACAAGTGGTTAGGGTTTGTAGCAGAAGGTTTCTATAGGACTCAACATTATATTACCCTCCACGTGGAAAAACCAGCAGCTATCATGTTAGGGCTTCCTTCACTTCAGAAACTTTTTGTACATTCATCTCAAAATTCTGAGATCAAATTATCTTCTTTCATGTACAGACTCAGTGATCTCATTTAGAGGATGAATTAATAATTCTTTGTGTTTTTTTTCCTTTAAAGGTTTCCCCATGAAAAATCATTTGTTCAATTGTGTGATTCTTGGTTGACTACTGTACTTTTCTCACTGTTGTTTACTTTTCAAGTTTTATCTCTATTACAGTCTGCAATTTTTAAGAATGTCATGCACATGTTAAAATTCAACATATCCATGTAATTATAAATACACACAAAATTACCCTTTAACCCATAGGATAACTGGTTTTAAAGCTACTAGAAATACATCTAGATCCAGGAAATTCCCCTTTATGGGCATGCCTTACCAGGAAGTAACATTGTGGTTGATTATAGGCATGCCTTACCAGCCAAATTTTACATTGATTGTGCCCAAAATTTTACACTAATTTTACACTAATACATAGGAATGTTCCCGAAATTTCACTCTAATTTTACACTAATACATAGGAATGTGCCCAAAATTTTACACTAATCCTAAAATAACAAAGTCAATAGGAGTGCACACATCATAGGAAAGGTATATAGAGTCTTTCTAATGACAGGGGATAGGACACGATAGTGTCACTAGGACACTAAAACTAAGTGTGTATGTGACCTAGCTTCGTTGGAAATATGCTTGTATGACAATGCTAAGTCCATCTTCACTTCCTACTAGAAATAAACACAACAATCGTGTGTGTATTCATCTACAAGTTCTCATCCACATTTGTCCCATGAATATTATTTTGAGGTAGAGCTGATTGGAATGTTAAGAAACAAGATGCTTGCACTTGATCCAACTTTTTCCATACATTAGGTCTTAACACAATTTGTTTTGACCCACAAAACTCAAGCATATCCAAGTAAATCTGAATCCACAAAAAACACCCTTTAATACATAGGATAACTAGTTTTAAAGATACTAGAAATACACCCAGATCCGGAAATACCCCTTTTATGGGCATGCCTTACCGGCGAGTAACCTTGTGGTTGATTATGGGAATGCCTTACCATCCAAATTTTACACTAATTTTTCCCAAAATTTTACACTAATTTTACTCTAATACATAGAAATGTGCCCAAAATTTTACACCAATCCTAAAATAATAAAGTAAACAGGAGTGTAGTGAATATGAGTGCACTCATTATAGGGAAGGGATATAAATTTTTTATCATTACAGAGGATAGGACAAGACAATGTAAGTAAGACACTAAAACTAATTTTGTATTTGACCTATCTTCGTTGGAAATATGCTTGTGTGACAATGCTAACTCCATCTTCACTTCCTACTGGAAATACACACAACAACAATCATGTTTGTATTCATCTAAAATCTCTCATCCACATTTGTCCCCTGAATATTTTTTGAGGCAGAGCTTACTGGAATTTTAAGAAACAGGATGCCCATACTTGATCCAACTTTTGTCATACATTAGGTCTGAACACAAGCTATTTTGACCCACAAAATTCAAGCATATATATGTAAATATGAATCAACAGAAAAACACCCTTTAACACATAGGAGAACTAGTTTTAAAGCTACTAGAAATACACCTAGATAAAAAATAACCCTTTATGGACATGCCTAACCATAAAGGAACTGGAAAAACCCTACTTAGGAAGGAACGTTGCATATGTGAGAAAGGAATTGGAAAAACCCTACTTAGGAAGGAGAATTGCAGCTGTTAGAAAGGAACTAGAAAAATCCTACTTAGGAAGAATGAATATTATGGAATTGTAAACGTAAGGTTCGCCACCTCATATTTTTAGTGGAAACGATGTTTGGGATTCTTACAAATATTACAAAATAAAATCTTGGTTTAAATACAAAGGACTAATCAACAGGATGATCCTAATAATTTAAAGACCGACAAACAGGGAAATCAATTAATTATTCCTAAGCTCTAATGTAACAGGTTACCTTCGCTATTTCAATGTCACTCTGAATAGGGAAATCAATTAATTATTCCTAATTTGTAACGGGTTACCTGCGATTAATCAAGAATGTCAAATTAGGTTGCGAAGCACGCTCGACTAAAAGGAGAGGTTGTTTTCTATAATTGGTATCTTATCAAAGTATCTGAGACGAGTAGCCTAGATGATTGTCTGCCAATGATCGATCAACTATCGACAATGTACTTCTTTATAGAAATGAGGTCAATAATTTCTACAGGTTCTACCCTCTTCCCTTGGAGAATACTGGCTCTGGTATGTGTACTCATTGCACTCCACTACCTCATGATCAAAATGAAATAAAATCAATAAAATACATGCTTGGCTTGTGGCTTATGGAAAAATGTAAGAGGTACAAGGCTTGGTGGGATTGATGTTGAAAGAAGTTGGGCTTGGCTAATATGAATGGTGAAAGGCATCACGCTGGTCTCTTTCACGCCAGGTTTAAAGAAGCAATCATGTGGTATTAATTGACTTCAGCTAGTACAAACGAAAATGTAAATAAGAAGGAGAGGTATATTTGTACTAACTAGAGAAAGAGAGGTATATTTTTACTCCGCTACTGCAGAATCCCTCGCCCCCTCTTCAAGAGCCTCCAAGTTCTGTCAATCAAGTTTCTCTCCATTTCTATGAGTCCCTCTTATAATCTTGGAAAACCCCAAAACAAACATGCAATTGGAATCAGTTATTAAATTCCCTAACCCCTGATTTCACACCCCATCACCTCTTAGACCCATAGAAACCCCCTTCCATGCCGCCAAGGCCAAAATTTGGAGCCAATAAAGGGTTTTATAACCCTGGTAATGTAACTCCATTGAAACCGAACAATGCAAACTCAACTCTAACCACATACTTGGCGGTAACATAGACCTACATCAACATGGACATTGTAATTGGAGCTCTGTCCTCATCGTCATCGAAGGTCGAGTCGTGAGGTCCTTAGTCAGCATCATGGTGGTGGATAATATGGCTTAATTCCAATGTTTTTGGTTTGTAAATGTGCCATAATCCTTTGTCCATTTTCCCTTGGCCCATGTAATGGTATTCCATGAATGGAACATAACAAAAAAAAATCAACGAATTATTAAACCATTGGATTAGTTTAATATATAATCATATTATAATGCTTTCAAGGAATTATTAATTCCTTACAATAGCTTAATATATAATATGATACTATATAGTAATTATAATCATATTGATTAATTATTCTATATTATATGGTTATTAGTTTATAATATAGATTCGTCACTAAATACATTAATTAGCCCATATTTTTACTCATCACCACAAGGTAGGTATTCCACTTTGAAATAATTAATCTCACAATATTAAATTAAAAGGGTTGATGTCCCTTAATTAATTAGTCTATATTTATATCATGGATATAAGTTCGTGAAACAATATTATATTTTACAAGTTGTTACTACAAAAAAATATACTCACCGATCATAAGTCGACCAATACACAACGTCAAACCTCTAATATAGCTAGTATTATGCCTTAATTACTTATGATTCAAAATGTAATATTATAACAATCCGCTCCAAATACATTCTATAATATTAGGCTCGTGATGTAAAATTTTATTGCAAATGTAAATTAGTTAATAATCCACACCGTGCATAATTAATATTGTAATATCACATTAATTAATATATTGGAATTCTTGCGCCATTTTGTGAAATGGCGAACCTCCATGTCACTATTCGATTAAAGGTTTTGTGGCATGTGATGGTCATTTTCACTACGACGTAGAAACATTTTCATATTATACTGATATTCACGGCTTCACTGCAAATATTCCTAATATTTCTTCGACGCTAGCTAGTCGCAAATTTTGGAGTTGCTACATAACTCGAAAAATGAATTGGATATTATATGAATCCATATACAACGTTACAATTTACTAAATTTTAACACTGCAGATGGATTCGGAGACCGAATCCATCTGCAGTGTTAAAATTTAATAAATTGTACAAATTTATTGTCAAAATTGTAATTTTCCATTATCGGAGTAGCATAATTAAAAATGACCAAATAAATGACCAATTGTTATGCGGTCGTTTTTAGTTTAGATCTTATCCTGTTACCAAATTAGTCATTTATCTTGGTCATTTTTAGATTAGTTCTTATCCCATGACCAAATTAGTCATTTATCTTGGTCATTTTTAGGTAGCTTAGTTAAAATTCTCAATTTTGATAATTTATCCCCTAAAAAAACCATGGTGACCAAATTTTTTGGTCACCTAATCACTTATCGCTCATTTTTTACTAGTGTATGGGAAACCATCCATCGTTGTATCTATTTACGAGTTTCCCGAAGAAGGTTTGTCCATAATGAGTATACTCTTCAAGCTCAGTGTAGGGGAACAAAATATAAATTGCACCTATTTTAGGTGTGGAGTCCTCAAAATTAAATATCACCAAGTAATTACACTAGGAAGGAACATTATTGGAGAAATCCCCATTAATTATATAAAAATTCCCACTAACAAATATCTACTCATTGTCTTCTCCATTATGCTAGCCTCCATTGTTGATGATAATCCTATTAGATAAGCTTACACAAATGATACTATATATGTGAAGGAAAAAATATTGAATGTATTTCCTAAAGTGAAACCTAAGCTCTGGAATGAAGAAATCCAATTCCAAGTATGAACGTTATAAACAACGAAACCCTAATCTTTCCATTACTGGCGGAATTTTACATTCAGTAAACCAAAAAAACGCCTATTACAATCAATCGACATTTCGAACAGCTAATATAAGTTGGTTCATAAGTGGATACATATGAGTACACCAGCATATAAACATCATAAATGTGGATGTATCAAGCACCAAGAGGCATCCAATTTCTTGAGGCATTTTTTTTAACGAAATATGGATTTTTTACATTATTCTTTATTCGGTTTTATTTTTTATTTTATTTTATGATCCCATATATAAAAATAATAATTACTTTTTATTTTTGGTACATAATGTGAGTTCATTACGTGTAACATTACACATATTCCCCATACTAGGTTGTAATCACCTCGCTACTCTCGGTGCAAAGATGAAATTTAGAAGGATCTACAAAACCAGGATCAAGCTCAAAATTTTGAATGTCGTCTAAGTCCAATCACATAAACCTTCACCCTATAAGTGCAATTCGATGTGGGTGAACTATGAATCACTGCAACATTTATATCAGATGAAATCATTCCTAATTTTTTATCTATGTTTCCCAGTTGTTCAACGGGGGACAACAAGTTCGACTGAATGAGTCGAGTCCTATTATGGTGAAAGAAATATAGAATATGTTGACAAAGAAAAGCAATTATGAAATAAGAATATTTTTATTGAAAAAATGAAAGAATTCAAAAAAAAATTATTCTATTACTTCTCTATGTACTATGTTACATGCATCACTTACTCCATAATACATTAATGTACATGTTCAAATAGAGTGTGTTAGAATTCTTGGGTCCATTCCCGTTGTGCTCATTTATAAGAGAAATTATAATGGTTGGAGAAGCACAACTGTACTGTCACAGTTGATTGGTAGACAGAGTGACAATTAGTCGAAGTCGGTATTGTCGGTGTGTAGTGGTAGGTGTCGACAGATCATGTTACAGTTATCATTCTTCGACGAGTTATATTGTGGTTGGTTATGGTAGTTGTCATTCGTCGTCTTCGACCAGTGATGTGAGAAGATGACTAGGACTAGGCCAACTAGTGGAATAAGCCAATAGTCTTCATGAATGGATCATTCCTCCCTCCTTAAGAAGAAAGGGTCCCCATTTCTTTCTTAAGTGGATGAGGAAACTTCCTGGATAGTTCATTAGTAGAATACCACTTTCCTTGGGCACAGAGCTATCCTGCTTTAGCTACCTGAAACAAGGGAAATTATTGCATCCTTGTATGGAGTACTCCTCATCCCACGATTGTGTCACAAGGAAGAGGCTCCTGAACATCTGGATGTATGTCTTCAGGTTCTGTTGTCTACAAGTATGTTTGTTCTAGAAACAGTGCATGATATGGTTGAAGCAAATCCACATTAAAGACTAGATGTAGACCTAGGTATGAAGAAATATTGAACTTGGAAGAGTTTTCTCCAATATGATCAAGAAAATTGTATGGACCATAATGAAAAGGCTTTAGCTTCTTGTATGGACCAATGAAGCATTATTTCTTGAGGTGTATCCAGACCTGATCCCCAACTTGAAAAGAATGAGGAATACAATGCTTGTCGTGTTGGGCCATATATTTCACATTAGCTCACTATAACATATCTTGTGCTTGTTTCAGAATGTCACAAATTTGATCCCTATACTTGAGTGCTTTCTCAACTTCTAATTTTCCATGATTAGTTTCATCCAATTGTGTCGAAGTAGTGATCAATTCAATTGGCACTGAGGGTTGAAATACATAATATATTTCAAATAGACTCTTTCCTATAAAGTTTTTCTTAGAACGATTGTAACTAAGTTGAATGTATGGGAGACTTTTATCCCATGTTTGATGATGCTTGTGGTTATATAGGTAGAGTAGTTGTATAACCAAGTGATTCAGTACTTCTGCATTTCCATCTATCAGAGGATGGGATGTTGTCGACAATGAGAGATGTGTGTCAAGTTTCTTCCAGAGGATTTTCCAGAAAATGCTGACAAATATTGCATCTCTATTGGAAATAATAGTTGTCAATAAGCCAAAATGCTTCCAAACATGTTCAAAGAGGAGTTGACCAGTGTGTTGCGATGTCATCATCTTTTTGCAAGGAATGAGAATGACCATCTTGGAAAATCTATCCACTATGACAAATATCGCGTCATGTTGATTCTTGGCGATAGGGTATCTGGTCAAGTAATCCATAGATATAGATTCCCAATGTCGATTAGGAATAGCAAAGGGTGTATATAAGCCTTGTTGTTTGTCAGGTGGTTTAGCAATGACACAAACCATGCATGATCATATGTAATTGTCGACATTATATTTAAGTGTATTCCAGTAAAAATACTTCTAAATAATGATGAGGGTCTTCTCCACTCCAAAGTGTTCTACAGTCTTATTATAGTGCACATCCCAAATGAGTTTCTCTCAATGCTCACGTGTCGGTACATAAAGCTATCTAAGCTTGTATAGTAAGGTGTCTTTCAGGAAATAGTCGGTGGTAGATGACTTTTCGATATGAATTTGTTGGTAGACTGATGAAAATTCATTATCTACTTGATAAAACTGAGGCCAAGTGGTGGTGTCATATCCTTGCATACTCATCACTATGAGAAGGAGAGTAATTGTTGGTCAACTTATACAATCAGATGTAGAATTGGATTTTCCTTTTTGATACTTAATTATGAGTTAGAATTGCTGTAGGTAATTAATCCACTTGATTTATCGAGTTGTGTGCATCTTGGACTGGGATGGGGAGAATTGTACATTTTTATAGTCAGTATGAATGACCATTTCCTTGTGAAGGACATAATGTTTCCATTGCTTGAGTGCTTGATGTGGTGTCCCTAATCCTCCGATTGTCGAAGAGGACACTACCACCATACGATCTAACCCGAGAAACTAGCCCCATGAAGTTTGACATAAAAAGGAAAAGCTTTAAAAGTAAAACATGGATACTTCTTTACCATTCAGTGGAAACAAAACCATACATTCAAGCATTTGGCATGTTCATTGTAATTCATTCAACAGTAAATACAATTGCAGAGATGAAATATACAAGATAAACAAGGGCACTTATCTTATACAAAGCTTGTCCCACAACCAGGTACATCGCTGCAACATTCCACCCAACCATAGGCCAGTGTGCTCCTTAATCTCTCAGCAACACTGCCACCCCTAAGTTGGGCATGATTCCACAAGGATTAAGGGGAAGCCAATCGACTCACATGTAACCAAAGGTACACAACTCAGCTAAGCCAACACAGTGGGTTTAAGAGGCTATTCAGGAAACTGGGGAAACTGGATGCTAAGCTAATGGGATCCTTCAAGAGCTAGGACACCTACACCAGAACTAGCCTGACTTCTAGGACACCCACACACACCCAACACAAGGAAATCTGCCCCTTCTCTACTACACAGTCCCTCAGGCCCTGACCTCCCTTCCAATGCTATTCAGGGGTTGTGGAGGAGAAATCTGGCCCTCTAGCTCTGTTTATGTGGCTCCCAAACACACTAGGTTATCAAGCATACCAAGCCTTAATTCCCACTCCAACACAGTTCGAAACCAACCACTGCAGACGTGCAGCAAAACAAGAGATTCATAGCTCTGACTGGGGAATCCAATTCCTGAGTCGTTCTTGGCCCTATCATGGCCAAAATGACTCAATAAGAATCTACAGCAACCCAAAAAGGAAATGATCCCTCATCAAACCAAAATTCATGGGGAGAACAACAGCCCCGATCTCAACACTGAAGCAACGAGAAATACACAGCCCGAAATGGAAGGGGATATCCGACTCTCAGCCTGGACAAGGGGACATATACACAAAACCCCAAGTCGGTATGAATAATACACACACCCCACAGAAATCATGCCCCTGAGGCTGCTCTTCCAGCTCGCTGCGTGAGGAAACAGTCCCAACCTGTGCATGAGGAGAAGTGAGAACGACCGTCTGTGTGAGGATAAAAAAATGTGGGTCTTCTGCTCCTGCGTGAGGTAAAATGAAGGACATCTCCTCAGGTATTGTGTGTGGTTAGGAGCTGATAGCCCTGCCAAACTGATGCTATCCATGTAGACGTCTTCCCAAGGTAATAACTTCCCCCACCAACTCCTGCTGAATTAATTCGGTTGGTAGGTGAGACAAGGGGAAAAAGGGTGAGTAAGACAAAAAGAGTGGTGGACATCTAGATGGGTTCACCTCTAGACACTTGGCTATTCCCCAATGGCTTCCACGGGTTAGACAATCCCCCCCCCCCATTAACCTTAGGAAATCATGCCCTTTTCATTATCGTTGCACCGACATAGTTGGTTGTAGGTTTTTGATTAATTTTGCATACACACATGATGTCCAACATTTTAACGTGCATGGATAGCACAAAATACCATCAACATCACTTCCAATCGCCGAAACACAAAACACTAATTCATGGTGGGGCCTTTGCCTTTAACTCCACACCATGATTAATTACAATATTACATCATATACCTTTTAATGCAAACAGGGTCAAAACCAGGGTATTACACTTGAACAATGGCGTAAATATCATTTTGCATACATTGAATACCTCCTAAAGGTGTCATTAAAGGTTTCTAAATGAAAATTGACTGAGTAACTAAACTGTGTGATCACCATGCTCATGGCATAATCTAAGGTGTCTATCTCAATCTCAAAAGGTTGTTGCAAATCAAGTAACACAAGTATTGGTGCAGTACGGAGCTAGTGCTTAAGCTTCTCAAAATATTGTTGTTGTATTAGGTTCCACTTGTAAACAATGATTCCATTCCCTTTAGTCAACATATCCAATGGCCAGACTATGTGACTAAAGATGAGTATAATCCGTCAATAAAATTTTGCAAAACCCAGAAAGATTATTAGTTCATGTCAGAGAGGAGGGAGTGAATCAGTATTGATAACTTTTAACAATTTAAAACCACTTTTAAATTATTTATTAAAACACAGAATCAACAATATACACCTAACACAACATTTATCATGGAATCCCAATTGGGAAAACCAAAAACACTTTCTATAACTGCAAATTATATTTACAATTGTTTTTGCAAGTTACAACTTGTTGAAGACACCAATCCCCAAGTTTTTCAGCTATAACACCCTGTTATTCTGTCTGCTCCAATGGACAAGGATGATACAATAGCTTTTTTTCTAGCCACTACTGGAAGGAGGATACAACCCCCTTGCAGGCTTGCAGCCTGCCCTAGCACCACCCTACCACCCTAATTTTATCTTTTTCTTCAATTTTGTTACTTATTATTCTTAACTCCATTGTTCTATGTCTTCTCTTGTTGTTACATTGATATGGATTGTTGAGACATCTTTCTTCCACTTCAAACTTCTTGTTTAAATACTTCTTTCATCATGTCTTTGAACCATTGTGTCTTTTCATCATTCTGTCCCTTCATTAAAACCTTTTCACCAATGCATCTATTCATTATGGAAATGTGCCTTTTTATGAACTGGTGCTAAACAGCCTGAAACCCTGTTTTGGTAGACCTGTAATTTTGTAGTCAAGTACCTTTTAGGATAAATAAGACCATGGTCAGATGCACACATAAACAAGCTACATCTTGATGGTCTCATATTATTTTTGTCAATTTTCTACAAAATATGGTGGGCATTTTACTAGGGAAACTTAAACCAATTTTTCAATACTTCATCAATTTTTTAGATAATTTTCCAAAACAATCTAAAACCTCATTTTGACAAACATGTAACTTTTTCTTCAAGCACGTTTTAGGAAAACTAAGACCATGTTTAGATGCGCACATCAACAAAATAAATCCTAATTGTCTCATATAATTTTTATCAGTAACCTACAAAATATGGCGGGCATTTTACAGTGGCCACTTAGGCATATTTACCAGAACTTAAACAATGCAAATCATGCCAAAAAGCACTTTTGGAATACTAATAACTTCACCTTCAGAGAATGTCTTGAAAAACAAATCATATGGTTAGATGCACAAGAAAATAATCTATATGTGTATATCCTCATAATCATTTAATTCATAAAGTGCAGAATATGTAATGTATTTTACAGAGGCCCCTTAGGCAGATTAAGAAGAATTTATACTTAGTCAAATTTTTAGAGTTTCTGCAAGAGTTTTAGCAAGTTGCCATACTTTTACAGAATGGTGTCAAATTGTAACAATGACTTCATGAGAGGACTAAAACACCATCATATGACTTTGCAACCTCATCACACATGCCACATGCCATGTCATCACTTCCTTTGTTATTCCTTTGCCATTAATAAACTCTGATTTTTCCTATACTTGATCAATTTTCAAAGTTTCAGCGAGTTTCCATATTTTACATAATGGTGTGAAATTGTAAAAATGACTTCATGGGAGCACTAGAAAATCGTCATATGAATTTGCAACCTCATCATACATGTCATGTCATTTCCTTTGTCATTAATGAACTCCTTTGACATCAATGGCAACCATACTCAACATCATGGGAGCATTGGAACATCATCATATGAATTTGCAACCTCATCACACATGTCACGTCATCACTGTAATCTAATTTCCTTTGTCATTAATGAAATCCTTTGACACCAATGGAAACCATACTCCACAGTTTTAAATTGCGAAAATTAAGCCTCAATATATTGTAGGTATTAGGGGGTGGGGAGTAGGGTATGGGCAGTTTATAGGCATTGGGGGGGTTTAAAAGGGGTATCTAGTAAAAATTAGGGAATATCTTTTAAAAGTAGGGTTTTTTTAATTGGAAATATATATATTGGGAGGGGGGCTCAACAAAAATATTTTGGTAAGTATTTATCAATATGCAGTGAAATTGGGGGTATTATTTAATATCCCATGAATGAAAGTGTTATGGATTAGTTTCACTAAGTGAATACCATGTGGCTTATCCTAAGTAAATTGAAAGTTCACACATCCTCACCAATTCATCCCTACATATGAGTATTATACACAGTCGATTATTGGTTTTCATTCATGACTACATAACATCTCTAAAACTTTTGCATCAAGAACCCTATACATAAACTCAAGTGCTCCTTTCTTGGGAAACCCATATCCCCATATGTGCATACACACATCAGTCATATGTCTAGTTGGAATGTGGTTAAATGTTATCCTGAATGTGGGATGAGTCATTAGAAACCTCTGAAAATAAAGTAAATAACTCTAATGTGAAGGGGAAAAATTGTCTCACGTGAAACTAGTTATGTCAGTGGTCTAAAGATATAAAAAACTCTCGCTGAAATATAATATCCCACCTAATCATCGTGGGCGTCTATAGTAAAGTCTCTACATAGTATAACATAATACAGCTAATGCATTTCCCATTAGTGAGATGGTGTTCTATGATGGTAACAAACAAGGTTAAACACCTGACCTCCTTTGACTAAAATGTATGTAGCCTCAATTGGCCCCCACTCACCTGAAACTCATTAGGACGAGTAATAACTACACTATTGAATCAATGAACATGCATCAACTAAGTTTGAGCTACTCACCAAGTGGTATATCAAGAAAATGGGGCAATTCCTTCCCCTTCAAAGATAAGTCTATGATGAAATAAACATTCACCTCTACATGCCGACACCAAATATTGAGACTGGCCATGAAGGAATTCCTATCATGATCCCAATGATGGATAAAATCTATCAATAGCTCAGTCTAACCCCCAATATATTTAACCTCCTCATAGAACTTGAGGAGGTTGACTTCAGATAATATATGTTGAGTCACATTATAAATAGGATAAGGAATCACATCTCTCTCCCTCTCTCTTGTCTTCCATACCTCATCGACATTATACATATTGACATGAGGTGGTAGTGGTGATTATATTTGATTTAGATACAAATTTTATCTTGAATTATATTACTAAAATAAAAATACATATACAAAATATGTACATGAAATACTTATTATATTTTTTTTTAATTGGGCCCAACAAACATTTCCATTACCAGTGCATATGATTTTAAAAAGGAACACCATCAATGGTGCACTACAATTACATGATCACAACATCCACATGGAACCCACTTTTATAGTATAGCACCATCAAAAGGGATAATAAATTAAAAAAAATGCATCACAAGCAATGTGTAAGAATTCAACATGAAGCACCAATGAATGGTGTTCCTAGAAACAAATTTCAAAAACCATGGAATACAAATTTTGCAAATTCTTTATGCATTAAGGGTGTGCCTAGGATAATAAAAATACCAGTAATTGTGCTTTAAAGATATCATCGTTAACGGTGCTCCATAAGGCACACTAGTGCCTATTTTTTAATTTTAGTATTTATACATCAATGATGCTCCCAATCTAGTAGAAATCATTGTTATCAGTGCACCAGAAAACATATTGTTTCTTCACAATATAACGCGTCAGTCTCTCAGTCTCTCAGTCTCTCAGTCTCTCAGTCTCTCTCTCTCTCTCTCTCTCTCTCTACACTACGATTGCACCTAATCTATCCAATGCACCAGTAAAGGTTCAAAATACAAAGAGTTGTTAGTTATCAGTGCACCAGAAAACATATTGTTTCTTCACAATATAACGCGTCTCTCTCTCTCTCTCTCTCTCTCTCTCTCTCTCTCTCTCTCTCTCTCTCTCCCTCTCTCCCCACTACGATTGCACCTACTCTCTCTCTCTCTCTNCTAATCTATCCAATGCACCAGTAAAGGTTCAAAATACAAAGAGTTGTTAGTTGATGGTGTGCCTAACAGTAGAACACACCATGCTCAGTCAAATGCACCATTTCTTAAGTAGAGGATCACACCATTAGAGGTGCATTATATGTTACATTATTTCTATTGCACCCCTAACACGTCATTTTATATAACTCCCCATAGCATTATCGAGAGCATTGGTGAGGTTATCAAAACATAATTACCACATCACATTTGGTGCGAACTGTTTGGTGTGTTTATGTGAAATGAATGCATCGAACATTGGGCGAATTGCAAATTTACAATATGCCAATGTACCTTGCGTTCCATGGAGCACTGGTGTAAATTTTTTAAAATTTGTGAATATTTTTAACTCTATAAAGACAAATTTCAAAATGTAATCCATTAAAAATTTTAAATTGAAGGATAATGATTGATTTACTTGGTTCCTTTCACACTGATGAGCCATGGTTTCCATGTATAGGAAAAATGAAAAGAAAAATTGTATTGTTTGGAAATTCCAAAACAAACACAAATCAACCTCCGATTCACAGAAATTATTGTTTCAAGGAGGCATAGTTGTCATGTACAGGAAAAATGAAAAAAATGTATTGTTTGGAAATTCCAAAACAAACACATATCAAACTCGGATCCACATGAATCAACAAGTATTGTGGTACGAGAACACTTTAGCATGGGTTTTTTTGTAGGATCTTAAGTAACAGTGCTTGTATGGCTCCAGAGAAGCATTTTAACAATGTAAAAAATGATTTTATAGTCTATTTGTTTTATTTTATTCTACCCTAATGAGGTGTGCAAGTAAATTTTATGACACACTAATGTTGTCTATGCACTAAAGAACATTGAAAAAAATATATATTATATTTTAATTCTTTTATTAATGTATAGTCTGTTTTTATCAAAACTCACCAATGCTTATATTGAAATTTAAGTGCGCTAGTGCGTTTGGTAAGAAATAATGCACTACGAAATTTGAAATATTTTTTGTTTTACTACAAAAATATTACCCTTTTGATGTGTTATTCAAAAGAGAATTTGTGTGTTTGTAGTTACAAAGTACATCGAATAATGTATAGATTATATTTTAAAGTTTGGAATCATTTCAATGATTCAAATCCGCCATTTGTATATGCACCGGTGCTTATGTCTTTATTAGGAATTTAGGATCAACATTGTTTATATTTTTTTTTTATTTAAAAAATAAATTTAAATTGATAGGTCATTTGAACTATTGGATGCATTCATAAATAGTAAAGCGCATAGGTGTGGTTATATATAATAGGCGCACCAAATACAAAACATCCACAAAAAACTCTAGGCATCCATCTTCGTTATAAACAAATAAAGACTTTTTTTTACTGGAGGTTCCTTGAAAACCTTCGCTAGATGGTGTCCTCCTTGTAGTGACAACTCTCTGTATACGCTCAACATGCAATAGTGGGTCTTATTTGGTGGAATATAATTCTCAATTTAGTTGAGAAAACAACTCCAACAATCTAATAGCTTTAATGTAAAACAAATTAGGAACTCCCTACATAAATGCAACAACTATGTAATGGTAGCCCTTGATTTCTTACCTTAGAAATACATCAAAAGGTAGGGTTAAAAGAGTTGTTAGAAATATCTATTGGATAGGAAGAAACAAATAAAGGAGTGAATCTATCATTTTCATAATAAATTCAATTCACACAGAATTAATAATATCTTAAAACCATTAAAAACACATCATTTCAGTAATAGTATCTCATGATTTTTTTTTTATTTTTAAATAAAAAAATATTTCAGACATTTTTTAACTATTACATTTCCCATTCTAGCATTTGAGTACTATAGTAATGCAATTGTGGACACCATATGGGATGGAATGAGTCCCTTCAAACCATCATCCTACCTCTTACCTCATTCAACCACTCGATGTTTTCATGCATTGATCATCATAAAACCTGAACTGGTAGCCAATTGTTGTCATATTGATCCAATTTAGATCACTTAACCTTTATTTCAATAGTAAATGTATGTCATTTTATCATTGTCATGATTTATAAATGGCCTAGAGCAAGCATGCCAAGAACTATCGATACTAAATTTCATTTTAGCAATAATGTTTTAGCATATCCTAATCACAACCCTATGGAGCTCAAGAGGGACACATTTTTTCCAATGGTTTGTGTATCTTGTCTCTAGGGATAGTGTCGAAGGATTTTCTTAAATCACCAAAAACAATATCTATTTTTTTTAAATCTCTATTATCCTTGGAAAAGACTCTAATTAAATGTGGCTAGGTGATTAGTTGCAACATGTTGGCTCCTAAGCCCATTGTGTCCTTTATCCCTTGTATAATTGTCCTAAATACATTAACCAATTTTCCTTACAAGAATCAAGTGAAATCATTTTTCTTAAAGGGAGATAATCATGACAGACACATAATTTGTTTCATCATTTTGGTTTTAGGATTTAAAAATACACTAGTAGAATTTGGAAAATATATGACTAAAAAACAACTAAAATTTGCATATAATTATTTTTTTAGGTTATGTGACTAATAGTTTTTTTATTTCCTGTCACTTATAACACGACTATTATGACTAAAAAAATTTAGTCATTTATTGGTTGTTCTAATTCATCAAATTGTAGTATATTTCGTCATTTAATTAGTCATTAATTATTGTTAACTCGTAGTTTATTTAGTCATTGTAGTCATTGATTTCCAATAATGAGTAGTTTATTTAGTCGGTGTAGTCATTGATTTCCATTAATTGTATTAAATTGAACACATAGATCTATGGACAAAAACACACCTCACAAGATAGATCACACAATTTACTCGGCAATTGAAGAATGAAACAATGCAAAAATGGCTTGCAACTGTGAATGCTTTCACTAATAAAAAAAGTAATTAGATAATAATTACAATGAAGTAAAATGGCTAAATAGCCACAAGCAATTCGAATCCACATGAGGAAATTCGAATTGATCAAACTCTACTTGACTGTAGGTAACTAGGACCTTGTCTAAATCATTATCGGAGTTCATCAGAGTTCTAAAACACAACTCAAGTGTCTACTTCAGTGTTGACTGGGGCTAACTGACTGTGGTAGGTGAGAAATGCACCTCTCTGGCATGCAGCCATGCAAACCTAGCGCTAATTGAATGTAGAGGACTAGAACTGAATGTAACTGACTCCTGATTGAGCTTGACTAGTCACCAACTCAACTCAACTGACCTTGGTTGGTATCAGCACTCCCAGTGGCTCCTAAATTGTAGGAATTGATCTAGGAGGCTCCTAAACTGACGCATGCAAGTGCAATCAGTGGCAGTAGGCCTCAATCAGTGTTCCTCACACTTTAGTAACTGAAACATGTGCCCCAATTAGGCCAAGTGGACCCAATGGTGCTAGTGACTAAAAATAGACTGGATGGACTCCCAATTTAGACATGACTCCTGATTTAGACATATGACCAAATTGAACAAGGGAGGATTAATAATCCTAACAAATTGGTAGTTAATTTAGTTGCTTTAATCATTTATTACCGCCACCTAGTAGTATATTTATTCATTTTAATCATTATTGTCATCAATGGTAGTATATTTAGTCTTTTTATTCACTAATTTCCATCAATTTGTAGTTTATTTAATCATTTTTAATCGTTGATTACCATCAATTGGTAGTATATTGATATAATGTTTATTAGTTGCATAATCATTATATTTATTACTAGTTTAGTAGTTTTATATTCACCAGCGTAGATCCAAATCCTAGGCTCTATCAAGCACCGAGAGGGATCAAACTCTCTAGATGCAAACCTCTCCAGTTATTAATACACCATTAGAACCAATCAATGTAGCTACTAATTTATGCATTAATATTAATACACCCGACACTGAAAACTATGCAAAGAAAAAGTCATTGTGCAAGTTAATGAAATGCTAATGAAATCATACTGAAATTCAATATATTTTCAAATATGACACTTTTCAATTTGACAATATTTGGAATTATAATTAAAAAAAATATTTAAAACATATCTGGAAAGAATCTGGTTTAAAAACTTTTTTATTATTTAAATTATTAAAACATAATAACTATTAAAACATTAACTTTCTTAAAACATTATAATATTATACTATTCCATAAATAGACTATATTTTCAATTATATTTTAAAAACCTTATTTTTAAAACATTTTTACTATTCAAACATTATATCTATTAAAACATTATAATATTATACTATTTCATAAAATGACTATATTTTCATTTTTATTTTAAAAACTATATTTAAAATATAATTGAAAAAAACTAATTGATATACATTTCTTTAAATATTTTTTATTATTATAAATGATTAAATATTAAAAACCATATTTTAATAGTTATATTTCATAATCCCATAATTTAAAAACCCTTATTTAAAATCTTGCAATACTATTCTAAATGAAAACATTAAATTGTTTCAAACCTAAAGATTACATACACTTTAATACTATCCTAAATATAACTTCAAGTGAGATCTAGGATCATGTTAATATGGTTCTCATTTATTGAATAAATTAAAGTATATTAGTATTCAAAACATCTACCTCGTAGATGGTTTTAAAACCATGTGTAAGGCCCTCCTAAACCATATACAACAAAATCATGGGTTGTTTAGGAGGATTTGCACATAGTTTTAAACCCATTTACAAGGCCCTCCTAAACCATGTACAATAAAACCATGGGTTGTTTAGGATGCCTTGCACATGGTTTTAAAACCATTTGCAAGGCCCTACTAAACCATGTACAATAAAACCATGGGTTGTTTAGGAGGTCTTGCACATGGTTTCAACATTTTTTTTGCCGATAATTAATTAATTAATTAATTATTATTTTGTTAGGTATAAACATTACAACATATCCTCATATTGGGTTGTTTGTGTGGCGCACATTGTTTTTGGGGATAATTAAAAAAATTATTTTTTATTATTAATTTTAATTTTGTGTAGGCCGACATGTTGGATATAAAATTTATTATTATTTTATTAGAGCATCACGTACAAACGTGACAACATCTCTCCCACACTGGGCTGGAAAGCACCTTGAGACGCTTCTCTCAATAAAATTATAAAATATGAACCATTTATTAAATATCTTGAAATTGTATAATGTAGTTACTATACAATATTATTGATGTCCATCCAATATCAATGAAACATACTTATACTTACTGAAATTTAACAATATATATGTAGTAAAGTTGAATTAAAACATAAAATCAAATAAAAACATATACCTACATAAACAAGCTCATATTTTAGAAAATTTAAAGCTATCAAATTAGTAAAATATGATGAGTTTCCAACTCAAGTACTATATCATGATAATAAAACATATAGATGAACAAGCTCATTCATATATAGAGAGAGAGGGAGGGGGAGAGAGGGAGAGAGAGAAATGAACATTTTGATGTATGGCATATTTTTTTTAGATTTAGAGAATTAAAACTTAAGGTCAATTAAAATTAAAAAGAAAAAGAAAACTTGTTTTTAAAATAAATGTAAATTTTTAAAATATTTATTTAAAAAACCTTAAGCAAAATTAGAAAAAATTAATAATTTAATTAATAACTTTTAATAATAATAATAATAATAATAATAATAATAAATAGTGTTTTTAAACAAAGCTTGTAAATTACATGCAAGAGTGATTACGGAACATGGAAAATGCTAAGCACCTCTCCAATCTTGAGCTTGGTGGCTCTATTTGCTTGCCTAGTCACTCTACTATTGTTATCCCTTTGATATGTAGGAATTTAATGTCAAAAAACATTTTTTCCTCTTACTTCAACTTATCGTTAAGTCTCACAATATTGGTAACTTTTGGGGTTTTAGAGTTATGCATTAGTATTATTATTAGTATTGAGTCTCCAATTTCTATGAGGTTGTTAATATGCAAAGAGGATGCTTGTATTATCCCTAGAGGAATGTAAATGCTTCAACCTAGCTATTAGTATCTATTCCAAGGACCCACTCATAGAATTGCTTTTATTTTCCATCTGAGTCGAGAATGACTCCCTTACACTTGCCACCCAATTTATAGAAAATGTGAATTTAGACCATCTTATATATTTTGTAAATAATTAAAAAAAAATGTTCTTCTCCATTTATAAAGAAACACGTAACTATATTTTGGAGGTGAAAATAGTATTGACAAGAAAGTTTGTTCTTGATAAGAGTATAAAGTTGACTTCATAAAAGTGCTTAAAAGAAAATAGCATGAAAGGACTAATGTCCTCCTAAAAAGGATTAGCCACCCTCGCTTATGTTTTTGTATATCTCTGTTTCACTTCAATCCATCTAACATATTTGATATACATGGTGAAGGTTCCAAAGGGATTATTTGTATGTTTCACTTCAATCCATCTAACATATTTGATATACATGGAGAAGGTTCCAAAGGGAGTATTTGTATAGTCAAATACTGATTTATAAGATTTGGAGGAATTATAAAATCTTTGTCGGAATCCAAATTATCAATTCATGTGGTCTCATCCTTCCCTATAATGGAGTTTCATTTTCATCTTCAATCTTTGTGGGAGATACCACCACCATAGACTTGTCCTTTTCTCCATTCTCTAAGTAAAGAGTTGATCTCTAATTTGGAGCTTTTTTTTACAAGAATTTGTATCTTGCTCTAGATATGTTGCTTGTTAATAATATACATAATAAAAATAAAGTTGTTCTAGTGATCTCCAATACATTGGTTTGGATTTGGGATCCTTTTTCCCTTTTGTACGATCTAACAATTAATGGAAAGAGCCTTGTTGATGCTTTGTTTGTTGGAAATTTTGATATCATAATGTTATATTCTTCTAATCTAATGCATGATCCCATTAAAACTTTTCAGGTCATTAATTTTGGAATCATCTTGTACAATATGCCCTCTCTAATGTAGAGCTCCACATAAGTTTGAGCATTTGTAATGATACAAGTCTAAATATTGATTGATGTTTACTATTATAAATTTTCTTAGAGCGTTCCCAATATTAGAAGGTGCAAAGGAACGTCGAAAATATAGAATTAGAAAAAAACTACTTAGTTAACTAAAATTTGAAATAGAAGGCTAGGATTTAATCCACTAATTTATAAGTTGGAATATTTTCAAGGTGCATTTCCACCCTCAGTTTAAATTATAATCTTAAAAATATTACTTTTTCATAAAAAAAAATGATTACGTTTTAAAAGCTACATGATTACCTTCGATGTTGTTAGTGCATGTTGCAGCAAGTTTGGAAGTTAGTACCATCTTTGGAGAGGTTGAAGGTGTCTCTATTGGAGAAATTATGAAGCGTCTATTTTTTTAGTGATGATGAGACAGACCATTCCTTCTGCATTGGTTTGGGTTAGATTCCACTTGCTTCACCCCAAATACCTCATCGGTTTTCTCAGAAAAGACAACTTACTAGTGCAATGAGAACCATTCGACGAGCCTATCTATGATGAACAACAATAGGTTTTACAATCAAAACAAGATTGCACACCATATCATTTGATGTAACGGACTTATTATTTTCACAATAATTAGTTCTATAGAAAAAAATGGCTTCCAAAGAGATATTCTCTCCTTTAACTAGGAATGGGAAATGGAAAGAGACTAATCATTCACTAGAGAAAACATCCTAGAATTCTAGTCTCTTAAAATTTGGGAGAATCCTTATAGAAGAGAGAAGATATCAATATTAGGTCAACTAAAATAAATGGAAGTGATGTCAAGCATTGTTCAAATAATGATAGTAATATAAACAAGTTGCTTGGAAGAACAAGGAAGACCCAAGTGGATGACAAGCTCAAACACACCAAAGGCAGCTGAGAATGGAATCTTGATGGTGAATGAGATGAAGGAAAATGCCATAATAATCAAACCTAAGGGAGAATTTGCACTTATAAGTAGAATATAGCTAAGTGATATTAATCATATTTAATGATTCACATTGAAAAAACTAAGAAAGCTCATGTACCCAACAAACCAAAATGAAACAAAAGTGTAACCTTAGTTGTTATTTCTATGTAACAAATTTTCTTGAACATATTTTAATTAGATATACAATATGTATCGAACAATAAAAGATTGTTTCTATAAAAAAATCCAACGTAAATAGGATAGAAAATCCATAAATGGATAAATATATGAATAATAGATAAGTGATGATATTACAATGATAATGTTGCTTGTATGAATACCCATGATGGGTGCCCTTTCATAAAGAGACATAACCTTTCATCAAGGCGTCTCTTCGTTAATAATTAGTTATTTAATTGGTAGTAGTTATTATTGTTTATTTACTATATATTTGTTTTCATTACATTGCCTCTCCCTTAGAATTACTTTGTCCTTAAAGCACAATTATGGAAGACTTTATCCCTTGTTCTTGCTCGCAACGCTTTCTCATGACATTTTGTGTTGGTAGTTGCAACACTTGACGAGATAGGACAATACGTTCTTTTAAACATTGTGTGGAAATGTTAAGTCATTTGTGAAGTTTTCCATCTGAGATCTACATTTAATGGAATTGTTTACGGATTGATTGTCGGGAGTTTTCAATTTTTTCGTTTCTCTTTGTAGGAATAATACTGGTAATTTTGTTTTTGATCTTGTCGTCTATCATAATGACTCTTGTGATTTGGATGGTGATACTGAACTCAAACCACCTGTGAAGTGCTTACTGGAACTTCAACTTTTGGTGCCTCTAACGATTTTTGTAATTGTTTTACGAAACCATTTTCTATTGATGCTTGTAGCAATGTGATAATAAGATTGTTCTTTTGAGCCTTGACGAGCTTTGTATTGCTTCCCTCTTCTGATGTTTGAATTTGAGCCTTTGATGACTTCTCTATTGCACTAGTCATCGTTTCTTTTTCGACACTTGATCTCTTGCAATCTAGATTTTCTTGTAAATATTTGTTCTCCTACTTTAGCTTCCTAACTTGTATAAGCATGTCTCGATTAACTTTCCTTAAGTGTAAGAGTTCTTCTTTATAGTTTGACTTGACGACGTCATATTGATTGCCTTGATTTTTGGGTTCTCTTTCTTTCAAGTTTTTTATTTTCACTAGCAATTATTGATTAACCCTTTTTAAGGAAGATCTTTCTTTGTCTTTGCATTATCATTCTTTTTGAAGATCTCAATTCTCCTCTTCTAACTGTTGATTGTGTTGAACGTTATCCTTTTCCTTCTTGATTTGCAGAATAATTTATGATTATGATCTCTTAGACGAGAGATTTCTTCTTCTTTACCTACAATAACCTTGTTGAAATCCTTATGTATCATATTTATTGATTTCTCATTCCTCTGCGACAACATCTTTGATATTTCTTTGAAGACTTCAGCTGATGCGACCTCTGATTCTGTCTTCATGTTAATGTCTGACAATGTAATTTTCTTCTTTTTGTAGGGGAATGTCAGAAACGTTTTTTCAGCATTTAATTTAAAAGTCCCCAATGTATCTAACCATGGTAATCCCAAGACTAGGTCACCTTCACTACTCCATAAGGATTTAACTATAAATTGTGAGACGTGAGTATAATCTCCAATGTTCCATTGTAAATCGCTTATTGCATATTCTTTGTTATTCCAAAGGTCCAATATTTCACCTATATTTGACTCTGAAATCGCTAAATCACTAGCAAATTCATCCTAATATAATTATTGTGTTCACTGGGAGCAATAGAAATAGTAATGTCTTTCCCTCTAATTGTACCTTTTATTTGAAATAACACCGATACATAAGTTTTTGAATTGCTTGGAAATCTTCCTTATTTTTCGCTATTAGACCCCATTTTTTTAACCTAAGCTTCCTTCGAAAAATACCTTCATTACAACTTAAATAATACTTTAATACTTGAAATTTGAACTTTTTTCAATACACTTCCCTTATAATCTTTTCTTTTTTTAATTTTCCTCCTTTGGACCACGAGCATGGAGTTAGAGATTTTTTTGTTCTTCTTTTTTTTTTTTAACATTTGGGTCACAAACCTAAGGTACTTAAAATTGGGCCATGAGCTTTCAATATAAACAAAATAAACCATAGCCGAAAAGAACGGTTCTGAGACCATTGGAACAGTAAAATATTGTTTCTATAGAAAAATCCAATGTAAATAGGATAGAAACTCAATAAATGGATAAATATATGAATAATAGATAAGTGATGATATTACAATGATAATGCTGCTTGTATAAATACCCATGATGGCTGCCCTTTCATAAAGAGACATAACATTTCATCAATGTGTCTCTTCGTTAAGAATTAGTTATTTAATTCTTAGTAGTTATTAATGTTTATTTATTATATACTTGAGTTCATTGCAATTTACATGTGTTCCTAGCTTGAGCCTGTGTAGTTGTAATAAACATGTGGCATTGAGAAGATCCAAACTTGTTATAGTTAAATGGTCGTATGCATGTGTAGTATGGATTCCAAATGACAATTGTCTCTTGCAACATCATAAACATGACAAGAAATCAAAACACTAGTGTTGTTAGTGTTAGTTTCAACATGTCAACAATAAAGTTCAGATTCAAGTCAAAAAGTTGTGCAAACCATTGGAGGAGGAGGATTTTAGGAATGTATCACATCATTACAATGCCCCAAAGTTATGATTATAGATTTATATCCTAGAGGTAAAATTATTATTTTTCAATTAATCTTTGTCTCCAAGATATTTCACTTTTTTTTATGTTATAATCATATGTTGGATTTGATTGAGCATTTGATTTTCAAAGTATTGTTGAACTTACTATTTGCACATTCATGATGCATACTTTTTCCCTGATGGGCTTATGCACATAAAGAAACATGTAAAGGAACGATGCTTTGACAAGATTAGGTTACAAATGGATTTAACTTGATGTTTGTCTTGAATAAAATGGTTGGTATTTGTTTTAATTGAGACAAAGTAAGGTTGTACTATTCCATTAGTGAAGGGTGAAGATCCTTGTTGTATGGAGGGTTGATGAATGCACCCTTCAGGAAATGGATTTCCTAACATGAATTAACTTCTTGAACTCAAATCCGTAACTAAAGGAGAAATGCAATGCATCTAAAAGGCATACTCTTTTTTTTTGCATACAAACTTGTGGAATTAGGCAATAGTGCCACACTTTCATGTTTTAGAATGTTGTTATCAATCATAAGTTGAGTTGGTAAATTTTTAGATACAAAGGTTCCTATAACTTTTGGAAAGGTTGCAACAACAATAATTTATTATAAGTAGGGTCTTAAGGTATTGTAAAGAGTGACATGAGTGCAGTTTAGTGATGTATACACATTTAAATTGCTCGCTTGAGGAGAGAGCATGCTTGTGTTAAGGTTTAATATTACTTTGTGTCATGTTGTATCCGTGATTGTTGGCATAATATTTTGGAATGTAGAATGGATTTGCCCAATGTTGCATTCTTCTCATTTTTTATGGTTTTATTATGTTAAATATGTTATATTTTGGAGTGTTTCAACATTTCTTGCAATAAAACCCATAATTCAGACTTCAAAATATGCAACAAAATATTTTAGGCTATATTTTTGGAGTCAGTTAAAATCTCCTTGACAATATGCAATTTAAAGCAAAAGAGATTACAGTGCACATATATGAAGATTGAGTTAGAACATGTGTAGGTTGGTTTGTGCAAGGTTTTCCAATTTGGATTAAAAAGGTTGGGTTTGTAGTCATCAATTTTAACGGTGGGAAGCATATTATTAATACCTATTAAAGGTGTGCTTATATAGTTGATCAATTCCATGATTATAGTCCATCTTGTATTCCTATTATGGTAAACTCATCTCATTTCCCTCTAATTTTCAATTAATACCAAGCAACAAATAAAACAACAATGCATTTGATTTGAATGATTCATTTATACTAAATAGATGTCAATCTTTTTTGAGGTAATTTGAGAGATTGTTTGCATAATTGCAGATGATGCTATTTTTTCTAGGAGAGTGTTTTCCAATAGAATTTTTTTTGTCTGGGCCATGACTAATGTCCATTGTTTTCCCTCTTTACCAGCTAGAAAAAACAATAAGAGGAGGTTAAATTAGTGAAAAAATTATGGGAACTTGAAAAAAAAGATGTTTGATGAAAATTGTGTATGTCATATGAATATATGACATAATAGGGTGTCATTGGGGATTTTGATGGTTATAAATATGTGTACAATTGAAATCTACAATATCATTGGATTTAATGATGATTTTTTTGCAAAGGTTGCATCATTGTGTTGTTCCTCAAGTTGCACCCAAGCCAAAAATGAGATTTTCTTTAGTGGTTATTCCTAGCTACATATTTGAATATCAAAAAAGGGGACTTCGGCTAAGATGAAAATATGAATGATGGTTTTGCAGATAGTACCATCTCTGCACCACTTTATCCCCGCAAGTCGGTCCTCTGACCAAGGGAGAGAACCCTTCAAAAAAAGTAGGTAAAACGCATAGTATGTCACCCTAATTACTTTTCAGATATGCATATAAATCTTGACTGGATTTAGAAGTGTAATTGTAGGTGCTCAAGGGCAAATTGTAGCTATGGAAACAAAGAGAAAATGAGTGCTGTATTTAGAAAGAAGGCCCAAATATCCGATAAACTTTAAAAGTAAAAATAAGTGCAACACATAGGTTTCCTTAATCATAACTAACTCTCATAAAAGGAGGAACAACAACATAATATGCACTAAATTAACAAAGTATGTTTTAAATTCTCATTTCTATGCATCTTATATACTGCTAGAAATTACACAGGTGGGTAAATTTTAGATCTATGCAACTATAGGCCATGAAACAAAGATTTTACATACTACTTCAATGGACTTTAAAATATGCACAAAAAATATTAATTTAAAAACCAGTGGGATGGTTTCCTCAGTCCATGGATAATCAAACAACAAGAATCTCATACATTAATGAAACATGATATTTTAATTCAAAAACCCAATTGGAATTCTTTCCTTGGTAATAGGTATTTCCAAAGTACACATCGCATTCATTTAAAATAGAAAATACTTGACATCCAAAAACCCCAGTAACATTCTTTCCTACGTCCATGGATACCCTCAAAAATTTAGTATTTCTATTTCTTTTGTACAACAAAATACAATGGGGGGGGATTAGTTCCTCTCTTCCATATTCCTATTGTATATCATATCAATAGTATACTTTCAATGATATGAGACTGTGAAGACTAAGAGAGAGAGAGAGAGAGGTCTAAACTGAAAAATCTAGGTGACAATTCAGCCTTGAAAACTCGCAGGAAAATGAATGAACTTCTTGTTGTGTTGCTTCAGGTTGATATTTTATATGTTGTCGGATGCTAATTGTACTTTCTCTAGGTAGACATGTGACCTTACCATATTGTTGGGATGTCAATCTCTTTGGGAAGATATCATAACTTATGTTTGGGAGTACCTCAACCCTCATGCCATCACCCACAGACTTGAAATCCTTGTGTTCCTTTCACTATCTGGTTGTTGGAAGGACAAAACTGATTATGGTACTAAACAACATTGGTGTACCCCTTTTGGTACTAAATAGAATTGGTGAATGATCTCTTCTAAAATAGAGCTAGCATGGACTACTGTGTGGAGTGTCATATAGAAACTACTACAATAAGGGACTAAAATATGGACTCAACACATGTTTCCAAGTTCTCATCGTATTTTTCCAAGCTGGTATCTAACTATCTTCTCAGGAATCCATAAAAGATAACAAATGGGGAACAATAGGATAGAGAGTGAGATGTGGAAAGAATTAAATGGGCCACACTTGTTAGAGAAAAATTTTATGTCATCAAAGATTTCACTAAGAGTGGGATTTGCATGCCCAACCACTATGATGTATTCACAAAAATCACTAAGTGTGGGTAGTGGATTAGAGCAATCAACGAGTTTATTACCGTGAAACAGATTAAGGAAAATCTATGGAGCGGTCACTTCTCCTAAAATAAAATGGAAAAACCCTTAGGACAGGAGAGAGTATCTGCATGGTTGTTTGGAATACTGGGAATGAGATGATGAATATTGACATGGGTAAAAAGGGAGTTGATGAGACTCATACTAAAATGTGGTAGAATGTGGTGATATATATAACAATGAATAATATTGAGTTTAGGGATTACATGTTGTAGATTATTAGTATAATAATGTGTCATGATTTGGTGGTTGTGTGAAGATTTCCATAAGGGCATATTGGGACTCATGAGTGGAAGATGAGGCTAGGGTGCATCACTTATAGATAGGGATCATAATATATAGAGATGATTATGAATGGGACATATAATTATAATATTCATTATAACACTGGAAAACAATATTTTATGGAGATTGAGGTTCTGACTAGTTTATGGTGGCTATGACTTTACACAAATAATTGTCCTCTAATTGACTGGGTTGCAGTTGACATTATAGAGTGATATAAGGAATATTGATTGTGAAAATAGGTTAGGTCCATTGTCAGTTTGCTAATATACTTCAAACACGATATCTGACAAGACTAGCATCTTTGTTACTTTGCTTCTGTCATTGCTACCTTATGAATGATTTATATCTTCCTTGAACAAATGGTACAATATGATCCAATTCACACACCGCCCCCTATCTCCTTTGTGATTCAATTTGTTCTCTTTTACCATAAATTCCTAGGGCACGCTTTCAGAATTATTTGAACATGGGACCCACTCTAAACCATTAGCGATGAATTTTGTTTGACAATTTTCCTACATGCTTTGTCTTACCAACAATAGATATTCTCTTTGGAGGAGTACAAGGATCTAATTTTATGCTTTGGAAGAGGGGAACTCTTCATTACTTTTAATCAATAGGAGCATCACCTCCAATGTTTAGGATCATCTTTGACAAAATGAAAAACTTTATCCTGATTGTTGATAGAAAGGGACCATGCTTAACTTTATTATCCATTTCGCTACTATTATGAAGAAAAAATTCCTATGGCTTGGGTGTACCACAACAGACAGTATGACCCCAAAAATATATCCATTATCAAGCATGCTAGATATATAAATGAAACTATACACTAAGGGATAAGAATCGTACCTTCCACCGGATGTTCGAAGAAGATCCTTATTGAGATGTTAATTAAACTTGCCCCTACACTTCATCCTCAACAACAAAGAGATATACAAGAATGATATATAAATTGTTAGAATCTAATCTAGCATATTCAATTTAAACATGTATACAAGTAATTACATCCATGGATACAAATATTCATAATTACACATGAAATTTGATGAGAATGGACATTTCTATTAATGTAAACAAAGATACAAATGAAAACCTTTATCGGCACCTCATCAAAATTGATAAATCAAGTCCCTCCACTTGGGCCTCCACCTCTTCAATTCTCCATACAATGGAAAGCTCACAAAGGCAATGGAAATATTGGGAAAGAGCACTAATGTATACTTCAAGGACAAAGGGATGCATGCTCAAGCAAAAAAGAATGGAGCAAATTTTCACTATAATATTTTTACTCTCCAAAATTATCCTCCTTCAATGCTTCACAATAGCTCAATATATAGCCCCTCCATAGGAAATGAAGGGTTGAATCAGATCGTTTCTTGGCATATCGAAGGCCAAGGATCAATTCATTTGTTACTTGATGGGAAAAACTCCAAATATGTTTATTTTTTAAGAATAAAACCCGAAGTACGTGGGTGACAGTGGTGAAAGATGCACATATGTGTGTTGTAAACTTGTGACCCATGTGTATATTCAAAAAAGTATTTTAGGGGGTTCCAATGGATCATCGGGGAAATGGTGAGCAAATGGGATGAAATGAGTCTACATAGGGATAAGGAATGCCATCAAATCATGATGTATCAAGTGTGGAAAATAACACTATAACAGATTCCCCCTAATGTGTGAGGTCAGAGGGGTACACAATGGCCAAAATACATTCTAATAGTCCCAGGAGTGGAGTAATGAAGAACCAGATGGAAAAACCAACCACTCATCAATATAATACAATGATAGATCTCTACATATGACTGCAGATATGAAGTATACATAGAAGTCTCGAATATGTATCAGTACAATGGCCATGAATAAGCATAATAGACATATGTCATGAGTGGGCATCGCCATGCACAAATATACAGTGAGATAAGGTCTCCATATTGAATGAAGACAGCTAGTACATAAAAAGGTACAATAAAATATGGTCATGAGAACTAAAATCTCATAAATACTTACGATCAATGAGGTACCATATATGGAATGCCACCAAACTCTGAGGTCTTCTACACAAAACGTTGCTAGTACATGTCCCATCAGAGGGGTACATGATGGCCAAAAATACATTATAATAGTCCCACGAGTGGAGTAATGAAGAACCAGATGGAAAAACCAACCACTCATCAGTATAATACAATGATTGATCTCTACATATGACTGCATATATGAAGTATACATAGAAGTATCGAATATGTATCAGTGCAATGGCCATGAATAGGCATAATAGATATATGTCATGAGTGATCATTGCCACGTACAAATATACACTGAAATAAGGTCTCCGTATTGAATGAAGACAGCTAGTACATAGAAAGGTACAATAAAATATGGTCATGAGAACTAAAATCTCATAAATACTCACAATCAATGAGGTATCATATATGGAATTCCACCAAACTCTAATGTCTTTTACACAAACCGTTGCTAGTACATGTCCCATCACGTGAATAAAGGTGTTGGGCTCGAACATGATGAACCATTTTCTGATTCCCAACCATTGATGTATATCGTTAACAGATGCGATACATCCCACCAATAATGACAATGGGAATCAAAGTACAGAGTGCATTCAAACAAGTGTGAATTGATGTGTTGAGTTCTACCACTTGAAAAATCCATCAATCAGATGACATTGATGCATTCCGAAGTCTCTCAATGGTGAGAGAACTTGCCATTGATGAGTACAAGCCTTAAGCTACTCAATGGACTCTATATCCCTATTCCAAAATAAATGATATGAAGTCGATGGAATGGAATCCGCTGAAAGGAGGGAATTAAGGCACCCCCCATCAACCAACATGAGGTACACAACAACTATGGATAATTTGGAAGAACTAGGATGAACAAGATATGCGCGAACTAGTAAGCAATATATCGAGAATGGCTGACATGTAGAGATAAGATAACTAAGGAATGGCTAACTCAAGCTAAATACTTCCTTCGAACCAAAGCATAAGGTAGATGGAGACACATAAGATATGTGAGAACTAGTAACCAATGCATCGGGAAGGACTGACATGTAGAGAAAAGATAACTGAGGAATGGCCAACTCAAGATAAATACTTCTTTTGAACCAGAGCATAAGGAAGATGGAGACACATAGGCATTAGAGGAAATTTCAACTCAAAATGGGCCTTTTAACTCTAACTCAAATTCCATGTCATCATGTGTTATCCAATGAAATTGATTTAAATTTGAAATACCGTATAGGTCTTAAACACTTTTTTAATATAAATTTGGGGATAGGTATCATAAAAAAAAACTATTTTTTTGTTTGTATTTTTGACATATCTCCCCATTTTTTTGCTCAAATTTCGATCGGGAGAGGTCGTTAGATGCGGAATTAAATTCCGCATCCAACAAGTATCCACTTGGCATACTTTTGATGGGCCTCGCTACACCAAAAACAAGAAATACCTGAAAAATGTGATGATGATGTCATCATCACATTTTTTTAGGTATTTCTTGTTTTTGGGGTAGAGGGGCCCGTCAAAAGTATTCCGAGTGGGTACTCATTGGATGTGGAATCCAACAAGCTCTCCTGATTGAAATTTGAGTAAAAACACGGGGAGATATGTCGAAAATACGAACAAAAAAGTAGTTTTTTTCTTTTCTTCCTCCAAAATCAATAAATATTATTTTATTATTTTAACTATTATTTTATTAATTTTTTTAGGAGGCCCATTTTGAGTTGAAATTTCCTCTAATTTAAGAATAGACTCAAAATGGAAACTGAGACAAATATGTGATACAGGAGGCATCAACAGAGGATTCATAGGGACTAGAAACATAACCAGTTGATGGCTAAACCTCATAATAATGAGTACAGCTCCTAAGGTCATACTAGAATCCCAACCAATGATGAATAGACTCATGGACCATGTTATGTTCAAAGGCGACACAACAACTTCCAATAAAAAATAGTATCATTTCCCGTCCGACTTTTTATGTGTTATGATTTTTTGGTATTTTCATATTAATAAGATTGAAAAAGAATAAAATTTCTTATAGTACAATAAGGAGGAAATGAGTGTTGCAATAAAGAAAACTAGTTCCAAGCAGTGGAACATACATATGCTCAATACAAGGAAGCACATGCAGGATAAGGATACTCAAGAAGATGTTTCCTCTAGGTATGGGATAATAAAGCTACAAAAGATAATTGAGAGGCTTTGCTTGGATAGGATAGAGACAAGCTTGGGCTATATGGCTTATAAAAGTGAAGTAGGGAGCCAGTGTAAAGCTCAATACAATAAGCGGACACATGCAATGAAATTACAACTTGATAAAAATGGGAGCCCCATAGGAGAGAGATAGCATAAAGTTCAGAAAGAGTATGAGGTTCTTGTTCAAAGGCATGGAGGGACTATGAGGGACTCCCATACCTAATGGGAGACGCTCAACATGGGCACCAAAATGACAACACAGGATCTAACTAGGGAGTCCATTATTAGGAAATCTATACCATTCATGAAATGTCACTTATAGTAGCTGTAATATGGTTCTGTGACATTAAGAAGTGGGTTTGTACCTATGGTTAAGGTGATATAATCATAGGATAATGCATAATGCACGTGGAAAGTTGTCCTATCCTATATGCCAGTTTAGTGTTATACCGGACATGGAAATGAATGAGCTAGAGTCTCGGTGAAAGTGCACCAAAAGGGGGGTGTACACAACTATATTAGTCCAAACAACTGAAAAAAGTCAATAAAAATTCCAAACTATAGGAAAAGTGGGTAAAGAGCACTAATGGTTACTTCAAGGACAAAGAGATGCAAACTTAAGTATACAAGAATGGGGCAAATTTTCACTATAATCTCTTTACTCTCCAAAATTATCCTTTTTAAATGCTTCACAATATCTTAATAAAAGCCCCTTCATAGGAAATGAAGGGTCGAATCAAAGAATTTCCCGGCATATGGAAGGCCAAGGATCAAGTCATTCGTTACTTGATGGGAAAAACTCCAAATATTTTTATTTTTTTAGCATAAAACCCATTGTACATGGGTGACAGTGATTCAAGCTATATATATGTGGGTTGTAAACTTGTGACCCGCGTGTATATTCAAAAATGTATTTTAAGGGGTTCAACTAGAGCATTAGGGCAATGGTGAGAAAATGGGATAATGGTGAGTCTACATAGGGACATGGAAAGGCCATCAAATAATGATGTATCAGGTGTGGAAAATCATGCTATAACAGATACCTCCAACGATGCCGATCAATTCTAGGAAATGTTTGTCATTGCATCTGAGCCATTTGTGGAGGATTTTGCATGTTAATTATGTTGCATGTTACACGAGCTCCAAAGTTCTAGACATGATTCGATGGTATGCATGGCTTCATATAGGTCGTTTACAGGGAAGATCTCCTTTTGGATACCTTGCATATTACTACTCCTCCAATAGCCTAGATTTATTTTGGGTAGATATGATTTTTTATCATAGCCTTGATCTCGGGGTGATTTCCCACTTACTTCCTTTGATTTGTCTAGTTTGTGAATGACTCGGGTCTCTTCTGCGCGATTAACCATCTTGTACTTTAGCTACTAGTGCAATGTCTCTTCTCTAATCTAGTTGTTTCCTTTATCAAACTTGTGTAACATTAATGATGACCATGGCAGTATATCTAGCGACAACATTCAACTCCTTAAATGAGATGTCTCCTCCTCGTGATGTGCCAAGAATCCAGCTTCAATCTTCGATGTTAGTAAACCAATGCCTTATATTCTATTGGGATATGGAGTCTTTTTGAGAATGCATTATGAGGATCTATGGAGATGTCCCTAAGTAAAAACAGAATGCCTATTGTGGAATTTTCTTGTAGGCTTGACGGATCAAAATACATAAAACATGACGTCTTTTAGGGAAACCATTATATATACAAGTAAAAAAATAATAACAGAAATTTAAAGAAAATATAATAAATGACTGAGGATTTTCATTTATGTGCGAAAGAATGGTTTGAGGTACCTTCCAATCAAAAGATATTATAGCATATTCCCTTCCAAATTCGTAAGTTGGAAAGTCTTGGGCGGGGTATCTATAATCTATTGAATCATAAATGGTGCTAGCCATAAGCTATCAAATTTTGAGTGTTTCTCGATATATTCAAGTCTATATCCCACGTGAGTGTTAGATCTCATTTCAAAAATTCTATTTTCTTTGATTTCTTATCAAATAAGGTTTTCATTTTTCCTTACTATTCTTTAAAACCTTGATAGATCGTATTCATGTGCCCTTATAACTTTGTCAACTGATTTACTCTCCTTTTGATCCTGTCAGGTTTAGCTACTATATCTTGTAGTATTTTCATGGTGGGCAGTTCCAATTTTATGGGAAGAACTACGTATAACCCATATAATAACTAAAATGGCGCTTTCCCTATGTCTCATTTGGTAGATATTTGATCAACCCAAAGGGAATACCTGAGTTGTGTATCCCGTGATTTCTTGTTTTTTAAGAGAGTCATTTTTATAATATTCATGATATTTTTATTTGAAGATTCGACCTGACCGTTACCCTATGGGTAATAACTAGAGGAATGACTCAGGAGGATATTGAATCGTTGGTAGAAGGAGATTAGTTTAAGGGAGTGTAAAGCTTTGGCATTGTCGGTGACTATTTTTTCGAAGCATCCAAACCTATAAAATATACTTTCTTCTAGAAATCAAATTACAACCAGGTCATTATCTTGTCGCATAAACACAACTTCTACCCATTTAGTAAAATAATATAATGTAGTGAGTATCCATTGGCAATTATTACTAGATGAGGGGTAGATTTCCCCTATGAAATCAATGCTCCATTGTTCAAAATGTTCCTCTACTTGGACTGGTTTCAAGGGTAAAGCTAGCAATCTTTTCCTTCCATAAAATGTTTAGTAATGTATACAAGCTCGAACAAATTTATGCAAGTAAAAAAAAGGTGGGCCAATAATATCCAAACCTTAGTATTTTATGAGTTGTTTCCTTGGCTGCAAAATGTCCGCCACATATCCCTTGATGCATGTATTTCATAATGGTTTTGACTTCTTCTTCTGACAGACATCTTAGCGGCAAGCCTTTTTAGGGTCCCTCCATAGAGATCCATGTCTATGGTCCAATATTTAATTTCTTTTATCTTCATGGATCTTTTTTGTGATTTATCAAACTTGGAGGGACATGATCCTATGGCCAATAAATACAATGTTTCTATACCAATTGGACCTAGCATAACAATTGCAAATGTAATCATTTAATTTCTTTTGGTAACTTTCCTCTTAATCTAAGCTTATCAAATTCATCCCTAATGCCTATAAATTTTCTTCCACCATTATTTTATCCAACCCTTGTCCTTTTACTAGCTTGGTGAGTTTCATATTTAAGTCGAATTCTTGGATCTCACTAGTAGTTCATCTGCCCCATCTTCCATCTACCCCATATTCTATCTGCTTGGGGCTGGCATGAAATTTGTTTTACGTTTGCATGCAGAAAAAATGCAATTATGTGAGATTGCAATATGAACCCCCCAAAATATTTTAGGTCCTTAACCAATGCATAGGCCCTCTTTTCCATAATGTTGTATTTCATCTCCCAATATATATGGCCCTTATTGGAAAAGGAAATCGATTTTTCAAGTTGCTCATCATTTTTCTACAATAAAGCTACTACTATGGTGTGATCTAATGCAAATGAAGATATTAAGAAATATTTTTCATAATTGAGAATATGATCAACAATGGAGATTATCCCAATACTCTTTTAATGGAAATGAAGGATGCTCTTAACCCATCATCCCATGTCATTTCTCAATCCTTTTTTAACATTTGATTCATGCCTTGTGTTACTTTAGCAAAAATAAGCATAAATTTTCTTATGAAATTTATTTTTCCAAATAATGACTACAAACCTTTCTTGTGCCTAAGAAGAGGTATGGTAATGATGGATTCTACACGGTTTGGATCGATCCTCTCCCATTTCACTAAGACAATGTGATCAAGCATATTTCCTTCTTCCATCCAAAAAATGACTTATTCGAGTTTAGAGATTGTTGAAATGTCAATATCTTTCGAAAACTTTCATGAGATGTTGCATATGAGCATTAGACTTATTTGAATACACTATTAAGTCATCCAGGTAAATGAAAATGAATTTATCCTTTATATCAACGAAATAAAAACACATGGCTCTCTAGAAGGTAGCTTCTACATTTATTAGTCCGAAAAAATCCTTTGATAGGAAAAATTTCCCTATAATGTGGTGAATGTGATTTTTAGAACATCATAAGGGTGCATTCTTACTTGATTGTAGCTTGAGACGATCATCCAACATAGACATTATTTTTTAGCCCACTACTTTTTGTAACATTTGATCCATCTTAGGTAACTGATAATTATATTTTAGAGAACCCTTGCTTAGGTTTCTGAAGTCCACGCAAAGCCTTATTTTTCTATTCTTATTTCTTAGTGGAACCAGGTTTTCTACCTAATTAGAATATCTTATTTGTATTATCATTTTTGTTTGTAGTAGATTTTTAATTTCATGTTTGATCAATGGTGGTAACATCGGGTTAACCTATCATTTCTTCTCCTGAAAGGCTTGGCATCTTCCCTTAATGGAATCTGATGCCGAAAAATTCAGGGTTATAGGTCTTGAGATCCTCACAATCCCATGCAAACACATCCTCAAAATTCCCAAGAATATCGACATATTTCTCTTTATCTTTGTTAGATAGGCTCTTGGATAATTTAGCAATCTTGGGAGGAGCTTCATCTTTTAAATTATACTCCTCCCATTAGAGGAAATTTCAACTCAAAATGGGCCTCCTAAAAAAAATTAATAAAATAATAGTTAAAATAATAAAACAATATTTATTAATTTTGGAGGAAAAAAAGAAAAAAACTACTTTTTTGTTTGTATTTTCGACATAGCTCCCCGTGTTTTTACTCAAATTTCGATCGGGAGAGCTCGTTGAATGCGGAATTAAATTTTGCATCCAACGAGTAGACACTCGGCATACTTTTGACGGACCCCGCTATCATCACTTTTTTTCAGGTATTTCTTGTTTTTGGGGTAGCGGGGTCCGTCAAAAGTATGTCGAGTGTCTACTCGTTGGATGCGGAATTTAATTCCGCATTCAACGAGCTCTCTCGATCGAAATTTGAGTAAAAACATAGGGAGATATGTCGAAAATACAAACAAAAAAAGTGGTTTTTTTTATGATACCTATCCCCAAATTTATATTAAAAAAGTGTTTAAGACCTATATGGTATTTCANGTTTGAGTTAAAGTTAAAAGGCCCATTTTGAGTTGAAATTTCCTCTAATGACCTTAGCTGCATCATGCTTTATAGTAGGATTAGCTAGAACTTCGCCAGTCCCGAATAATATTTCTAAATGGACACACCCTCTTCGAATATAATTGGTTTTTAATGGATGAAATTATGTCCATCTATCCATTTTAAGAATCTACTAGCTCTAGATTTTCTGCACTGGAATCTTCTTCATCTTTCTCCTCCTTTGAATCAATGTGCGTTTCAGAGTATTGTTCTACTAATCTTATGAGATTGTTGATTTTCTCATCATCTTCGAACACTTTCCATTGTCTAATATAATCTGGAAATGTGAGCCTATACATTTCGTTGAAAACATATGGTAGGTGTGTGAGTTTAAGAGGTATAAAATCTATTGTAGATTTGGCCAAAAGATCAGTATAATGATTCACCTCCCTTGGTAGAGATGTGATATTTATTGTTTCAAAGAAATTATCGAACAAGTCCCAAAATGCATGCTTTTATTTCTTTAACCCGGGGTGTTTTATTTGACATCTTCTTCTTTCCCTATCAACTATAGGGTTTGAGTCTCCAAAGATATTTAATTTTTTAATACCCATATTTCTTGTTCTCTCAAGTCCCAATACTAATGCTTCATATTATACTACATTATTGGTGCAATCAAAACAAAGTTTAAAGGAATGTGGGAATTCTTTCCATACTGATATTTGAGTAGCACACCATCCTCGTTACCTTTTTTTTACATTCCCCATCGAAAAACAAATACCATACCCCTGAGGTATCAAGTGGAGGATCTTCGGAAGCCATCAGCAGCTCTGCTTGAGTTTTGGTTGGGTCCTAATGGTTAAGAAGGAAGGTCCTAAATTCGTCGAAAGTGTAGGAGGAAATATTGGTTGGATGTTTAGGGTCACTTATAATGCAGGTCATTTTAGGGTCCCTATATAACCAGCGAGTATCTCCTTCAAATATATGGATGGTAGCATATGATAGGTCAAACTGAATGTTACCTCCCACAGAGGTTCCCCGATGTCTAGATAGTAGCATACCATAAGAAGGGGGAATGTTTTCTATGATGACATCCATCATGACAAATTTCCTAGGGATATATACCATGCCTACTGCAAGATCTTTAATCATCTCAATACATTGAACCATTTCATAATTAAAAGATAAGAGATCTTTATAGAGAATGGTGATGTCTAAACCAAGTTTCTCCATGATAGCCAAAGGCATTAATGAATGAGATGCACCAGAGTCATATAGGAAATTATTCAAATGAAAATTTTGAAGATCCAAAGTAATGTAAAAAGGAGGAGTGACACAGTCTATTTCATCAAGAAGGATTCCCTATACTATCTTAGGGGCATCATCTTGCAAGTTAATCTAATCAAGTTGTAGGAGTGGTTCATCGCTAAGACCCATTACAATAGGAGGGGAAACAACTAGTTTCTCAGGGGGGTGAGCAGCTTTGAGTGGCACAAGAGGGTTTGTGTCTTTAAGGTTGAGGTAGGAGAATATTTATTTTTTATGATCTAGTAATCTAAAAAAATTAGACAAAGGCATAGGAATATTCGACTTAATCAGTCCATGCTTCATATCAAAAGTAGGACCAATGAGGGGACCAGTATCCAGTACCTTGGTAAGTAGATATTGCTTCATGGGTATTGATATTTGTACCAGTGATGATTTGTTGGTTTATGTACCTTTGACTTCTAGTTTGAGTGGAGCGACCATCTGTTTGACATCTATAGCTTTAAGGACCACATCTCTTATTTGCGGTTGTGCAGCTTTGTCATTGTCTCCTCGATTATCATTATAAGACCTGGGGGAATCCTCCTTCCTAAAACTTGGGGCATTAGGTTGGGTTATAAATTCATAATTCATCCTAACTTATTCCATGATGTTATCAAAAACTAACGACAACTGATTTGGGGATAAGTCTAGTGATATTTGTTCTTGATATATTGTCTCCACTTCAAGGACATATTCTTTGTCTTCTACCATGCACATACAATTATTCCCCAACAAGTCTTAATCGCATAGCATTTCATCTAAATGGAAAATCATGTTCAAAATGGAAGAAGGGTTTACCACATTTAGTTGCTCCATCTCGTAGTATTCTTCATGCATTTCTTCAATGGTCATGAAAAATTTAGTCGATGACATAGGATATTGTTGGGCATTAGGGTTTTCCCACCTTATTTTTCGTTGTGATGCCATAAACAAATTTCCTTTGTACTATGGTTTACCATGAATCTGAGGATTTTGATTTTTAAGATGAGGTCCAATAAAATAGTTTGCATCTTGGCCTTACTTAACATTGGTAAGCTCGTTAGCCATATTCTTTAGTAGTTTGGTCACCTCTTCCAAGTTGAGTGTGTCTTGGACGAAAAATCCTTTAGGCTCTTTACCCTTTATCCTATTAGGATATCTTTTGTCTCATGGGTCTTAATTAGTGTTCTTCAAAGGTACACTGACGAACTTCATATTTTCTTTGAATTCTTAGGCATCACAAAATATTGCTTCTAGGTCAATCGACTTTCTTTCTCTCAAGAGGAGGGAAAACTCGAAATTGAAAGCAGTTGAATGTGTGAGCATGGTGGATGTGTCCCATGGATTGATGGTATATGGTATCCTATTATACATCTTACAAAACCTAGTGGTGAACTCTATGGAAGACTCATTGTTATTTCTTCTCGAGGCATTGAACTCGGTTAAAATATGCCTATTATCTTTCTCCACTCCCCATTTCTTGGGAAACTTATCAGCAAACTACATCCAATGGGTGATATAATTATTAGGAATATTTTTTAACCAATTTATGGTTTCTCCCTCTAAAAAGTGCACAAACATTCTAGAAAAAACATCATCCTCTTCTATGGTGAAGTTATGAGTGCAGTCTTGAAACATAGTGAGGTGATCTTCGGCTGAAACGCCATTTTCTCCATTGAACTTGGGGATATTATTAAGATATCCTTCGGGTAATTCGTCTAGTTGGTATGCTCGAGGAAAAACTAACCACTTCAACCTAGCCACCAACCAAGGATTAGGAGGATTAGGCATATTATGAGCTACCAAGGATTAGGAGGATATTAAGGTTTTGGATAGGAATTTGCGTCTGACAAATAGGAAAGCAGTGGGGAGTGGGAATATGAAGGATGATAAAGAGGGTGAGGCTCAACATATGAATGAATAGGAGTACGAGGTTTAGTGAAGTTTTGTGCGAAATATGGATTTTTAGCAGGTGTAGGGGACTGGGGATGGGAATGCCAACTACATGGGATGACATGATAGGTATGACATGATATGTATGAGGATTCGAAGGAATAGGTGAATGCAGACACTCAACAAGTGGTATGTGTGAAATGTCTGCTGATAAGTTGAAATATTCAATAATGAATGAATTTGTGGCATGGATATCTGAACTTATGCACACATATTGAGGAATTTCATCTTTCCTCTTCTTCTAGACAATATTGGTTTGCGCTAGGGGATAAATGAGCCTTCCCTGCACTCTATATTTTCAACAAAACATGTATCCTCGATGGAGTCTCTTTGTGGTGTGGAGTTTCCATTCAAAGACTGCTTCTTAGACACCCTCTTAGGCATAAGGATCTGATCACAAAGAGTGAGAACATAGTTTACTTCAGACAAGATGAAAACAACTTCAGAAATGCAGTACAATGTCATTTAAAAATGTAAGGAAGTATCGCCTTACTTTTTCCCTTTATTCTGTCACTTAGAAAGGGTTTTAGTCGTAGTTCTTAAAGAACCATTATATCATTCCCCAAAAACAACAACAGTTCACCCTATTGTTCCTGAAGTTGCACCCCAACCAAAAATTAGATTCTCTTCAATAGTTATGCCCGACTATGGATTTGAATGTCAAAATAAATGGGGATTTGGCTAAGATGAAAATGCCATGTAGGGTTGTGCAGATAGCACCATCTTTGCACCACCTTATTCTAGCAAGCCAGTCCTCTGACCAAGAGATGGGACCCTTCAACAAAAGTAGGTAAAACTCCTAGTTTCTCACCCTAGGTACCTTTTATATATGCTTATAGAACTTGATTAGATTTAGGAATGAAATCTAAGGTACTTTGGAAAAAATTTCAGCCATAGAAACAAAGAGAAAATGAGTGTTTTGTTTATAAGGGAGGCCCAAATATCCCATAAACTTAAAAAATGAAAATAAGTGCAGCACACAGGATTCCTTATTTATAACCATATCTCATAAAAAGAGGAACAACAACATAGTATGCTCTCAATTGACAAAGTATGTTTTAACTTCCCATTGTGGTGTATCTTAGCTACTGCTAAAAATTACTCAAGAGGGGAAATTTCAGATCTATACAACTCTAGTCCATTAAATGCAGACTTGACATACTACTTAAAAGGACTTTAAACTATGCACATAACATTGTTAATTTAACAACTAGTGGCATGCTTTCCTCAGTCCATGGCTAACCAAAGAATATCAATCTCATGCATTAATGAAACAATATATTTTAATTCAAAAACCCTAGTGGCATGCTTCCATCGGTCCTGGGAATTTCCAAATCACACATCTCATTCATTTACAACAAATATACTTTTAATCCGAAAACCCCAGTGGAATGCTTGCCTCAGTCCATGGGTACCCTCAGAAATTCAGTATTTCTATTTCTTTTGTACAACATAATACAATGGGGGGGATTAATTCATCTCATCCCCATTCCTATTGCCTATAAAATCAACAACATACTTTTAATGGTCTAAGACTATGAAGAATGTGTGTGCGTGAGAGAGAGAGAGCTAATGTGACAAATCCGAGCTACTATTCTTGTCCTTGAAAACTCATAGGAAAATGAATGAAACTCTTGTTGTGCTGCTTCGAGTTGAGATTTTATATGTTGTTGGATGTTGACTATGCTTTCTCTGGGAGAACACACAGCCTTACCATATTCCTTGGATCCGCATCTCTTTGGGCAGTTGCCATAACTAATATTCGGGAGTACTACCTCAACCTGAATTGCATCATCCACTGACTTGAAATCCTTGGGTGTCTTTTTATATCTAGCTGATGGAAGGACAAAATCGATTCTGGTACTGAACAGCATTGGCACACCCCTTCAAGTATTGAACATCATCGGTGAATGATCAAGTAGAGTTGGTGTTGACTAACATATTATGCGTCACATAAAAACTATTGCAACAAGGAATACATACAGCTTTAACTCGAGGCAATAAAAAATAGAATCAGCACAAGTTACCAAGTTCTCAACATATTTGCCCAAGTTGGTAGTTGAATGTCCTATCAGGACTCTGTAAAAGATAACAAACTGAGAATTAAAGGAGAGAGAGTGAGATGTGGAAAGAATTATATGGGCCACACTTGTTAAAGAAATTTTTATTTCGTCACAAAATTAACTAAGAGTGGGATTTGAACCACCAACCACTATGATGTCTTCACAAAATTTACTAAGAGAAGGTAGTGGATCACAACAATTGATGAGTTTCTTGTCATGAAATAGTTGAAGGAAACTCTATGGAGTGACTTCTTCTCATAGAATAAAATGGGAAAAACCCTTAGTATGGGAGGGAGTATCTGCATGACTACTCGAAATACCGAGAACATGATGATGGATATTGGCTGTTGATGTTTGAGCAAAATCAGAGATGCTTGAACTTTAAAACTTTTATCAAACAATTTCATCACTTATTAATTTCATAAATCAACCACATATGAATCTTTATATTAGTCATATATGAATCTTTATATCATCCACATATGAATCTCATAAATAAATCAGCCACATAAATTAGCCATATAAATCAATCGACCATGAGAGACAAGATATACCCTGGGAAAACCCTCCAAACACAGAGGATGAAAAACTTAGCAATTATTTGAGTATGATAGATAGATTTGTGGAGAATGGTTTACAACACATAAGGAGATTTCCCGATAAGAGATACCACCATAGAAATAGAGAAGAGAGATCCAATGTAACCCTGCAAAAGCAAGTGTATGCAATTGTTGAACTTGCCATATGCCTAGCATATTAATAACAAGACAAAAACCCTAGCATGCATAAGGTAGTGCATAGGAGGCTTAGTAAACACACTGAGAGCACCACATAGTGCATTTACAAGGAGGATCTAGCTATAACTCGCTCCATGCAAAAATTAGTACCCTTCCTTTCCTCAATTAGCTTTAATTGAATGCTCACTTTCTTGAACTGAATGTTAACTGACTTGAACTGAATGTTAACTAAAATGAATTGAATATTAACAGTCTTGAACTGAATGTTAACTTACTTGAACTGAACGTTAACTGAATGTTAACTGATTTGAACTAAACTCAATCTTTAACTGGTTGTTGATCACTTAGTTAACATTCTAAATTAAGTGTCATCAGTGCTTCACTTTTAGTCCCATCCATGTATAATTTATATTATTAGCTTTTGCATGGATCTCTTTAGTTAACTTATGAATGTTGATTGATGCACATTAAACGCTTCTTTACTTAACTTATTACATTCATTAATAGTTCAACTGATGCTTTGAATAAGGTATTGATAGAGGCATTCATATTTTACTGAAGTTTTATAAATTGAGTTCACATAGACATTTGCATGGGCAATTCAAATTCTATTTCTCTATGCTTTATCTCAATATCATTAATTTATTAATGCATGGTCCATATGTGTATTATTTATCCATCTTATCATATCATACTCAGAAGAATTATTCCATACATACTGATGATCATATATATTACCCCAGGCCATATAGTCATATGATAAAGTAATTCACTCTAGGGGTAGCTAAGCCCTAAAGGATATTTATAACACTCAATGACCATGACTAGCAATATATCACATAGTATAACCACCTCAACACATGGAAGTCCACGATCTTGATACAACACAAGAACATCTCCATAATTTGAGATCCATTCTCATAGGGTACCATTTATGAGAATCATTGACTTGATACAACACAACTCCACAGTATTCATACAACATAGTGACCAGTATTTATATTACTCACAAGATTCAGCATGATATTACTCACAATATCTACAATACAACATCGCCATCTCAATCATATGAGGATACTTAGGACTTGATACAACACAATGTCCTAACTTGATACCACACAAGTCTTGGAGAATGACTACTGATGTTGTACAATCGACATTGACATGGGTAAAAAGGGAGTTGATGAGACTCATACTAAAATGTGGTAGAATGTGGTGATATATATAACAATGAATAATATTGAGTTTAGGGATTACATGTTGTAGATTATTAGTATAATAATGTGTCATGATTTGGTGGTTGTGTGAAGATTTCCAAAAGAATGTATTGGGACTCGCAAGTGGAATATGAGGTTGGGGTGCATCACATATAGATATGGATCATGATACACATAAAGGATTATGAATGTGATAAATAGACGACGTATTAATTATAACACTAAAAAGGAATATTTTCATAACATTAAGGTTTTACCTGGTTTATGTTGGTTGTGGCTTTACACAAACAATCCTCCTCTAATTGACTAAGCTCTAGTCGGCATCATGAAGTGATATAAAAATTATCAATTGTGAAAACATGCTAGAGACATTGTTAGTTCACTAGCATACTTCAAACACTATCTTTGACGAGACTATCATCTTTGCTACTCTACTTCTAGCAATGCTACCATATCCATGATCTATACCTTCCTCACACAAATGGTACAATATGAGACAATTCATTCACCACCCCGTTTCCCCTTTATTCTTTGATTTATGCTCTTCTACCATAAATTGTTGAGGCTCGCTTTCGAATTATCTGAACCATCGGCGACAAATTTCTTTTTCTGATTTTCCTACATTCTTTGCCTTACCAACGGTCGAGATTTGCTTTGAAGGAGTACGAGGATCTAATTTTATCCTTTGGAGGAAGTGAACTCTTAGTTAATTTTAATAAACATGTGAACCACCTAATCATTGACGAGAAGGGGCCATGCTTCACTTAATTATCCATTTGATTACCTTCAACCGTGCCGATAATTTTGGGTAGATACGATTTCTTATCATAGTAGTCAACATGGGGTGATTGCTTTCTTACTTCCTTTAATTTTTCTACTTCATGAATTACTCATATTTCTTTTGAACAATTAACCATATTGGGCTTTATCCACCATGGATATGTCACTTCTCTAGTCTAGCTGTTTCCTTCACTAAACTTGTGTAACATTGGTGACGACCATGGGAGTATATCTAGAGGTACTACATTGCATTTTGGAGAGGGATACTTATTTGGAAAATGGGAAAATCATTGCTTTGTTTAAAAACTTCTTTCAATAGTATACATAGAGAGGGAGCATACATAAAGAGCGATAAATTATTAGTGTGAATAATATATCTTCTAGGAAGAAGCTTTGAGTGTTCTACCAACGAGTGCTCATGTAATGGCCCTATTTAAGGGTTCTAGTAGATGATGTTTTCATGGAGGTAAAAACATGGGGTTGTTGGTTATAAAAAGAATATTCTCTTAGAGACAAGTTGAGTACTACTTACAGTATAAGAGTTTAAGGTGGTTTGTTCTTAGATTGCTATGGTAGATGCTTTAAATTTATCTTGTACGATTTGAAAAATATTCCTACTTCCATATATGTCGGAGGGTTAGGATCTTGTCTCATCGAGGTACAAAGAAAATCACAAAGACTGCATATATTCAACTTTGCTCTTAAATTCTTCCATCTCAATCTCCTTCAAATGAGTCTTGATATATTTCTTGAATTCTGATAATTTTATAATGTAATAGCAACATAATATTTTAATAGTGCTATTAATAGTGCATAGGATTTTTTTTTCTATGGATCAAATTACACTTGTCGGTGGTAACTTCAACAAATCATTGATAAACTATCCAAACAAAAATGTCCCAAGTGTTTTAAAAAATCACTAAAATCAATGTTTTACTTATATGATGTTGCCGCATAATGGTTGGCAAGAGCTATCCATTGAGCTGCAAAGCATTTAATGCTGCTGCAGCAGGCTTGATGACCGTTGGATCTAAAGTAGCTCGAGATCCAACTGTCATCAAGCTTGCTGCAACAGTATTAAATGCTCTGCAGCTCAATGGATAGCTCTTGCCATAATAGTTTCCTTTAAATCAACGTTTTACTTATATGATGTTGTCGCATAATGGTTTTCTTTATAATATTTAAAATGTAATTATACATTATTTATTTTTTATTTTTTATAAATCAAATTACAACTATGATAAAAAAAAAATTAAAAACTTTATAATATAATAGAAATAAAATATATGATAGTCCATTAGATATGTTTTTCTACCCTTTCTTTGTCCTTGAAACACTTTTATAAGTGTGACCTTTCTTTCACTTCCAAAATAAATTTACTAATTGTTTTTTGGAAAAAGCTAGAAATTGCGACAACCAAACTACACTGTATACTTTCCCCACTAAACCATAAACTATTTCCAATAAAATAATTATTCATAAAAACATCTCAAGTGAATTGAATATTTTCAACCATTAAATTAGGGAAATATTTGCAATGTGTAAACAAACATTCATGCTAAAAGTACTTAAAAGTACTTGTCTAAGTATGACAAATAAATTCCATATTTTCGAAAACATGTTACAATTGAGGGTCTTCATTTCCAAGTTAGACACTAATCTAAGAATACACAATGCACCTATATACTGCTGATAAAACGAGGTCAGTTTTAAACATGTGACAATTTCAGAAACATATCAAATGTTGAAATGATCATTCAATTTTCATATGATATTCAATGAAGACATATACACTTCTTTTAGAAAATTTCTCCTTAAATATTGTTCCGGGATGATATTTTCCATTGGGTTTCCATTGGGTCTTCATCCCTAGCTAAAAAATTTCAACATACTCTATTTTCCATCGTTTCATGTATTCTACTTTACACGGAAACCATTTGCAAAATATTTTTAATTTTATAATCTTTATATATAAACAAGAGCCACAAGGTGGTAATGTCTCTGACATTGCCACTTGTTGTAGAAGGAAGATAGAAGGTGTGGGGGGGAGAGTCTAGGAAGATATGCATACAAATGCATTCTTGTTGTAACACGAAGGATATAGGGAAAAGAATTAGAATAAAAACATCCATGCAAAAGAGAAGGTATTATCATTTGAGAGGTGACCCTTGAATGAAAATTTTAATTTCTTGATAAAGAAGGAATGCTTTGGATTCCTTTGCCACTACAAAGTTTTCACACCATGACATGTTAAGCTTCAAAAGTTTGTGTTTAGTGTCTACCTTCTTATTTGCTCCTACTTATTTGTTTGTTCATATTCATATTTCACATCTAAATTTGTGTGCATTAGTTTGTATCTATTTTATTACTTGGTTTTCACACCATCATCACTCTTTAATGTGATTGTTATTTAAACTCTGTTGATTTAAAATATATAATTTGAAATAAATTGATACGCTTTTCCCAGGTGTTTGACTAGGGACAATGTTATAGCGGATTTCACCACTCTAGGTGAATCACACTTTGTATGGCCTTCCCCTGTCCCGCTGCAGACTCTTTAGACCCCATGGACTATCTTTTATCCTTTGATGTTTCCTTGATCATCCCTAAAACTATATGAAAAATGATATACGCAGCTTTTTACCCGATAACTGCGTACATACGCGGGTTTGACCCCTAGAACAGCGTACATCGGGATATGTGCATAATCCAAATCCTTTTGGAGTTTTCCTTGACATGGATCCGACTCATTCGATTCCTGGTCTTCCATTTGGGACCCTTCATCACTCCACTTCTAGGATGGACTTATAATGTATTTCGGCCATCGTATGACCCCTCTGACCTCACACATTAGGGGGCATCTGTTATAGCGGATTTCACCACTCTAGGTGAATCACACTTTGTATGGCCTTCCCCTGTCCCGCTGCAGACTCTTTAGACCCCATGGACTATCTTTTATCCTTTGATGTTTCCTTGATCATCCCTAAAACTATATGAAAAATGATATACGCAGCTTTTTACCCGATAACCGCGTACATACGCGGGTTTGACCCCTATAACCGCGTACATCGGGATGTGTGCATAATCCAAATCCTTTTGGAGTTTTCCTTGACATGGATCCGACTCATTCGACTCCTGGCCTTCCATATGCCTTGAGATCGCTCGGATTCGACCCTTCATTATCCCTTGTGAAGCTATATAAGCAACCCCTTGGTACATTGAAGGCATATCGAGAGATTGAGAGCAACGAAACTATAGTCCATTGTTGCTAGAATTTGTACTTGAGTCTGCATCCCTTTGTCCCTTGGAGCACTGTTGTGTTGTTCCCAAGCTTGCCTTTTACTAGTGAGCTTGCTATCGTGAGATGGAGGATTGAAGTGGTGGAGACCCAAGTGGGGGATTCAGTTTCTCCGGTTCGCAGACGTGCCGTCAGAGGTTGTATCTATCTTGTAATCTCTGATTTATATTAATAAGAACTATCTTTTCCTGTCCAATGATGTGTATTTGATTAAATATTGTATCCATTGGAATATGTCAAATGCTTTTACATTATTGATTATATATGCTAGAATAGATCTAACACCATGTTATATAGTATGCTTGTATTGTTTACTTGTTGTTGAGGAAGTATTATATCAATTCAAGCTGAAGATTGGAAAGCTCAACGGGGATCTACTTCAACCGTCCAGAATAAGGTACGAGGTCCGATCCTTTAGTGTTAGACATTTTATTTCTATTGCATATTGGAAAAGATTGATTTCTGGAGTCAAAGTTGTCTATTGTGGTACCCCAAGCCATAGGAATTTCTCTCCGTAATAGACAACAGGTTCGACTGAATGAATCGAGTTATGTTATGGCATAAGCAATATAGAATATTTCAACAAATCAAAGCAATCAAGCAATAAGAATATGTTTACAAACAAAATGCAAGAATTACGAACAAAGTTCTTATATTAATTCTATGTGTACTCGGTTACATGCATGACCTCCTTCATAATACATCAATGTACAAGTTTATATAGAGTGTGTTGGAACACTTAGGTGCCTTCCTATTACGTTCAGTTACAAGATAAATTGTAATGGTTCGATAAGTGCAACCATCACAGTTGACTGGTATAAAGAGCCACAATATGTCGAAGTCGGTATTGTTGGTGTGCAAGGGTCGGTGTCGACAGAGCATGCAAGAGTCGTCAAAATTTAACGAGTTATGTTGTGGTCGGTTCTGGTATTTTTTTTTCGGTGTCTTCAACAGGTGATGTGAGAAGCCATCTAGGACTAGTCCAACCAGTCAAACAAGCCAATCGAATTCTTGGATGGATCATTCCTCCCTCCTTAAGAAGAAATGGTCCCCTTTTCTTTCTCGAGAAGATGAGGAAACTTCTTGGTTCATTCATCAGTAGAATACCACTTTCCTTGGGTAGGGAGTTGTCGGTCTGCTTTAACTACCTGAAACAAGGGAATTGTTTGCATCCTTGTATGGCATACTCTTCTCACAATTATGTCAAAAGGAATAGGATCATGAACATCTCTATGTACATATTCAAGTTCTATTGTTTGCAAATTTGTTTGTTATAGAAATAGTGCATGATATGGTTGAAGTAGTTCCACATTAAAACTGGATAAAAACCTATGTATGAATAAATGTCGAGATTGAAAGTGGTTTTTCCAATATCCTCAAGAACAATGTATGGACCATAACGCAAAGGATTTAGCTTATTGTATGGATCCACGAACTAATATTTCTTGAGGCGTAGCCAATCCTGATTCCCAACTTGAAAAGAATGAGGAATACAATGTTTGTCGTGTTGGGCCTTAGCTTTCACATTGGCTCGTTATAACATCTCATGCGCTTGTTTATGAATGTCACAAATTTGATCCATTAACTTTAGTGCTTTCTCAACTTCTCTCTATCCATGATCAGTTTCATCCAATTGTGTCGAAGGACAATTCAAGTCAATAGGCACTAAAGGTTGAAATCCATACCAACTTTCAAACGGACTCTTGCATGGATATTTGAGCTGAGAATGATTGTAACTGTGGTGAATGTATGGGAGAATATCATCACATGTTTGGTGATGCTTATGGTTATACATGTGGAACAGTTGTACAACCAAGTGATTCACATCTTATGACTATCCATTTATCTAAGGATGGAATGTTGTCAAAAAATAAATTTACATGTCGATTTTAGTTTAGAGGGTTTTCCATAAAATGCTGAAAAATATGGCATCTCTGTCGAAAACAATAGTTTTGGGTAAGCCAAAATTATTCCAAACATGTTCAAAGAAGAGATGAGTAGTTTGTTGCAATGCCATCTTCTTCTTGCAAGTAATGAGAATGACCATCTTGGAAAATGTATCCACTATGACCAAGATCGCATCATGTTGGTGCTTGGTGTAATGTCCCCTTCCAACTAAACCACCTTGAGAACACCCCTTAACCTATCTGATTCCCATAGGTTCGAGCGGGTACTGACAGTTAGGGAATCAATTGAAGACTGATGCCATCTACAAAAAATCTAGGAAATCAATATTATATCACCATTGGGTCGAAGAGGGCCACCGGAGCCAAAGGCGATCGACATGCATGACATCTAAGCATTATTTAATGATGCATGCACCCAATTAAGTTTCCATGCACATGCATGCAACTCAACTACAAATTAGAAGCTAAAGTGACCTAATTAGGTCAAAAATTAGGGTTTTGAGTAGTAGCACAGCATGCGGCCACAACAGTTGAGTTTGAAGACGACGTCTTCAACTAACGGGGTTTCGGTAGTGAGATATCTACCCTAGTCTCCTTCAGGATAAACCATCTAGGTTTGTCACCGTGTCTATTGCATTCATCATTATCCAGTGTTCTAGTATATGTTTGACAGTTATTTGCAAGTTCATCCGTACAACTGGGGGCATTTAGCTGGGAAACCCCATTCATTCACCAAGACTCTGGATCACCATATTTATTCTGCATGTGGCCTGCATCCTCACTGATAGGATCACTCTACTACATTGAGTGATTATCAGCCATCAGATTGTCCATCCGGGGCAGCTAGCAGCAGATTACAGGGTTGTGGGGGCGTGAGCAGTAGATTGGTAGACCAATTCGCTAGGGCATCAGGAGAGGTCAAAACTTTTGCATACTCCGACCATCCTCTCCGATACGGGGACACCTACCTTTCGACCTATTTCAAGATAAAACTTACCATCCCTTCAGCAAAAATGTCACACTTATCTGATTCAGCCTACAGGGGTATTGCAGCGAGAAACTAGGTCATTTCTTCATCAGCTCAGCTCATCTTGCATGTGTATTCTCTTTGGAGCATATTCAACTGGCTTATTAGTGGTAAGTGTTCATTCTATCCTGCAAACCCTAACCCTAATTTCAGTTATAAAATAGGGAAATTTGCAATGGCAGTTTGCATGCCTGACTATTTCAGTAACTTTGCATAGAAATAGAAAATATTAGTATTTGGGATATTACAGTGGTATCAGAGCTATCTTCTTGGCCAGTTGTGGGCTTGAGAAATGAGAAGTAGATGAATACAGAAGAGGACCCTTTTGTAACCTATAGGAAAAGAAGGAGTAGGTACACGGAGGAATTTGAGGATATCCAACTAGAAGATATCAGCTCAAACATGGAACCAATAGGTATACACTCTGACAGGGGAAAAGGAACAGGAGAAGATGAGTATAGGATGGAGTTTCACAACCTAGTATCTACATTACAAGACTTAGCCAAAGGGAAAAAGGATGTACTTAATGCAATCAACAGATTATCGATGAAACCATAATTAGGTAATAGCAGTACACCTCCTTCACTAGTAGATAGAGGGTCTACAAGCAGCAGTGGGAAGGTTGCATACACCAATATATAGAATACACCCCACATATATACCAGACCTTCCAACAGGCCTACTATGCCTCACTTCTTGGCAGATGCAGTAGGAGCTCCAGTCATGCAAGTAGAGCCTAGTGAACCCTTTGGGGCTTATTTGCAGGAATATAGGGACTTAGGAGATGAATTCCATTCAGCCATGAGTTTCTCATATTTTTGGAACATGAAAAGTAGGAATAGGACAAGAGGGTTCAATAGAGCATTCAATCGGAATTTTGAGTTGCAAAGCACATTTGGGAGACTGACTATCCCCAAATTTTATGGGACATTCAGTTGTTCAGCCAGGATTTGGGTACAAAATTTAGACACCTACTTCCAACTTAACCCCATGACAGAGACAGATGCAATCAAGATGGCTACTTTACATTTAGACACGGAAGCACATGAGTGGTGGTACCATGGACTAGTGACATTGGGTCACAACACTATTACTTCCTACAGTGACTTAACTCAAAGGCTCATGGAGCACTTTGATAAGAAGGACCCATAGATTCATTTAAGGGATTTTGCGCAGCTCAAGCAGATAGGCAGTGCCGAGACATTTATATCCAAATTCCAAAGAGTTTCAGTTATGGTATCTTACATATTAGAGAGTCGGTTGATTATGCTATTTACGGAGGCACTATCCGAGCCAATCTGTGGATGGGTGAAGGCCTACAAGCAAATTACTTTGCGAGATGCTATTAGTAGGACTCTAGACCTACAAGATTATGTACCAAAGAACAAGCAGCCACAAAAAACTACCAGTCTCCCAGAAAACAAGGAAAAACCTACCCATCTTCCAGAAAAATAGGGAAAGGATAATCCCACAGAGGGAATGGTTGAACGAGGACACACAACAGGACTTGAGAAGGAAGAACTTATGTTTTGCTTACCATGAACCTTGGGTACCAGGGCCATAGATGTATGGGTAAAGGGAAAGTACACCTCATTGAGGTACTTCCAAATAGCAGTGAGGAAGACGAGTCAGAGCAGAAACCGGATGGAGAACTACACAATACAGAATTGGAACAATTGCCACAGAGAGTCACTATTGCTACCCTCACAGGAGTCCCCGCATTCCATACTATCAGGATCAAGGGAAGTATCCAGGGAAAACATGCCATTTCTTTGATTGATGGTGGGTCCACCCACAACTTTATAGATGCCTTTTGGGTAGAAAGGAAAATATTTCCCACTGAGGACTTTGAGGGATTTACCATTGACACGGCTGACAATCACAGGATGAAATGCACACATAGGATACCTCAGTTATAGGTACAGCTTGGGAATTATACATTGGTGGATGAATTTTATGTGGTAGATGTGCCAAACACGAGCATTGTTTTGGGAGTACAATGGCTGTACTCAATTGGAAAATACTCAACCAACTACCAAACATTAGAGATGGAGTTCCTAGAACTAGATGGGAAGAGGGTAGTCCTAAGGGGAATGCCCGATGAAGCTTCAGAGTCAGCCACAACAAAGGGGATGACCACCATATTCAGGCATGAGGACAAGACTCGCATAAGGAAATGGCCAGCTCCAACACATAATAAGTCAAGGAAGGAACAGTGGTGTGCAAAGGGCTTCTTGGGTAGACCTATAGACAAAGGTAGGATGAGTCCTAGGGGATTTGGACAAGGAGAAAAAAATAGAATGTTCGATCCTAACCAGTATCCCAGGAGATACAAGGAGCAAATATAGAAAGGGGTGAAAAGAAACACCAATTCGAAGGAAAATAAGTGCCACCCACCAACGGAATAAACTGGTTGATAAAAATGGACAAGAAGAGACGGGGACAAATGATTCGGTATATTAGTCAGAGATTGATTGAGTACAATCAATTTTGAGAGGGGAGGACTGTAATGTCCCCTTCCAACTAAACCACCTTGAGAACACTCGTTAACCTATCTGATTCCCATAGGTTCGAGCAGGTACTGACAGTTAGGGAATCAACTGAAGACTGATGCCATCTACAGAAAATCTACGGAATCAATATTATATCACCATTGGGTTGAAGAGGGCCACCGGAGCCAAAGGCGACCGACATGCATGACATCTAAGCATTATTTAATGATGAATGCACCAAATTAAGTCTCCATGCATGTGCATGCAAGTCAACTACAAATTAGAAGTTAAAGTGACCTAATTAGGTCAAAAATTAGGGTTTTCGCAGTTGAAAGTTATAAAAGGAAGATAAAGTGAATGGAGACTTTACTTTTGATGATTATGTGATTTTGGAGCTCTTGAGTAGCAGCACAACATGCGGCCACAGTAGTTGGGTTTGAAGATGACGTCTTCAACTAACAGGGTTTCAGCATGTGGCATGCATCCTCACTGATAGGATCACTCTACTACATTGAGTGATTATCAGCCATCAGATTGTCCATCCGAGGCAACTAGCAGCAGATTACAAGGTTGTGGGGGCATGAGCAGTAGATTGGTAGACCAATTCGCTAGGGAATCTAGAGAGGTCAAAACTCTTGCATGCTCCGACCATCCTCTCCAGCACGGGCACACCTACCTTCCGACCTATTTCCAGCCAAAACTGACCATCCCTTCAGCAAAAACGCCACACTTATTTGATTCATCCTGCAGGGGTATTGCAATAGGAAACTAGGTCATTTATTCATTAGCTCATCTCATCTTGCATGCGTATTCTCTCTAGAACATATTCAGCTGGTTTATCAATGGTAAGTGTTCATTCTATCCTGTAAACCCTAACCCTAATTTCAGCTATAAAATAGGGAAATTTGGCATGGCAGTTTGCATGCCCAACTATTTCAGTAACTTTGCATAGAAATAGAAAATATTAGTATTTGGGATATTACAGTGGTATCAGAGCTATCTTCTTGGCCAGTTGTGGACTTGAGAAATGAGAAGTAGATGAATATAGAAGAGGACCCTTTTGTAACCTATAGGAAAAGAAGGAGTAGGTACACGGAGGACTTTGAGGATATCCAACTAGAAGATATCAGCTCAGACATGGAACCAATAGGTATACACTCTGATAGGGGAAAAGGAACAGGTGAAGATGAGGATAGGATGGAGTTTCACAACCTAGTATCTACATTACAAGACTTAGCAAAAGAGAAAAGGGATGTACTTAATGCAATCAACAGATTATCGACGAAACCAGAACCAGGTAACAGCAGTACACCTCCTTCACTAGTATATAGAGGGTCTACAAGCAGTAGTGGGAAGGTTGCATACACCAATATACATAATACACCCCAAATATATACCAGACCTTCCAAAAGGCCTACTATGCCTCACTTCTTAGCAGATGCAGTAGGAGGTCCAGTCATGCAGGTAGAGCCTAGTGAACCCTTTGGGGTTTATTTACAGGAATACAGGGACTTAGGAGATGAATTCCATTCAGCCATGAGTTTCTCATATTTTTGTAACATGAAAAGCAGGAATAGGACAAGAGGGTTCAATAGAGCATTCAATCAGAATTTTGAGTTGCAATGCACATTGGGGAGACTGACTATCCCCAAATTTTATGGGACATCTAGTTGTTCAGCCATGATTTGGGTACAAAAGTTAGACACCTACTTCCAACTTAACCCCATGACAGAGGCAGATGTAATCAAGTTGGCTACTTTACATTTAGATAGGGAAGCACATGAGTGGTGGTACCACGGACTAGTGACATTGGGTCACAACACTATTACTTCCTATAGTGACTTCACTCAAAGGCTCACGGAGCACTTTGATAAGAAGGACCCATAGATTCATTTAAGGGATCTTACATAGCTCAAGCAGACAGGCAGTGCCGAAACATTTATATCTGAATTCCAAAGAGTTTCAGTTATGGTATCTGACATATTAGAGAGTCGGTTCATTATGCTATTTACAGAGGCACTGTCCGAGCCACTCCGCGGATGGGTGAAGGCCTACAAGCTAATTAATTTGCAATATGATATTAGTAGGACTCTGGACCTACAAGATTCTGTACCAAAGAACAAGCAGCCACAAAAAACTACGAGTCTCCCGAAAAACAAGGAAAAACCTACCCATCTTCCATAAAATAGGGAAAGGATAATCCCACAGAGGGAATGGTTGAACGAGGGCACATGACGGGACTTGAGAGGAAAGAACTTATGTTTTGCTTACCAAGAACCTTGGGTACCAGGCCACATATGTATGGGTAAAGGGAAAGTATACCTCATTTAGGTACTTCCAAATAGTAGTGAGGAAGACGAGTCAGAGCAGAAACCGGATTGAGAACTACACAATACAGAATTGGAACAATTTCCACAGAGAGTCACTATTTCTACCCTCACAAGATTCCCCGCCTTCCATACTATCAGGATCAGGGGAAGTATCCAGGAAGAGTGTGCCATTGCTTTGATTGATGGTGGGTCCACCCACAACTTTATAGATGCCTCTTGGGTAGAAAGGAAAATATTTCCCACTCAGGACTTTGAGGGCTTTACTGTTCTCCTGGATGGAAATCACAGGATGAAATGCACGCAGAGGATACCTCAGTTATAGGTACAACTTGGGAATTATACATTGGTGGACGACTTTTATGTGGAATATGTGCTAGACACGAGCATTTTTTTGGGAGCACAATAGCTGTACTCAATTGGGAAATACTCAACCAACTACCAAACATTAGAGATGGAGTTCCTGGCACCAGATGGGAAGAGGTTAGTCCTAAGGGGAATGCCCAATGAAGCTTCAAGGTCAGCCACAACAAAGGGGATGACCACCATATTCAAGCACGAGGACAAGACTGGCACAAGGAAATGGCCAGCTCCAACACATAAGAAGTCAAGGAAGGAACAGTGGTGTGCAAAGGGCTTCTTGGGTAGACCTATAGACAAAGGTAGGATGAGTCCTAGGGGATTTGGACAAGGAGCCAAAAATAGCATGTTCGATCCTCACTAGTATCCCAGGAGATACAAGGATGGAATATAGAGAAGGGGTGAAAAGAAACACCAATTCGAAGGAAAAGAAGTGCCACCCACCAATGGAATAAACCGGTTGATAAAAATGGACAAGAAGAGACAGGGACACATGATTCGGTATATTGGTCGGAGATTGCTTGAGGACAAGAAATTTCGAGAGGGGAGGACTGTAATGTCCCCTTCCAACTAAACCACCTTGAGAACACCCATTAACCTATCTAATTCCCATAGGTTCGAGAGGGTACTGACAGTTAGGGAATCAACTGAAGACTGATGCCATCTACAGAAAATCTAGGCCATCAATATTATATCACCATTGGGTCGAAGAGGGCCACCGGAGCCAAAGGACACCGGCATGCATGACATCTAAGCATGCTGCATTATTTAATGATGCATGCACCCGATTAAGTCTCCATGCACATGCATGCAAGTCAACTGCAAATTAGAAGTTAAAGTGACCTAATTAGGTCAAAAATTAGGGTTTTCATAGTTGAAAGTTATGAAAGGAAGATAAAGTGAATGGAGAATTTACTTTTGATTATTATATGATTTTGGAGCTCTTGAGTAGCAGCACAGCATGCGGCTACAACATTTGGGTTTGAAGATGGCGTCTTCAACTAACGGGGTTTCGACAGTGAGATATCAGCCCTAGTCTCCTTCAGGATAAACCATCCAGGTTTGTCATCGTGTCTATGGCATTCATCATTATCCAGTGTTCCAGTATATGTCCGAAGGTTATTTGCAGGTTAATCCGTATAGCTGTGGGAATTTAGCTAGGAAACCCCAGTCATTCACCAAGACTCTGGATCACCATATTTCTTCCGCATGTGGCATGCATCCTCACTGGTAGGATCACTTTTGCAGATGATGATACTCCAGCTCTATGTTGTAGATGACGATGTTGTTCAAAACTTTTGATGATCTATAGATGTACCAAAAAATGTTCCAAAACATGATTTTGATGATGCCTCCTCTCTCCTTTCGATGATGTTGTGTATATCCACACCATTTGTTGTTGTTGTCAGTAGAATACTCTTGTTTTTAAGGGGGAGTGTTGAAATAATGTAACTTCGAAGAATATTCTACTTGTACTATTATCACGAATCTTGTAGTTTCCTCGTGAGATGATCATGTTCAGGATGACAGAGGAAAGGAAACCAAATTAGTGACCTATGATATCCTAGACCTTTGAAAGAACTTAGATGTCACACAATTCAAGGATACCGTCACCTCAGACTCAGTGAAAACATAGAGCCCAAGGGGCGCCCCTACGACCAAGAAACCCTAAAACAAGGAAAACGAATGAGTAGCCAAGGGAAGATTGGTGGAATCTCTTATTAGGATGGTTAATTATACTTCAGAATGATTACCAAGATATTTCGATCATCTAGGTGAAAAGCCCCAAATTTAACCTAGGGTTTATGCAGAAAAATTGGGATCTAGGGAAACATGGTGAAATTAAGTAAAATTGGACACTCGGGTTGATTGTTGGATGTAAAATTATGCAAATAAAGTTGAAACCAACAATACTGAGTTTATGGTTTGTGAAATACTGACTTGCCCCAAGGGGGGTGTTTTTCCCTAAGTAGCATGCCAGTGCTTTGATGTGCAAATGGAGTCCGAATGTGATGAAAGTGTAAACTTAAGGTTTTTATGTTAATTCTGAAGTGGATTTTAAATTTTATAGCTTGCCGCAAGACATAACCTATGGATATATGAAATGAGGGTCTTAATGTAATAGAATGATGAGCAATGAAGATACAAAAAATAAAGGAAGAGAAACTTACCTGTGAGATGTACCTAGATCTTGTAGATGGGTTAAGAAACAATGAATAATGTCGCTTTCTGATTGAAATGAAATTTTCCAAGGAAGATATTATTTTTATTGTGCCATAGCCAGTCACCCTAGCCTCTCCTTCAACCTGCCAGATCAGAGAAAAATAAAGTGATCAGAAAAAAGAACGAGATCTACAGAATACAAAGAAGAAAGAGAACAAAAAATCATGAAGAACAATATATTCCCTTATTCAAACACCTAGAAGTTGAGACGAAGGTGAGTTTCCCCACAAAAACATGCCCCTCTCTCTCCTAGCGCTCCTCCCTTTCCTGCAGATGAGATGGGTAAAAACTAAATGAAAAATGTATCCCAAATAAAGCTCGGTATAGAAGAGTAGAAATGGAAATTATTAGATCCTCAAACCATCCACAAGATACACAGAAAAAATAATCCTAGACACAAATCTCTTTATTAAAATTCTGGTGCCAATGCTCATGAATTACAATGGGGGGTCGCCTCTCTTAAATAGTTTAAGAGAGACATAAAACCTAAATTTTCCTTTTCATCCAACGGTTAATATTAGAACAGCACCAATGGTGGAGATCAAAAATACATAAATCATCGCATGGATCAAATGGTTAAGTCAAAGAGGGGACACAATTTGCTCAGAGACGCCTATCCTAAGTCAAAGTCACAATATAACATAAGTTGTGACATGATAGTACATAGGAGGGGGTCAACAGGGGATTATTTCACCCTAGTCACCATTACAACTTCATAATATAATATATGATCATGAAATACATCAATGGTCGATAAGAGGGGCCCCTTGGGGGTTTTCCTCACTAATTGAGCCATAGATAAAATAATCCAGACATCTGCTGACTAAAAAATATTGGAGAACTATCTGGTATGATAAAACACATCATCTGTCAAAATTCCAAACCATTTCATTGACCCAAGAGGCCAAATCAATTTTTTCAATGATATTTTCAGTTCATTTTTGCTGGTACAATCTATGGAAACTGATAAATCCACCATAACTATGTCCAGGGTGCAAACAGGGGAAAACTGACTGCTCTGGATGATTTGTAGACATATAAGAATGGTATAGGTGACTATTCATACCCCATAAAACACTTCTCTGCTCTAGGAGAACCAATCATACTTACATGTGGAATAACATTTGATCATTTGCCAATAATTAAGTGATACTAATCACGTTTCTAGAGAACTGGGGCCAAAATATCAAACTGAAACCATAGTATTGGTCCTCAGCATGTCTAGAACAAATACAAACCATGTTGTATTTTGAGCCACTGCCTTGGGAACCATGTTTGACTTTGGTCAACTGGGTTGACTGAGTCAAAGTACCCAAACTGAAGGTGAGAAACTGTATCCATATGATCCTATAGGAATCCAGGGTAAGAAATGATGCAAAAATGTATATCAAAACCAAGCATAAATCATTTATTCATAATCGTGGTTATATATAATAATAATAATAATAATAAGATGTACTTATGCTTCTGAGAAATATTGGAACTTTCTGGAAGTCTGATTGTTCATGCCATACTTACAAAGTGTAAACAATGTGCTATAGATGGGTGAGGATGGAAGAAAAAGGTTTAGGAAAATGGAAATTACTTTCAATCGACTTGAACTCAGTGATCAATCTAAATGTTGCATAATACACTCTACCAAGGGGACATATGTATGATAGATACAAATAGGGGATGGAGGTGTCTCACAAATGGATAAAGTACTTGCATATGTTTCCCTTAGAGTCTAACAAGCTTTCCTTTGCAATTTAGATGCAATATAGGTCAACATTCAAAGGAAGGTTCCCTGGAAGCCTTCTGGGATCCAGTACTAACAAAGACCCAGCCTTTGCAAGCTAATCTCACCCTGATGCCCTATGGGGGCACATGAACCGAACACTATACAAGGAATGAGTTCTCATCCTTTGACCATCAACATTTTCAAATTACTTTACATTTCACAGGATAGTAAACATCTTACAAGAGCAGTTTCCCTGGAAAGCCTTCTGGGCTCTAGTAAATGACTAAGGCCTAGCCCTGCTTCTAGTGAGCATCCATAGCCCCGACGGGTTTTCCTCTCCCTACCGCCCCTGTGGAGGGTATAATGAGCCTTACATTATACAAGGAATGAGTGATCAAACTCTTTCCCACTGAATACTTTTAAACATTTAACATTTGCATCCTTTAGATATGGATTTTATGTGTTCTGATGCTTTAGTGTTTAGAAATATTATTATGATGGAGCACTTGCTTTTAGAATTAAAGGAGAACTACCCTGTGAACCCAACCACACTGGCCAAGCCACATACTTCATATCCAGAGACACGGAACAACATGGATTCTATCATACAGAGGGGTCGGAATGGGGAAAGGTATCAATCTCACAAGTCTCAATCAGTCTAAGTCATGGGAAAAAATCAAAGGTGGATGAACTAGATGGATGGGGACAAGTGACATGGAACCAACCTAGCACAAATTTTTATAATTTGTATGAGCATGGCATTGGCAACAATCTTCACATCAAATTATTTGATTAGTCATAAAACAAGTTGAAGCAACAATAGATATAAGAATTTGTCACGATAATCATGCTAACATGATAATCATAGGTATTTGACATGCGTCATAGAGAAAAATCAAACCAAGGAAGTGTATACCTGATCTCACCAAATATACCTGTCTCCAATTGATTAGCCCCCCTATAATAGTGTGTACCAACTCTGATCTGCTACTCTGCTACAATGAACTAGATGATCACCAAAATCATCTCAATGGACTCTTGAATCTCAGTCCTAGAAAGGAACATATGATGAACAAGGCTATGAAATGAAATGAAGTTGTAAAGATCCATGCTAATACCCCATGTAAAAGGTATCCCTAGATAGAATAAGAGAAAAGTCTCCATGTTGCATCATGGAATCCTTGCTGCAAATGTATTTGTTATAACATGTACTTTACATTATTATTATTCCATTTGGGATATGTCACTGATGTAAAAATTCATGTAAAAGTCATGAGGTAAAAACTCTATTGTAACTCGGGTCAATAGTACCCAGAAAGGAATAATATAATTATTTTTGTGAGTTTACCTAGGTAGGTTGTCCATGTCAGTTGGATAGGTTGGACCAAATAGGTCAAATGTCAGCTGGGAAGATCATTATAAAGAGGGAGGCACCCTCCCTCATTTATACACACTCACTCATGCTTGTATTACTCAAGAGAGAGAAAGAAGGAAGGACGGAGGAGGAGGACTAGTGTCTTATGCTTGGGGTTTGGTCTCTCTCTTATGAGACCTTTTTCTTTGGTCATTGCATTCTGGTAATCTATATTGAGGAATTTTTGTTGGGTTTTTCCCTTTAGGGTTTCCTAGGGTAAATTGTTGTGTACCTTGTGATTGTGTTTCTTTCAATGATCCTCTTTATGTTGTTATTATGAAAATTTATTAAATGCTTATCAAGTTAGGACTTAAGCTATAAAAACATATAAAACTTAACATTCCCAATAGGTTTTAAGATGAGTTAGTGTTCACAATAGTATATCTAATTGAATAGATCTCCAATGATGGAAGTGAAGAAAAAGACCCCAAAGGAATCATGATCTAGGAGGAATCCCAAATTCAATCATCTTAAGGTATTTGGATCTATTATCTATGTCTATATTCTAAATGAGAAGAGAACCAAGTTAAACCTTGAGAGAAAGAAATTAATTATTACAAGGTACAACAATAGTCATAAATATTATAATATGGTTGACGTTGACACCAATTAATTAAGTTTTAGAATATATGCCATAATTAGTGCAAAATTTCAACCTTTCCAAGCTTCCCTAGACTTCAAATATTGTAGAGCAGTAAATTATGGCTATAGAATCAATTGTTAAGATTTAGGTAGATCCACATGAAAGGGAAGAAAATTCTAGACATTCTAAGGAATCTTCCAATTTTAGGAAAGTAATTTATGATATAGATAGACTGAATCAACATTAGAATGATATAGGTACAAGTAGTTCCTATCATAGAGACAACACTTACTTAATTGAAGATCCTGATGTAGCCAATAAACTTTGGTTCATTCACAAGATCGAAAAACCATGCAAACACACGAGAATGGAAAAATAACTATCTTGTATTCCTTCTCCATCACTAACTATTAAAATGTAATTTCAATGCCTTATAAATACTATCTGGTATTTTCAAAAATTGTTAATTTTAGAAATTATCTCATGACTCCAAAATTGAGAAATAACTAAAAGATAACTAGAGTGATACTAACTGTCAACTCGTTTTTATGATTATGTGCATAAACTAAGAGATAACTGGTAATTATAAATTTAAAAATATTGAAAAACACTAAAACCCCAATTTAAGGCATTATATGAAGGAATTTTCCCCAAAAATAGTATCAAAACGAGGTCCAATCAAAAGGATCTAATTGGTCAGTGTAGTGAACTCTTCAAGATGCAATTTCTTGTTGAATTTCAGTGCAAATGGATAACTAAGTTATAACCCTTAGAAATCCCTGCATCATTCTTCTCTGGTTGAAAAGAACACAACTCATCCAAGTTAATATTTTCAAATTGCTTCCACTTAACGGGATCTAGGTTCAACAAGTCCCACTATGTAACCCATGTACTCTTTGTTGGTGATAAGCCTTCCCACTAGACCAGATATCGATTGTATTAACCTTGCCAAGTATGAAGGGTCTTCTTATCTAAAATATGTACAAACTTGTCCTTTTTCTTGCTCGGAATGGCATGTTCCCAATCCATCTCCGCCTCACTGTCATCACCCAAATCATCTCCATGGAAGATATATAAATCAGAAAAGTTAAACACAGGGGAAATATTGAGATCAACTAGTAAATCAACCTTATAAGCATTATAGTTAATTTTCTTGAGAATCTTGCAAGGATCAATTTTCTTATATTTCAATTTGTGGTAGGTTCCTATAGGAATTCTCCCTTTCTATAAATAAACCATCACTAAATAACCTTCATTGAATACTTGATGTCCTCGATGAGCATCTTTTATAATTTTTTGTTGCTTGTTACTGTCGTGCAAATTTTGTCTCACTTGTTGCTGCAACTATTGAATGTGTTTTGCAAATTCTTCCCCATCATCATTGATTATATCCCCAAGTGGTAGCTACACCAAATATAGGAAACCCATAGGATTTCTACCATCAATGACCTAAACCGAATATTTACCTATAGATCTATTCATATAACTATTTAGGAAAATTCTACTTGAAGTAAAGATAAATCCTACTGCTTGGGATTCTCTCCAACAATGTTCCATAACAGGTTTCCAAAACTATAATTTACTACCTTGGTTTTCCCATCTATTTTGGGGTGATAGGAATTATAGAAATGTAATTTACTCCCCAATTTATTCCATAAAGTCCTCCAAAAATGAACCAAGAACCAAGTATCTCTATCATAGGTAATAGTTTTTGGAATACCATGCAATCAAATAATTTCTGGGAAAAAAAACAAGTATGCCACCCTTGATGCATCACTAGTTTTCTTGCAAGCAATAAAATCATCCATTTTAGAGAACCTATAAACAACCAAACAAATATAATCATTACCTCATTGTGTGTTTGAGAGACCCAACACAAAGTCCATGCTCATATATGTCCATGGGTCTATGCGCACTAGTAATGGCATGTATAACCTTGTATTATGTGAGTGTACTTTAGCCATTTAATAAATCCTACACCATGCCACATAATTGGTTATATCATTTTTCTTCTTTGACCAGTAATACTTATCTTTGATTAAGGCTAGTGTCTTATCCTTTCCAAAATGTCACTCTAAGCCACTATTGTGAAGTTTTCTTATAATATTTTCTCTCATAGAACCAATCGAAATGCATAGTTGTTTTCCTTTAAAGAGGTAGCCATCTTGTATAAAATATTCACCCTGAATAGGATCCATGTACCAAGCGATTGGATTCTTCAACTTTCCACAATATTCCAAAAATCGTTATCAAACACATAGATATCCTTCAATGGAGAAAACCCAATTACTTGATTTTCCATGGTTGTCAAAAGAACAATGCACTGACTGAAAGCATATACAACCTGATTATGCCTTCCTAACTTGTGCTTCATAACAAAAGTGTAGCCTTGTAATAAAGATGTTAGTTTTTTTCTTAGAAATTACTAGCTTAGTTAGTATCTTTATCTGAAAGAATAACAAGTAAATCAATATGCATAAGATAGAACAGATACACAAGACACAAAGATTTTCACCAGGGAAACCATAAAGGAGAAAACCCCATAAACTTCCTAAAAATAGTACAATCACAAAGACTATGTCATAATATGATCAAACCCAGTAATAAGAAGTCTCCAACAGTTAGCTATCTCTCCTCCTAATCTCTCTCCCTCTCTCATGCGAACTTGAGTGAGTGTGAGGTGTGTATAAATGAGGGAGAGTGTGTCCATATTTATACTAATCAAGTGATTAACCTATTACATGATTGGGGCTGACCTCTCACCCTAACAGGGCCGAATTCTCCTAAGAGACTCCAAAAACACATTACATGATGTTTTACTGGGACTATTTCCCCGAAGTACAATAGAGGTTGTACCTCAAGGTCTATACACAATAATGACATCCTGAAAGGAGGTGAACACATCTTCAATGGGGGTATAACAACATACAATGATGGTATACATCAGGATTACGTATGAAGTTATAAATACATCAACACTCCATCTTAACTAGGAAGGTATTCTCTCTCTTCCATAGTCATCAACACATTTGGTCCAGTCACCATCACAGAATCATCATCATAATTGTTGCCATCATCATCTTCTTATCGATCATCGTAAGGTACTATCTTCCATCTAAATTTTCTGCAGAGCCATCCCTTTTCATGTTGGGTGTAGGCCTAGTCCTCATATAGGTCTTCATCACATCTGCGAGCAAGCCATCGTGTAGGAACAATCCAGGACCTTCTTTACATTTCCAGGGAAATAACCTGCGTCTCCTACCTTTATCTCGTCGTGTCCACATAATCTCTTTTTTCCTGCACAAAACAAAATAAAATACATAGAGCACACAAATCACATCCCAAATGCAGACCACCTGTGTTCTATCACCATAGTAGTATTCCAATATATTTCACGTCATTAAGACAACCTGTAACAGCTATTATGCAAGAATATCCTAGGAGAACACCAAGTGCATTACGTCTCTCCACAGTCAACCTATGTTCTACCAGCATAGAAGAACTACCTAGGTGTACCTCAAGTGCTTCGTGACCTTATCATATCCAACATGGGAACACACACATATATAGATATATATGTAAGGATTAATTACGACCGAACAACCTGCTACACCAGGGATTTTACGTTCTAGGTCAACCTCAAGGACTTATTACATCTGAACAACCTACATCCAAGATCACTTCCATTTAGACAACCTTTAGGGTGTATTACATCTGAGTAACCTGTGTACCACACAAGGGCACCATTTTACACTTGGACAACCCACATGACTTATTACATCCGAATAACTTGTGTACCATGTTAAGGCTCATATTTGTAATCAGATAACTTGTCTTAGGATTGAATACGTCCAATAACCAGTGTATCACGCTAGGACTCGTATTTACACTCAAACATCCTACATGATTTATTATGTCCGATCAACCTGCTACACCAAGGTATTTTCTGCTCGAACAACCTGTCTCATTTCCCATGTGAGATATCATGCATCTATGTCTTCTGGTCTCTTACTATTTCTAGCATAGAAACATATCAAGACTAAGTACATCCAAGGATAACCAGTGAGATTCGCAAGGAGTTATTACATCCAAGGACAAGCTACAGGACTGATTACGTCTTAGAAACCTATGATCTTCTCCATAATTTTATGTTCGCACAACCTGTCTCCAACTATGCTAGAAATAATCACTCCCTCTTTCGAGGGGTCTCGTTCTGGATCACACCAAGTATTTTTCTGAAGTACTCGAACTTCATTTTGGATAGAGGCATTAGAGGAAATTTCAACTCAAAATGGGCCTCCTAAAGAAAATTAATAAAATAATAGTTAAAATAATAAAATAATATTTATTAATTTTGGAGGAAGAAAAGAAAAAACTACTTTTTTGTTCATATTTTCGACATATCTCCCTATGTTTTTACTCAAATTTTGATCGGGAGAGATTGTTGGATGCGGAATTAAATTCCGCATCCAATGAGTACCCACTCGGCATAATTTTGATAAGCCTTGATACCCCAAAAACAAGAAATACCTGAAAAAAATGTGATGATGATGTCATCATCACATTTTTTCAGGTATTTCTTGTTTTTGGGGTAGCAAAGCCTATCAAAAGTATGACAAGTGGGTACTCGTTGGATGTGGAATTTAATTCTACATCCAAGGAGCTCTCCTGGTCAAAATTTGAGAAAAAAAACAGGGAGATATGTCAAAAATTTGAACAAAAAAGGTAGCTTTTTTTATGATACCTATCCCCAAATTTATATTAAAAAATTGTTTAAGAGGTGCTCCCTTTTTGAATTTTAAAGCATTTTGATTGGCTAATACATGATGACATGGAATTTGTATTATTTTTTTGAAGGCCCATTTTAAATTGAAATTTCCTCTAATGATTAGTCAACACATCAAATATATGCTCATTCGTTGCCATGTACTAGGGATTCACTGCTCCTTTCTGCACCATATCTCTAATATAGTGGAATTTGATCTCTATGTGCTTTGACTTGTCATGGAACACATGGTTCTCTGACATCTTCACACAACTTTTATCGTAGCAGAAGATACAAGTCACATCTAACTGGAGATAAAACAAATGAAACAGTGTCTTATGTAGCCACAACGCCTCGCAACTATACTAGCAAGAGGAAACATACTTTGCCTCGACTATACGCATTGCCATGATTGACTAATTCTTGCTAAAATAGGAGATCATGCTAGATCCCAAATTGAAGCAGAACCTCGTAGTCCTCTTCATATTAGTGGCGCTTCCTGCCCAATCTAAATCAAAATAACCGTGTAGGTTAATCTTCTGATACGCGTCACACTTGATCCCATAATCCACTATACCTTTTAGTTACCTCAATACATGCTTTGTGGCTATCCAGTGAACATGTCTCAGATCCCTCAAGAACTGACTCAAGGTATTCACAGCAAAGCATATGTCGGGTCTTGTATTCGTCAGATACATCAATGATCCAATCATCTGACGATACATTGTGGCATTAACCGACTCTGATGAAGCATCACATAGAAGCTTCAAGTTTGATGCTATAGGTGTGGCTATTGCCTTACAGTCCACCATTTCGAATCTCTTTAGAATATATACTGTATACTTTCTTTGAACAACAAAAATCCCATCTACACTCTTCCATACCTCCATGCCTAAGAAGTAGTGCATCGTCCCTATGTCTTTCATCTCAAATTATGTAGCAAGTATCCTCCTTACCTCTTTAATGTGTTCATCCTCTCCCATCAGAAACAAGTCATCGACATATAGCAGGAGCATCACTAGTATTCTGCCTTCAACCTTGAAGTAAAGGTTGGAATCATCTTTACTCTTAGCAAATCCTTGGCTCATCAATAATATATCCATCCTATCGTACTATGTCCTCGGTTCCTATTTCAATCCATACAAGACCTTATTCAATTTGCACACATGATTCTGCATGTCATGTGTCTCGATTCCCAGTGGTTGTTCCATGTACACTTCTTCCTCAACTACACCATTCAAGAATTTTGTCTTGACATCCATCTGGTGTATCTTCCATTTCATAACTGCAGCTAATGTAAGTATGGTCCTAATGGAAGTGTACATCGCCATGGTTGCAAATGTCTCTTCGTAATATATTCCTTCTTTCTGTGAGAAACCTCGTGCTACGAATATTTCCTTGTATTTATTAATGCTACTATCTACAGTATGCTTGATCTTATAGATCCACTTCGAAGTCACAATAGACTTATTTTCCGGTCTCAGAACTATCTCCCATACATCATTCTTCAATATTGACCGATACTCCTTGATCATGGCATCCTTCCATTCTTTATTTTCTGTAGACTTTTCATAGGTGGAAGGTTCCTTGTCAATGATGTCACACAATAGGGACACATAGATGTTGTAAGGATTTTGCATTTTCCTTTCTCTATGCATTCCTTCTGGAGCGCCATACCTTTCTTCTTCTTGTATGAGATCTTATTCCCATGTTGGTTTTCTCTTGTGGGAGTCCTTTTCAAGAAGTGTCTCTACCAGCTCTTGTGGTTTTTCCATGTCATGATCTTCATGGTCTTCTAGATTTGCTTCTCCAATTTCCATGTCTCAGACTCTCGTTTCTTCAAGTTCCTTGACCTCTTGAATAAGTAGCCTCCTGGATCTGAATTATGTCGAGTATTCATCAAAGGTTACATCTATGTTGATGTCAATTTTCTTAAACCCTAGGAAGTATATTCGGTAGGCCTTTGATGTATCCCTATATCCTATGAATATACCCTTCCTCCTAGAAGGATTGAGCTTGGTCCTCTTCTCCTTGGGATATGTATGTACATTAGGAAACCAAATATTCTAAGATGGTTGACTTCTGGTTTCTCTCCTGATAAATCCTCTTTCATATTTTTGTTGTTAAGTACTTGATGAGGAGTACATTTCTGTACATACACAACTTTCCTTGCTACTTCTTCCCAAAGGTTCATAGGAAGGTCCTGGTCATGTAGCATTTCTTTTGTTGCTTCCGTTATGGTTCGGTCATTTCGTTCCACAACCCCATTCCACTAAGGATTATATGGAATGCTCAAATCCCTCTTAATCCCAGACTCTCTGCAGAGTTCCTTGAATTCTTTTCAGGTGAAAATCCTCCATTATCTGACCGTAGACTCTTGATCTTCCTTTTGTTTGGTTCTTGACCAAGTATTTATATTCCCTTCATTTTCCCTTTCAAGAAAATATCCAAGTCTTATGTGAGAAATCATCTATAAAGGAAATATAGTACACATACCCGCTTAATGAACTAGAATACATGGGTCCACATACATCCAAGTGTACTATCTCCAGTATTCCTTTAGCCTTTCTTTCATCATTGGGAAATTTTTTCTTTGGATTATTTCCTTGTGCATGTTGAATATGGTTTTCATTGATGTCAAAGGAGTTCATTAATGAAAATGGAATAACAAATAACAAAATACTATTGATTAAATGGACATTATTGTCAACATAAGATCATAAGGCAACATTGATGAAATAATCCAAAGAGATTTGCGGAAGCCAAAATAACACAAGTTGTCCAAGCGGAGTCGAAAGCATTATAACGCTAAGTTTCTATGGAGTGAAGATTTAGATGACCCATATCATAAGAGAGAGAAAGATCAATGGTCTAGAATAGTTTCTACAATGCCAAGGTGCAAGCTTGTTAAAATTGCAGGAAGAATATTGCGGAAGTCATGTTTGAGAACTTATGAAAAGTAGACCTGCAGTTCGCAATCCGCAATTGCGGAAAGGAAAATGTGGAAGCAGTTTCAAGAAAAATAGAAAGAAGACCTACAATCTGCAACCCACAATTGTGGAAGGAAGGTGTTCCTGCAGATTGTATAAATATTGTTGCGAAAAGATAAATGCAGAAAGGTTAATTGTGAAAGGTTAATTGTGGAAAGGTAGTTGAGGAAAACATCGTTGCGGAAAGATAAATGTGTAAAGGTTAAATGCAGAAGGTTAATTGCAGAAAGGATCGTTGTGGAAAGACAAATACCAAAAGGTAATTACAGAAAGATAAATGCGGAAGGATTTCTGTTGCGGAAAGGTCATTGCGGAAAATCAATTGCGGAATATCGTACCACTGATAAATTTAAACAGAGTTAAAAGAATTAAATATAAAAGTAAGGAAACACGTTTGATGAAGATGCATGCTTTATGAGATTATGTGTTTGATGAACAGGCATGAATCCATATTAAAAGGGAGCAACTGTGAAATTCCAGAATGAATATATTCGTTTGTTAAGAAATATGAATGATGTATTTATAAGCAAGATTTCGATTTTATAAAATATATATCTGTAGTCCATATCTACATAGAAGCAGCACAAGACAGAGACCAAGTAAGTAATGAGAAACCAATGACAAAATTGAAGACATAAGAAGATCTGGAAGTTTGATGAAAACATATTAGGGTGGCAGGGTGGTGCTTTGGAAGGATACATTCCTGCAAGGGGTTTGTATACTCCTTCCACTGGTAGTTGGTAAATAGGGTGTCGTAGCATCCTTTTAGTAGCATCTGATCAAATCAGGGGGTCGTAGCCTCCTTCTAGTAGTAGTTGGTAAATAGGGTGTCATAGCATCCTTTCAGTAGCAACTAATAAAATCAGGGGGTCATATCCTCCTTCCAGTAGTAGCTGGTAAATAGGGTGTAGTAGCATCATTTCAGTATTAGCTAATAAAACTATTATAAATATAATTTTGTAGTAATAGAAAGTGTTGGTGGTTTTCCCAATTGGACTTCCATGATAAAAGTTGTGTTCATAGTGTCTTGTCGATCATGTGTGTCAATGAATAAGTTAAAAGTGGTATTAATTGTTAAAATATATCAATACTGATCCATCCCTCCCTCTCTCAATATTTTCCAATATTCCAACAATAATGTATCAAAGCAGGATCCTTCACTATAGTTTAAATTGCTGGAAGGAATATCCTATTAAAAACCACTATGGATCAACAAGAAGGGCTAGCCACCAACATAACTCCATTATTTACAGGATATAATTATGCATACTGGAGTGTAAGAATGTAGTTCCATCTAATGTCTCTTGGATACAAAGTCTGTAGGTCTATTTAAAAATAATATAAAGTATGAGACAACCTACCTATAGGAAAAAATGAACTACACCAATATGAGGCCAATGCAAAAGCCTTGAATGCAATTTTGAGTGGGTTAACAAATTCAGTGTTTGTAAAATTTATGCAAAGCGAGACAACCAAACATGCCAAGAAAAAGTTAAAATGTGTCTATGAAGGAGCATCCAAAGTCAAACAATCCAAACGTCATACATACAAAGGACAGTTTGAAATCCTAAAAATGAAAGAGGAAGAAAATATTGCAGAATATCTTCTAAGAGTAGATGAAATTTTTAATGCTATTAGAGGCCTTGGAGGAGAAATAAAGAAGAGAGAATTAGTTGACAAAGTACTAAGAACCCTACCAATGAAGTATGACTCAAAGGTGTCAACTCTAGAAGAACAAGATGATATTAAACTCATGACAGTAGATGAACTACATGGGATCTTCACTGCTTATGAGATGAGAACAGGACAAGATGGACCATGAAATAAAGAAGCAACATTTCAATCCTTATCCAAGATACAATCAGAGAACCTAGATGATGAAGAAGCTCTTCTCATCAAGAAACTTAAGAGAGGTACTGGAAAGTACAAAGGAAATATACCCTTGAAATGTTTTAACTGTGGAAGGATTGGTCACTTTGGCCCAGAGTGTCCTTACCCAAAAAAAGAAAATAGTGATGATGATGAAGAACCTTGCTGTCATAAGAAAGATCATAAGATTAAGACCGTGTACAAGAAGAAATTTAAGAAAAAGAAGAAAAACTTATATTCCAAGGAAGACAGTGAAGATGAAGAGATAAGTGAAGATGAATAAATCCTATCCATGGAGACACTAACTCAAGAAGATGATTCATATGTGGAAGGAGAGGTGTACCTAAAGGCTGAAATCATAAGTTCCCTTGAAGAATTGAGAAAGAGCATAATGAGGAACAAATCTTTGAAAATACAATTGTCAAAATACTAAGAAGAGTCTTAGAGTTTAAAACAAGAAGTTGTAAAATTCAAGAGAGTAGAGAGGCTATCAACATTCGGTTGATGAAAAGTTCAAGGAGAAAATACAAGACTCTAAAATACTTTAAGCAGAAGTAATCCTACTTAGGAAGAATCTTGATGAGAAATTTGTTCAGTCAAAATTTGAGAACAACTCAAGGATTTTAGATTATATCTTAAGTAGCCAAAGACCATCAAGCGATAAATATGGATTATGATATGACAAAGAAAAGATGCCAGAATATTCCTCTTTCATAAACCAAGATGAAAGAAGGTATGCCTATGCACTCAAGAAGGAAGAAAGTAAGAGATCTGCTCCTCTCTTACAAAGAACATATATGAGGCCTAGAAGACCAATGACAAGTAGATATCAGCAAATTGCTTTTGGCCATTTCTTCTCTTGTAATAAATTTGGACATAAAGCCTTGAATTGCAAAGCAAATGAAAAGTTTCATGTCTATAAGAAGAATAAACCAAAGAGACAGAATAATTATAGGAAGACTAAATCCAATCATCAAAAATTTTCTCAGATAAAAAAATTGAGAAGATATGAAAATAAAATAGCCATTACAAGCAGAAAGATCAAATATTCTCTAAATATAAAAAGGAATTCTTTGGATATTGTCATTGTTGTCATAAGTTTGGTCACAAGGCTACTGATTGAAGAACCAAGGGAAAAGATCAAATTTTGATAAGGAAACAAGACACAAACACATCAAATGATAGAAGACCAGTAAGCAGGATACCTCATGGAAAGATGTGGAGAAGGAAGTCAAATTACAAAGACTCAGAAGAAACACCAATTTCAAACATCAGTGAAGTTTCCAAAGATGATGATGAGCATAATAGTGCTATAGATAAAAATGACATCCATTATGAGGGAAAGCAAGATGAATATGTAAAAGAATACACCGAGGGATATGAACATGATAATGGTGGATGCCTTTTCTAAAATCTCTCATGACGTAGAAGAGAACCCTGAAATTGGCATAAGGATTATATACTCAGGGGAGTTAATATCAGAAAATTGCAATTGGTACTTGAAAAATATCAGCTGGTAAGAAGAAAATAATGTTTTGAGGTTTCCATCAAAACAAGAAAAATAAGATTCATAAGAAATACTTGATAAAAGGATATCTTCATCAAAGACAAGAATTAGAGTAGACGTCACAAATTGAAGAAAAACATTTTGTCTAGAAATCATCTATGTGACAGGCACGCTTAATGGTTGAAGTGTAACAGCATCAAAAGTAGGATTAGAGAAGACAAGAGATGATCACGGTTAAATGATAATACTGGTGTATGGTTGAAATAGAGCAAGTGTAAGACCTGTGAAGTAACATGAAAATATTAAAATGTGTGATCCATGAAGACCATGAAGTCTGTAATCCAATAGAAGATGAAAATTGTCCTTATTACTTCGAATATGAAGTCATGACACATAAATTAAAAACTTTTTCCATCTTAAAAGTATTCATTTGATCACATTTGTTTGGGATCATCTTCCGCATGTCACACTTGGAGGATTTGATAATCCTATTTTCATTGTTGATGGGCACATGCAAATATTAATACAAGAACAAATATGAAGGGTACCATTTAGAAAATCTTAAGGATTGTCTGATAGGGAAATTATGAACAGTCATTTATGTGAGTTGAACTCATTCTTGATCTAATCTTTTAAAAGGAGTTTTAACTATAAAAAAAAATTTGACAGTGGAAGAAAAATCAAGGTTGATTTGAATGATAAAGTTGCAGTTTATTGAAAAAGTGTTGGGATGAGTAAAAGTAGCAGTAAATATTGCGAATGAACAAATTGGTATTTAAAACACATATCAGTTTGATGAAATTATTTCTAAATTTGTCTCTCATACGCGTGTTTATGAACCTGTAGCAAACCCCATTGTTACCTCAGACCAAGGAATTATCGTGCAAGCTATGAAGGACGAATATAGTATCAATCAAGCTAGTTAAACCCTAGTCAATGTCTAAAGGAACAAGGACATATGGATAATAAATTGCTTTCATGGCATTGAAAACTCCTTAAGAAGAGAAAGTTACATGATGCATTTTTAAAGAGCAGTTTATGGAAGAAACTTAATGATAAGTGTAAAAATCTGTCACAAAATGTAGAAAATATTGCAAAGGGAATATCTGTTGACAGTCACTGGGAGCTGTTAGAAGGAATCCTTTGTCATTAATGTCAAAGGGGGAGAAAATTGAAAATTAAGAAATTGTTGCCATCAATGTGAAATGTCACGTCCCCATGCCTCCGACCGGCGTAGAGGACGCGACTACTAGCTTTATCAGACCGGGCTAACCGCCCATGAACATGTACAGGCATAAAAATTACATAAACAGAATGCTGCCAGGAATGCATTATGGTAAACCATGCACAAATGCCATTGTTTAACACACACAGATGCATTCATTTAACATACACAGCGGAAACATCATATATTTAAGCAAGCATTCACTAAACATGTTCATTTCTATTTAATTAACAGTAAATATAGAATTGGCAGAGGTAAAATGCACAAGATTACTTATCTTATGAAAGCTTTGCTCCACAACCAGCTACGTCGCTGCAACGTTCCACCCAACCATAGGCCAGTGTGCTCCTTAATCTCTCAGCAGCGCTGCCACCCCCGAGCTGGGCATGATTCTCCAAGGAATAAGGGAACTAGCAGGCTTACACATAGCCAGGATACACAAAAAACATAGCCAAGCCAACAAAGTTGGGTTTATCTGGCCATTTAAGGAGCTGATGAAGGCAATTTGCTAAGCTGGTGAGCTCATTACAGAGCCAAGAACACCTACACTAGAACTAGCCTGACCTCTAAGACACCCAGCCACACCCAACACAAGGAATCAGTCCCTTCTCTGCTACACAGTCCCTCAGGCCCTGCATTCCCTTCCAGTGCTATTCAGGGGTGATGGAGAAGAAGGCCAGCCCTCTAGCTCTGTCTATGTGGTTTCCAGCCACCAGGTTTATCAAGCAAATATAAGCCAACATCTCTACTCCTCTCACAGTCCAGAGACCAACCATTGCACTCTGGCAATTAATTTAGCTATTACAGCTTAAACCAAGGAAAAACGACTTCAACCCATCTACAACAGTCCCCAAACGTAACAGCAAAAACGTCTCACAACATGGGGGAAACACACAGTCCTGAAGCTTATCAGTGAGCACAACTCACAGCAGGGAAAAACGCCCCAAATAGTCTGTGCGTGAGACCAATAGTCGGTGAGACAACAAAAAATGTGAATGGCCCTTCACAGCCATGGTAAAACACATGAAACTTCCAAAAACGTGAATGGAAAATGCACCAGTAGCTCCAAAAACGTGAGGAAGACAACCCAATCCCCAGCACTACAAAAACGACCTCCCATCCATGGGAAAAATGAATCCAACCACCAAAAACGTGGAATGAAAAACACAGGAAAAACTCCAGCTGCTCCCAAAATCCCCCAACGTGAAGGAGAATGGTGAGGAAAATGGAAAACGTGGATGCATGGCAGAATGGCATACGTTTTTGGGCATTTTTCCTTGCCAAGGAAGTCAGAACACGTTTTTCAAAAATGGGTCTCTGCCTAATTCGAATTTTTGCCCATACTCTTCCCATTCCATGCAATAACTAACTCAACCACATTCTGGCAGAAATAAATGATTGGGGAAAAAGACAAGAAAGGTAGTTGACAGTTTGATGGGTTTTCTCATAGACATTTGGATTTTCCCCATTGGCCCATAGGTTAAATATTTCACCCCCCCCTTATCCTTAGGAAATCATGCCCCATTTGATTTAGTTGCCACAACCGTAGCTGGTTGTGTCCATTAATTAATTATGATGCATATTTACATGATGGCCAACTTAATATATGCCGCATGCCCCAATATACCATCGGTGACAAATTTAAATCCAAAACATATCATTACCGATCAATGGTGGGGCCTTGGCCTTTAGCTCCACACCATGATCATTTACAATTTATACATCATATACATCTAATGTAACGAGGTCAAAACCGGGACATTACACGAAAGGGAAAGAATGTTGAATATGGTTTTCATTGATGTCAAAGGAGTTCAGTAATGAAACAGGAATAACAAATAACAAAAGAATGTTGATTAAATGGACATCATTGTCAACATAAGATCATCAAGAAACATTGATGAAATAGTCCAAAGAGATTTGCAGAATCCAAGATAAGACAAGTTGGCCAAGTGAAGTCGGAAGCATTATAACGCTAAGTTTCTATGGAGAGAATATTTGGATGGTCCAAATCATAAGAGAGAGAAAGATCAATGGTCTAGAATAGTTTCCGCAATGCCAAGGTGCAAACTTGTTAAAATTGTGGGAATACTATTGCAGAAGTCATGTTTGAGAATTTATGAAAAGCGGACCTACAATTCGTAATTGCGAAGGAAGTTTTGCCTAAAGGAAACTGCGGAAGCAATTTTTTATAGAAGTCAAAAAGTAGACCTGCAATCTGCAACCTGCAATTGTAGAAGGAAGGTGTTTCCGTAGATTGCGGAAAGATTGTTGCGGAAATATAAATGTGGAAAGGTTAATTGCGGAGAGGTAAATTTGGAAAATATTGATGCGGAAAGATAAATGTGGAAAGGTTAATTGCGGAAAGGTAGTTAAGGAAAGGATCGTTGTGGAAAGACAAATACATAAAGGTAATTGCGGAAAGATAAATGCGTGAATATTTTTGTTGTGGAAAGGTCGTTGCGAAAAATCAATTGCGAAAGGTCATGATTGATAAATTTAAACAGAGTGAAAATAATTAAACAAAGAAGTAAGGAAACACATTTGATGAAGAGGCACGCTTTATGAAGTGATGTGTCTAATGAAAAAACACGAATCCAGATTGAAAGGGCGCAACTGTGAAACTCCATAATGAAGATATCCGTTTGTAAAGAAAGATGAATGATGTATTTATAAGCAAGATTTCGAGTTTAGAAAAGATATCTCTATAGTCCAGATCTATATAGTAGCAGCAGAAGACAGAGACCAAGTAAGTAATAAGAATCCAATGACAAAATTGAAGACATAAGAAGATATGAAAGTTTGATTGAAACATATTAGGGTGGCAGGGTGGTGCTAGGGAAGGCTACATGTCTACAAGGGGGTTGTATCCTCCGTCCAGTGGTAGCTGGTAAATAGGGTGTTGTAGCATCCTTTTAGTAGCACCTAATAAAATTAGGGGGTCGTATCCTCCTTCCAGTAGTAGCTCGTAAATAGGCTATCATAGCATCCTTTCAGTAGTAGCTGATAAAATTAAGGATTTGTAGACTCCTTCCAGTAGTAGTTGGTAAATAGGGTGTAGTAGCATCATTTCAGTAGTAGCTGATAAAACTATTGTAAATATAATTTTGTAGTAATATAAAGTGTTGGTGGTTTTCCCCATTGGACTTCCACGATAAAAAATTTGTTCCTTGTGTCTTGTTGATCATGTGTGTTAACAAATAAGTTAAAAGTGGTTTTAATTGTTAACAATTATCAATACTAATTCACCCCCCTCTCAGTATTGTTGAATATTCCAACAGTGCACATCCTTTGCAAATTCCTTCATGCTTTGCCTGGATCTTTGGAAGTACAAAGGTTGTTTTGATTTCCATCGGTAGTGCTCTGTAGTTCACATGTGCAAGCCTTCAGTTCCATAGTTCACTTGGTTCTATTGACTCATGAACCAATTCTTGTTCAAGTTGTCCCTTTAGTTTTTACAATCCTTTGTCTTCTCCTCCAATCATCTTTACATCATATATTTTCTTTCCTTTAGGCCATAGTATCACTTGGACATCGACAAATGAAACTCTCATTCCCTTTTCATCTAGTGCAGAGATGGAGAGAAGATTCTTCTTCAATCCTGGAACATATAGCACATCCTTCATCTTTAAATATTTCCTAGAGTCTAGCTTGTATGAAGCTACTAAACTTCCTTTTATGGGGTATTGATAATCATCCACAAGTTTCACCTTATGAGGTGACTCATGCTCCGACATGTTGACGAATGATTCTTTGTATCCTGTCATGTGTTTGGATGCCCCACTATCCAAAAGTCAATCATTACTTCCATGTGAGATAGTTTCAGTAAGTGATGATATTAGCACATACTCTTCACATGGATCATCCTTCTCTCTTTTGAATCTTTTGTTTGTTGGTTCATCGTCTTCGGCAATATGAGCATGGTGTATCTTTTTCCTAATGGGACAGTCTCCTGAAAAGTGTCCCTTTTCATCACAAGTATAGCATCTGCATTGGAAGGATCTCTCTTGATCTTCTTTTTTTTCTTGTCCTTCTTCTTGTTGTGATGATGGTTCTCCTTCTTATTTTAATTCTTCTTGGTGTGAACTATGAGAGCTTGGTATTCAGTTTCTCCCATCTTCTCTTCTCTTGTTACGAGTCGAGCTTCTTCTTTTGTGCATTCTTCTCGTAGTCTGCTGAAAGAGATCAGCTTCCTTCTTGCACAGATTCCTTGAATGAATGAGTCCCATGATCTAGGGAGACCATTCAAGGTAGTAATCACAATTTCTCCTTCTTCGACATTCTCTTCAACTACTTCAAGTTGTTCTTTGATTTGATAAACCCTTGTGAAGTAAGATTGTATAGTCTCTAAGTTTTGTATCTTCACATTCTTCAATTGGTTCCTCAAATTCATCTTTTGGTTGATGTTCTTCCCTTTGAACATCTTTATCAAAGCATCAAATACTTCCTTCGGTGTCTTGAATGATGACACATGGAGGATGAGGTGATCCTTGATTGAATCTACAAGGTTTCTCTTGGATTTAACCAAGTTCTTCTTGTGAGTATCCTTAGCCTCATCTCCCTCTGGTTATGGAACTTAGCCATTGATTTACTGATCCAAATCATTTTCTTCAAGGATCATGGAGATTATGTACTTCCATGCTCAAAAGTTATCAACCCCTCCAAGATTGTCCTCAAACTGAGTATGGTGAGTCATATTTTCAACTAAGAACCTCAATGAAAATATAAAAAATTAGATCTTACCAATTTGAGGTGTTTGACCTAGTTCTGGAGCTGCCTAACTTAGGGTTAGTTAGAGAAACCCTAATTTTCCAAACTTGGAGTTTGGGAATTATGTTTGGACAGAAATATGCACCTCCTTAAAGAATGAGGTGGGAAGCCTCTGAAACTTGATTCCCTAGTTTCTCTCGACACTAGTGATAGGGTCAAAATCAAAACTTCATTAAATATGAAAGTGCTTCTACCAAAATATGTGCCCTACTGAGATGAGTTATCCTAGCCCTATTTTCTTGATGATCTGTGGAGAGAAGACCTTGAACTAGGAAGCCCTAGTTTTTGTTGATGTATAGTTCCTTCTTTCATAGAGGCTCTGATACCATGCTAGTTTTTTTCTTAGATATTATTAGCTTAGTTAGGATCTTTATCTTAAAGAATAACAAGTACAACAATATGCATTTAAGATAGAACAAATACACAAGACATAAATATTTTCGCCAGGGAAACCATAAAAGAGAAAACCCCACAAATTTCTTCATAATAGTACATTCACAAAGACTATGTCATAAGATGATCAAACCCAGTAATAAGAAGTCTCCAGCAGCTATCTATCTCTCCTCCTATTCTCTCTCTCTCTCTCTCTCTCTCTCTCTCTCTCTCTCTCTCTCTCTCTCATGTGAACTTGAGTGAGTGTGAGGTGTGTATAAATGAGGGAGGGCGCGTCCCTTTTTATAATAATCAAGTGACTGGCCTATTACATGACTGGGACCAACCTGTTACCCTAACAGGGTCGACTTCTCCTAGAGAGACTCAAAAAATACATTACATGATGTTTCACTGGAGACTATTTCCTTGACTTGCAACGAAGGTTGTACCTCGAGGTCTATACACAATAATGACATCCTGAAAGGAGGTAAACACATCTCCGATGGGGGTACAACAACATACAATGACAATATACATCATAATATCTTCTAAAGTTACAAATACATCAACAAAAGAGACCCATTTTGCATGTCTATTGTTCACTTTCTTTTGGGTGTTTACATATTTTAATGCAATGTGATTGATAAATAACACAAACTCTTCGGGCAGTAAATAATGCCTCCAATTTTGCAATGCTTGCACAATTTCATAAAATTCTACATCATATGTGGAGTAGTTTTTTTGTACCTCGTTCAACTTTTTGCTAAAAAATGCAATCAACCAACATGCTTGGATAAATACAACTGCATTTCCTACATCTGAAGCATCACAGTCTACCTCAATCACTTTATCAAAATATTGTAAGGCTAATATAGGTGCCTCATTTACCCTCTTCTTTAGAAACTTAAAACTTTCCTCAAATTTATCGTCCCACTTCAATGTTGTTCCTTTGGTGAAATCTGTTATGGGTGCTACAGTAATGCTAACATTTTGAATAATGTTTTGGTAAAAGGTGGAAAACCCATGAAAACTTCTTACCTTTGTTATGCTCCTAGGAATAGGCCACTCCAAAACTTCTTTGACCTTTTCTAAATCCAAATTGACTCCTGCTGAAATGACAAAACCCAATATAATCTTTAAACGCAATAAACTACATTTATTCATGTTTTCATAAAGTTGATATTTTTCACCGCGTTTGATATAATATTTAAATGTTGCAAGTGATCTTCTTTGTTTTTACTGAAAACTAGAATGTCATCAAAATAAATGACAACAAACTTACCAATATAAGTTCGAAGCACAATATTTATCAACCACATGAAGGTACTAGGTGCATTAGGTATCCCAAATGGCATCACCATCCATTCATATAGTTTGTCCCTAGGTTTGAAGGCCGTTTTCCATTCACCCCCTTCATGAATCTAGATTTGATGGTATCCACCTCGCAAATAAATTTTACTAAAATATTTAGCTCTATCTAGCACATCCATCATGTTTCCCAAGTGCGGTATAGGAAACTGATATTTGATGGTAATTTTATTGATTGTTATTCTATTTGTGCACATCCTCCATGTATTACCTTTTTTGGAGTCAAGAATGTTCATACAACACAGAGACTCATGTTTTCTCTTACCATACCTTTATTTATAAGCTCAGTTACTTGCTAGTTGAGTTGTGCATGTTGTGTAGGAATCATCCTATAGGTTGTTTGACTAGGTAAAGATGACCTTGGGATTAGGTCACTATGATGTTTAATATCCCTCTTTGGTCGAAGACCATGAGGTAGTTCATTAGGGATAACATCAACATATTCTTCTAGTACCTTGGACACTTTAGTAGGTGTTGTTAAGTCTTCCTCGACTAATTTTTTGTACTATTAATGCAAAGCAAAATCCTGATTCCTTCATTTCCTTAACAAGATCTCTTTTTGACAACATATTCTCAACTTTCCATGCATACTTAAGGGAAAATAAGATGACTTGTAATCCATCCTTCCAAAAGGTGTAGGTATTTATTTCTCCATCATACACTACTATTATGTCATATTTCCAAGGCCTCCCCAATAACATATGTCATGCATCCATCAAAATGATATCACACCATACTTAATCTTTATAAGTCTTACCGATGGAAAACTTGATCAAATATATTTATTAATGGTGACTTCATTCTCTCTTTCGAACCATGCAATTCGGTAAGGACGAGGATGTGTTTAACAATGTAATTTCAACCTATCTACCATATCTTTGGAAACCATAATCTCACAACTACCACTATCAACAATAACTTGACATACATTTCCCATAGAAGTGAACCTAGTTCAAAAAATATTTGTCTAAAGCCACGAATCTTTACTGTCACTACTCTGTCTTTGCTCTTTTTTGGGAATCGCCATTGTCCTCTGTATCATGAGATTCTCCCCCATATCAGTTCGGGCTTTAGATTTAACTCCTTCTTCATTCTCATCTTGGACCTAGTTTAAACTAGGTCGTTGCCCTTACTTTGTCTCTTACATGTTATAATTTGAGCATTCAAATGCTAGATGACCCTACACACCATACCTAAAATGCACGTAAGGTCTTCCCCTGCCACCACCATAATGTCTACTCCTCTAAAATTCTCTTCCTCGTACTTGATTCAAGTTATCTTCTTGAGTATCTTTTGTTTTCTCGGCTCCTTGGGACTATTCACATCTGCCATAGTTGAAACCACCTCATGAGGAAGACAATGTGCCCCTCATTGCTCCTCTATTCCTTTGAGCAAATTGTTGGTTTTATTTTTCCTTGGAATTTAAGTCTAATTGGTATGCCTCTTTCACGTTGTGAACCCTACATAAGCTCAATTCATCTTGAATAGAAAATTTCAAACAATTCACATACCTCACATACAGTTGCTCATTGATTTCCTAGTGATCCACACAAGTGGACAACTAATAAAATTGTGTGTGAGTTCCTCCATGGTGGACAAGTTTTACTTCAAGTTCTTAAAAATACAAAAAGGGTTTGTGCATAGTCCAAAGGTAAAAATAAATTTTGCAAATTTTCTCCATCTTATTATGGGTCCTAAGTTTGTCTTTTCTTTTTTTTGTTCTGTCTTTCTACACATTATCCCACTTGATCATGGTGTGACCCTTTAACTTGGTGCATGCAAATTTCACCTTCTTTTCCTCTGTCATAGGTTGCCATTCAAAAAAAAATTCCGTGGCTTCCAACCAATTTATAAACTCCTCTAGTTTAAGACTCCCTGCATATTCTGTAACTTCCATTTTGATCCCATCATTTCTCCCTCGTAGAGCCCTAAGAATCCTTTCTTCAAAAATCATGCGCCCTAATTGTTCTTCTTCATGTTCTATATGTTGATCTACATGTCCTTGGTATGTTTCCTCATAATATGCTTCTATTTGTATTATTCTCTGACTAGCGAACACGTTTGTTAGATCTACGTCTTTCCTTTGGAGGTTTTGCATATCTCTACGCATCTGAGAAAGACATGCTCTTCTTCTTCCTCTCCCAACCATCTTCCTGCTCTGGTAATGGATGATGTAGCCAATAAAATTTGATTCATTCACGAGATATAAAAACCATGCAAACACACGATAACAAAAAAATTACTATCTTTTATTTCTTCTCCATCACTAATTATTAGAATGAAAGTTCAACCCCTTATAACTACTATATGAGATTTTGAAAATTTTCTAATTTTAGAAAATTCTCACATGACTCTAAAACTAACCAATAACTAAAAGCTAACTAGAGAAACACTACTTTTCAACTCTCTTTTTTATCATGTTCATAAACTAAGAGAATTGATAATTATAAATTTTAAAAAAATCCTAAAGAAACACTAAAACCCTAATTCGAGGTATTATATGAAAAAATTTGGCTCTGAAAAGTTGTCGAAATGTGGTCCAATCAGAAGGATATGATCGGTCTCTGCAGTGAACTTTACGAGATGCAAATTCCTCTTAAATTGCACCCCAAATGAATAATCAAGTCAAAATTTATGAACCTCAGAAATCCCTGCAACAAATCCCAATAAAACCAAAATAGTGGAATACAACCATTAGAAATGTTCAGGTAGGTGAAATGATCGAGGGACAATGTTCGAGAGGTAAAAAAAAACAAAAACCAAACATGGTTAACTCTACCCTCGTAGCCAATGTTGAATATGTACATGGTTAACAGGTGTTCAACGAGGCAAAAGGGAGACCTAAATGGGAGTAGGCCTTGATAGTTGAACATGAAAGTTTGATGAAAAATCAAACTTGGTATCTCACAACTTATCCACCAAGGAAGAAACTCTTTTGTTGCAAATCGGTGTATAAGGTCAAGTAAAATGAACAGTTGGGAATTGAAAAAGGGTTCTTTTAGCAAGAGGGAATTGACTATGAGGAAACCTTTGATCCTTGAACAAAAATGATCACCGCTCGATTAGTTCTAGCCATGGAAACACGGTTTGGTTAGAAGGTCAATAAAATGGACATAAATAGAGCCTTCCTCATTGGAGATTCAGAAGAAGAGTTATTTATGTATCAACTAGAAGGAAGAAAGGAGCATCTTGTTTGCAAACTAAAGAAGGTTTTTTATGGCCTAAAATAGGCACTTAGGGCATGATATATTAAGATTTATAGGTACATGGATGAATACAAGTTCCAATCGAGTCCTTCAAATTCCAATCTACATGTCAAAAGCATTGGTAATGATATCATTATATTTATGTAAATGATATTATTATTATAGGTAATAATGCAAGTGCAACTAAACAGATGAAACCTAATATGAATAAATATTTTGACATCACTAATATAAGCCTCCTACATTATCATTTAGGAGTAGATGTTTGGAAATCAAGTAGCAACATTTTTGTCTCACAGACAAAATATGTTAGGAGTTTGCTTGACAAGTTTAGAATGTTAGATTAGAAAATCTTGTCTCAGACCTATGGCCAAAATGTTGAATCTTCCAACTAAGACAGACCCTAAGGTAGTTAATGCGTCAATCTACAAGCAACTAGTGGGGAGCTTCATATACCTTACAACCACTTAGGCCTAATTTGACTTACATTGTGAGCTTCATTTCAACATTCATAAAAATGTTGAAGGTAGAGCATTACACTACAACAACGAGTGTATTGAGATATGTGAAAGGGACACTTGACTTTGGCATTTTGTATAGTACAACCAAAGACCCTATGCTATGTCCATCTATGGATTCAAATTGGGCAAGTTATGCAGATGACATAAAATCAACTTCTAGATATGTATTCAACCTTGGCATGAGTGCAAGCACATGGACCGACAAGAAGTAGCATGCAATAAACCTTTCATCAATTAAAGAAAAATATTGAGAAATGAAAGGAGAATGTGAGGAATTTTGTCTCAGGTGTTAGCACCTGTGCTAAATTTGAGTATTTTTACATATGCATCTACACTAATTCCCCTACAAAGGTCTAGGCCAGTAAAAGAAAGAGTAAGGCCTGGAAATTTTCCGTATCACATGACTTTGAAGGGTATTTATGGGTTTTCTACATGTTCTAAAGGGTTTATCCATTGCTTTGAAGTGCAAAATTATTGAAAAAATATCGAGTTTTAGCCTTATAAATATGACTAAATATGAAAAATCTGATCAAAGTTAAAGCTAACCAGAATGGACGGTTTGGATGCATAACCAAGAAAAATCAAAAGCCACAAATCATTTCCGACAAAGCAAAATCGGGAGATTAAAAGCGGAAAAGGAAAGTTTTGGTTGTGAAAATTGGTAAACCCGACTTCCGCTTTCCGAAGTTCGAGATCAAAGGTTCAGATAGCTTCCGCCAAATATCAATGGCTCTGAAAAGAGTATAAGAGCAGAAATTGGAAAGTGGAAATACAAAAGTTTGGTTATAAAAATATTGAAATCCTACTTTTCGCTTTCTGTAGGATCGACGGTCCAGAGAACTTCTGTCGAATATCAACGGTTTCGAAAATGAGAAGAAAGGTAGAAACCGAAAAGTGGAAGATGCAGGATTTGATCATGAAAAGTCGAGATCCCGCATTCTGCATTTCGTTACCCGCAGCCCGCAGCTTGGATCTCAGATCAACAGTGCGGAAAGCTTCTAGATAAGATCGATGGTGCAAAAAATGACAACATGTGCATGGGATAAGAAGATTTCCCAATTTGCATAATCTGGTGGGTCCAAAAGCGCTACCACGACAAACACAAGGGAAGATCAACGAATCTCGTCCATTCACGCACCTCCGATGAGATCCAACAGTGTACACGAAAATTGCTAAGAAAACTTGCACACTCAAAGTCGGAGAGGGCTTGCGTGATGAGGAACATGCGTAAATGACATGTCCCCTCCCCATTGGATATCACGCTCGGATATTGGAGGTACAAAAGTCACATTTACGAAGAACGATGGTTTATAAGGCTGCATCATTAGGTGGTTAATATTTCTCATAGATCAAGATCTATGGCTGAGGTTTATTTCGTTGATTGAAGATGCAAGGAGGGATGAGACTGTTGCAGGCCACTCAAATATCCTCTTAACGGTCATTTTCATCAAGCAGTCCTGATTCCAAGGTGTCAAATTTTCCATTTTTTTCCATCACACGCATCCCAGCATGTTTTCCCGATCTGCTTTGTGATCATGGCGAATCTGCCAGATCAGAATTTGTTAGGATTTTATGTGTGCGGGACTGATTCTCGATTTTTGTAACTGAATTTGGCTTTATTTCGAGGTTGGTCTCGGGGGTCCATGACACTATAAATGTAACCTATACAGAGGAAGAAGGGGGTTCGACATTCATATTTTGAAGCCTCTGTGCTTGGTTTTGTAGCTCTGCAACTTTCTTGGAAGTACTAATGCAAAGCATTTCATGAGTGTCTGAGATTCATCACAATGTTTAGTGTTCAGTCTGTGTCCCCTGTATGCTTCATTTCCATGTTTGTGTAGTTTCTGCTAATGTGTTTCTAGTTGAATGCAACAAATATGTTCTTTGTTAAGCACTCCTTGCATCAGATAATGCATTTGTTTGTGTTTATGGTAAATGTCTTGGAATTCATCCTCTGTTAGATGCTCCATTTCAGTTACCAACCTTTATCATTGCTTCTGCTAAAGGTGTTTCAGGAGATTCATCCACAGATAGGTGCCTCCTGTCTCATTAGGCTTTCTTTTCATTCCCTGTTGGATTTTTATCATTCAAGCTACCATTATGATCTTAGAATCTTTAACTGAGAGAATAACATGCACAACAATAAAACACAAGCACAACATAAGAGACAAGAGACACAAAGAATTTTCCTTGGGGAAACCATAAAGGAGAAAACCCCGCAACTTCCTCAGAGATATAATCAGTACCAAATGTAAAACCGGAAAACAATAAGATGATCTCCCGACAACAGCAGTCTCTCTCTCTCACACTGAGAGAGATTCTCCTCTCTCACTCATGCGCCCCAATGAGTGAGTGTGTGTATCCTAAATAGAGAGACTCACTCTCTATTTATATTCTTCCGTTCACTTGGAACCCACTCCATCATGTCGGCCTCACTTAACAATTACTTACTAGAGTCGACATCTCCAGGAGTGTCTAATAACCCTAGTGCCCCACTGCTTGTGGGGACTTTGCCTCCTCCGACCAATAGGAGGGTAACACAATGGTGGGGACTATTTCCCTGACTTACAATGACTCACCTAGGGTCGACTTCACTAGGATAGTCTAATAACCCTAGGGCCCCACAACTGTGGGGACTTTAACTCTTGACTAATAGGAGGGTTACCCACAATGACTTGACATGAATTTCTCATTATAGAAACTTCCCAGAATGAACATAGAGGTATGACATGACTCAAGTACATTACAATACATCCCGGAATGAACATCGGGTTACAATAGATAAGAAATACAAGTGAATACATCCCGAAGTTACAATCACATCAACACTCCCTCTTAACTATGAAGGTATTCTCTCAACACAATTTATCAACACAAGTCTTCTTCTCTGTATCATATGGGTCATCGTCAAGTCATCGTCATCTTCAATTCATCTTCATATTCAAGTCATATTCATCTAGATCTGGATCATCACTCGATCTGGATCATCATCACTGGATCTAGATCATCACTCGATCTGGATCATCATCATTGGATCTGGATCATCACTCAATCTGGATCATCATCATTAGATCTGGATCATCATCACTGGACTGGATCTGGATCATCACTCGATCTGGATCATCATCACTAGATCTAGATCATCACTTGATCTGGATCATCACTGGACTGGATCTAGATCATCACTCGATCTGGATCTCTCGAAGTCATCATAACTGGATCTGGATCATAGCTCGATCTGGATCTCCTCTGGTCATCATCATATGTGCTATCTCATGATTCTTCTCATCATAGTAAGTTCTACAAGGCTAGCCTTCTTTCATGTTGGGTGTATGTCTACCTCCTCATAGGTATTTGGTAGCCCTTACATCTGACCTACTCATCAGAATAGCAGTAGCCCTTACATCTGACCTACTCGTCAGAATGGCTAGCACTCACATCTGACATGGGAGGAATATTAGCCATGACAGAATGGCACAACCCTTACATCGGACCTACTCGTCAGAATGGTAGTAGCCCTTACATCTGACCTACTCGTCAGAATGGGCAGCACTCACATATGACATGGGAGGAACCTAATCCTTTAGCCATGACAGAATGGCTCAGCCTTTACATCTGACCTGCTCATCAAAATGGATTTAGGTCTCATAATTTCCCCTTAGAGGGAACCTCGGTCTTAAGAACAAAAAGCTTCTCCTTGAAGTACTTCAAACTTCACTTTGGCCATTTCTAGCATAGAATCACACCAGGGCTGATTACGTCCAAGGATGACCTGCAAGCTTCACCAGGACTGATTACATCCGAGGGAAACCTGTCTCATCAGCTATGCTAGAAATTCTTCTTTCAAGAGATCTTGATCTGGATCACTGCTCCTCTCTGCATCATACAACAAATGCAAGTCAGATCAACCAAAACAAATAGTAGTTTTCAAAAGAAAAATACCACCTCCCAAATAGCAAGTGGCAACATATTTTGCCTCAGCTCTACTCAGCGCCATGCAGGACTCCATCCTGCCAAACCAAGATATCACACTTGATCCCATACTAAAGTAGCACCTCAAAGTGCTCTTCGTATCAATGGCACTGACTGCCCAATATGAATCCACATAACCCTCCAGGTTAATTTTCTGATTCGCCTCATACTTGAGCCCATAATCAACTGTACCCTTCAGGTACCTTACTACATGCTTTGCAACCATCAAGTGAACATGTCTCAATGTGTTCACAGCAAAGCAAATATCTGGTCTCGTATTCTTCAGGTACATCAAGGACCCAATCATCTGGCGATAGATCGTAGCATCAACCGTATCTGATGAAGCATCACTCAATAGCTTCATGTTCGATGCCATAGGTGTGTTCATGGCCTTGCAGTCAATCATCCCGAATCTCTTCAGGATCTCTACTGCATATTTCCTTTGTCTAAGGAATATTCCATCTGCATTCTTCCACACCTCCATGTCTATAAAAATAGTGCATCGACACATAACATGAGCATCACTGGTCTTCTGCCTTCAACCTTGAAGCAAAGGTTGGAATTTGCTTTACTCTCAATAAAGCCTAGAGTCATTAGTAATCTATCTATCCTACCATACCATGTCAAACCTTATATCTTCTACAGTCACTCCCTTTGAAGCAGAGCATCATACTCCCTCTCTCTTCCATACTCTATGCACTGAAACATTCTGTACCGGAGTGACAAGTAGCTTCCTATGCTACTAATATTCTATGTGACCATCTAGTGTATAGACTTACATATTTAACCTTGTAGCAAAGGTTAATATCTTCATCAACGTCATCATATATGTGTTTAAACTCTTACTAGCTGCAAATGTCTCTTCGTAGTCTAGGCCTTCCTTTCGTGAGAAGCCTTGTGCTACAAATCTTGCTTGTATCCCACAATGTTTCCATCTACTACATGATGGAACTATGAACTTCCCTTCATGTATTGATACTACATCCTAGACATCATTCTTCTTGAACTAGAATTCTTCATAGCTTGAAGGTTCTGTATCAATGATGTCACTATATTCGTCATATTCATATTGAACTGTCGTCACTTGTTCTTCGGAACAAGTCTCATCCTTCTTTGCTTGTAGGCGATTATGTATGCGATATTTCCTACAAGTCAAATGCATTTGTATGGTTGGAAACATTTCATAAGGAATATTCATACTGGCAAATTCTTATGCATAAATATGTGATCATGCAACTACTTTAGCCAATACAACATTCATCCATATCTCACGAAACTTTTCTAGATGCCTTCCATCTCTACCAGGACAAAATTGAGATTGTGCACTAATAAAATATGTCAGCAAAGAGGTTTCATTCCAGATAAATAGCAATGGAGAGTTTGTATAGCACCATGAGCTACTTACCCATCACATGCATATTAGTAGTATACTGTCATTAATGCAAACATCCTATCATGCATAATACATCAACTGAATATAAACAAATGCACAGCAAAACAATATCATGAAATGACAATTGAATACTTATCTTTATTTGTTTCGTGGGTAGACTCCTTCTTGAATCTTCAGCTTCATTGTCTTCTTCATTCATAATAGCATCGTTTCTTATCCAAATGATAAGATGAATAAGAGGTTCTTCAAGAGTTGAGATCTTCATGTTCCTCATTGGTTGAGGGATCTTCTTTCGATGGTGAAAGCTTGATCTCCCATCTTCTCTTCTCTTCTTATGAGTCGAGCTTCTTCCTAGAGTCTGCTAAAAGTAATCACTTCCTTCTGGAAAACATTCCTCGAATGAATAAATTCCATGATCCTGGGAGGCCATTCAACGTGGCTATCACCACTTTTGCATTCTCCAATTCTTCTTTTACCACTTCAAGTTGTTCTTTGATTTGAGAGACCCTTGTAAAGTATGACCGCATGGTCTCTACATTCTGGATCTTCACATTCTTCAACTGTTTTCTCAAAGCAATCTTCTGATTTATGTTCTTATCTTCAAATAGCTTGATCAAGGAATCAAACATATCTGGTGTCTTTAGGGAAGACACTTGTGGTACAAGTTGATCCGTGATTGAATCAGCAATGATCTTCTTGGTCTTGACCAAGTTCTTCTTGTGTAAGGCTTTGAGCCTCATCTCTCTCTGGAACTAGAACCTCTCTACTTATGTAGATTTCCAATTCATTTCTTCAGAGAGATCATATACTTCCATGCTTGGAAGTTGTCAACTTCCCCAAGCTTGTCATCAAGCTAATGTGATAGATCCCTTTGAAATGAGAACCTCAAATGAAAATATCAAAATATTAAATCTTACCGATTTGAGGTGTCCGTCCTGGTTCCGGAGCTAGCTAATCTAGGGTTTGTCAGAGAAACCCTAATTTTCAAAACTTGGAATATTTCAGATTTGATTCGATATAAAGATAGATCTCTTCAAATGGAGATATCCAATGTACTCTTTTTTCTGAAAACAATGGAGGGAAGCTCCCGGAACAGGAAGCCCTAGTTTTTCAATTTCTCTTGCAGAAATGTATGTTACTGTTTCTACGGTATCTATGAAATTAATGCTCCTCTGTGTTTGAAATTTCTCACTGAGATAACCTTGCATGTCCCTGATCCAAAACCATAGGTTTAATCAGGATTGGTTTCACCAATTTGGATTTATGATCCTTTTCCCAAGGTGACCTGTTACAGGACTGTTCAGAATAGCGAAGTTGTACGGACTGCCACGTGTCACTGGTTCATCTTCTAGGTCTGAAATTCGGACCACATAAATTAAAGTCTGTTCCCTTTCTGCAACATCTTTGGAAATTCCATTTGGACCTATTTATCCCAAGATATAGCAATTCTCCCAAGGTGTCCTGTTTAGGGATGAATTCTGGAAGACGCTGGAACCCTAACTTGGAGGGATCATATCGCCCAGAATATAGCAAGTCTGAGGCTGAATTTTGGACACAGTGTAAATCAGGATTTTATATTTGGCATCTGCAATTTTTAGCTCCAGATCCTTTGCCAATATCTGGTTATATAGAAAGTACCAAAACTTAGCAGTTTTAGTATTTAGGGTTTTTCCAGGTTTTTCTAGCTCGGGGTCAAACTAGGGTTTGACTTTATCGAAGTTTCACCCAACCAAATTTCTTGATCCAGGTCTCTAAAATTAGACTTTGATGAGGAGAACAATCCTATGCTGGGATCACTCAAAAATTCCTCTTCTATAGAAAGCCCTAATTTTCCGCACCAAAATTGAAAATGCTCGGAATCAAATTCCGCTTCAATAGAAAGATGTGCCCTTCAATGGAGAGTAAACCTAGCATACTTTTGTTGATGGATTATGGAGAGAGACCCAAAAATTAAGAATCCCTAGCTTCTGCAGATGCATAATGTCTTCTTCCAAGGTTAGCTCTGATACCATGTTGGATTTTTATCATTCAAGCTACCATTATGATCTTAGGATCTTTAACTGAGAGAATAACATGCACAACAATAAAACACAAGCACAACACAAGAGACAAGAGACACAAAGAATTTTCCTAGAGGAAACCATAAAGGAGAAAACCCTGCAACTTCCTCAGAGATAGAATCAACACCAAAGGTAAAACCGGAAAACAGTAAGATGATTTCCCGACAACAACAGTCTCTCTCTCTCTCTCACTGAGAGAGCTTCTCCTCTCTCACACATGCGCCCCAATGAGTGAGTGTGTGTATCCTAAATAGAGAGATTCACTCTCTATTTATATTCTTCCGTTCACTTGGAACCCACTCCATCATGTCGGCCTCACTTAACAATTACTTACTAGAGCCAACATCTCTAGCAGTGTCTAATAACCCTAGTGCCCCACCGCTTGTGGGGACTTTGCCTCCTCCGAACAATAGGAGGGTAATACAATGGTGGAGACTATTGCCACGACTTACAATGAATCACCCAGGGTCGACTTCACTGGCATAGTCTAATAACCCTAGGGCCCCACAACTATGGGGACTTTAACCCTTGACCAATAGGAGGGTTACCCACAATGACTTGACATGACTTTCTCATTATAGAAACTTCTCGGAATAAACATCGGGGTATGACATGACTCAAGTACATTACAATACATCCTAGAATGAACATCGGGTTACAATAAATAAGAAATACAATTGAATACATTCTGAAGTTACAATTACATCAGCATTCCCCCCCACCATCTCTCAAAGATATTTTGCTGAACATTAACACTTACTTTGCCTCAGATTATGAATGTTATCAATAGTCTTTATGTTTTAAGCACTTGAATGTTTTAGGATTTGACTACATTGGCCAATGGTGATGTCTGTTTTTTTGTCTTACACTCTTTAAATTCTATATAACCCTTCCCCTCTGAAATATAGCCTTATGAATTCTTGTTTAAATCCATATGTGTATGTGCATGTTCTTGTGACAAAGAGAGATCCCTCTCTGACTGTGTAGGCTAGAAGACAGTCTAAAGATTGGTTTGAAATGGTTACCCCAGTGATCTCCTACCACAACCATAGGAAAATTATTGGATGATAACATCTTGGCGTCGTTGTCGGGGAATAATCACTATTATCTCCTCGGAAAAACCACTTTGTTTTACTTCTACGACCTGGTTGAGCAACCAAACATAGACACATATTGATTGTATATGCTCTGATGACTCCACTCAAATTTTTTGGAAAGTGACTCCATTGGAAAATACTGATGACCATACTGGGGAACAACAGTTAAAATCCCCCTCTGAGTATGAGCTACAGAGTTGTAGATTTGATTGTTGATGGTGAACAATGGTCAAACATCAAGAAGGTCGTGCATCTTTCACCTGGAGAATCCATTTGCAAAGAATCCATTTTTTAGAATGTTCTATGACAACTCCACTGTCAAAGGGCTTTGAAAAGTTTGAGGAGCTTATTCAATTTCTTCATCATCAAGATGAGTTCTATAGCTTTAAGGTATGCTCTTATGAATCGTTCTCATAGTAGAGGAAATTTCAACTCAAAATGGGCCTTTTAACACTAATTCAAATTCCATGTCATCATGCGTTAGCCAATGAAATTGATTTAAATTTGAAATACCGTATAGGTCTTGAGCAATTTCTTAATATAAATTTGGGGATATGTATCATAAAAAAAACTACTTGTTTTGTTTGTATTTTCGACATATCCACCTGTGTTTTTACTCAAATTTCGATTGAGAGAGCTCCCTGGGTGCGAAATTAAATTCCGCATTGAACGAGTACCCACTCGACATACTTTTGACGGACCCCGCTACCCCAAAAACAAGAAATACCTGAAAAAATGTGATGTTGACATCATCATCACGTTTTTTCATGGATTTCTTGTTTTTGGGGTAGCGGGGTCTGTCAAAAGTATGCCAAGTGGGTACTCATTCGATGTGAAATTTAATTTTGCATCTAACGAGCTCTCCCGATCGAAATTTGAATAAAATCAGAGGGAGATATGTCGAAAATACGAACAAAAAAAGTAGTTTTTTTCTTTTCTTCCTCCAAAATTAATAAATATTAATTTATTATTTTAACTATTATTTTATTATTTTTCTTAGGAGGCCCATTTTGAGTTGAAATTTCCTCTAATGCAGTCATGGTTTCCCAAATAGAATACCCAATATAGATTGACAAACATATCTTCCAAGATTCAAAGATCAAAAGGGTGATGATGCTACCCTTCATTTATTTAGATTTCATAAGCATATGCATAAGCTAGGAGTTGAATTCCATGAGGATTCTTTAATGAAAATGTTCATGGTTAGTTTAGAAGGAAATGCAAGGTCATGGTATGAGGGATTTCCATCAGAGAGTTTATTTTCCCTTAGAAACTTTCATATGGTATTTCACAAACATTTTAAAGATCGATATCCTTCTTTGCTACTAGTTCAAGATTGTTGCACGCATGATAAAGGTTTCCTTGAAGATTTGAAAAACATGTATGGTGAGGAGGAGCTTTTGGATGAAGAGCTTTTAGAAATTTTACATGATTACTCGTCTCAAAAAGAAAGACAAACCAATTTCCATGCTATTCAAGAAAATCCTCAGCCCTTGGGAATGTCTTCCTTGACTGAAATGGACATAAACCAAAACTCTGATTCAACCAGCTATATTTCTTTCTCTGAAACTGACGATAGTTTGCATCATTCTTGTCAATATTCGTGTGTCCAAGAAGGAAGTTGGGAATTTCCCTCAGATTGTCCCTCATATCATTCAACTTCTGAAATTACATTACAAGAGGTGGATGCCCCTGTTCAATCAGAAAACACCCTTACAGCACCAACAAAGACATAATATGTTTTATGAAGAATGCAATCATCCTGTTTCAAACTCTGTTAGTGGTGTTTTCGAAGAAAATCTTAGCCCACATGTATATGATAAGCAGGAAGGTGAGGAGGAGGGTGATGTACAAGAAGATGGTCATATCCATTTTCTTTATGAAGATTGCAATCAACATGTTGAAAACAATTGTTTTACATTGTGTTTTTCCTCATTTGAATATCTGAAACAAAGATTAAAAGCCTCTAAGCAAGCACATAAACTTGAGGATATGAAATTTTTAGAAATAGATAATGAAAAGGGAAAGGAGTCATGCCATCAATCCCAACCTATGAGGAAAACAGTTGTCTTCCATGAGGGGTTAAATCACAAAAAAGAAGACGAGAAGGGTGAACAACCAGAATCTGCTCTGCTTCCAATCCTTGTTTTGATGAGTAAGAAGATAATCATCCTAGTGATGTACATGAAGAGAATCATCATAATTTTCCTTATGAAGATTGCAATCAGCATCTTGAAATTCCTGTTAGTGATGTTTTTAAAGAAGATTTCATCATGCCTATATATGATGAGTGTGACGATGGCTACTTAGATGATGCACCTCAACAACCAACAACTTGTAATAATAGATTGGGTCACCAAAAAGAAGATAAGTATTCCAAATGGGATATTTCTTTATGTTTTTTAAATTCAGAACTTATTTTGCCTGATTCTATTGAAGAACACAATAATATTTCTTTTGAAACATTTGGAAGGAATCAGGTTTTAAATTCTGACATTTTAGATGAAGAAGTCGACATTCCATTTGAAAATTGTCATGAGCATTCCTTGCATGGCTCTTTTGAAGATTAGTTTGACAGGGTGTTGAAGGAGTTACAGTTGGAGCAGTTTTGTCATGGCAGGTACATAACATAAAATTTTGCAGGGTGTCATGATCCAGTGGCTGAATATGTGGAAAAGCTTTGCAGTGATAATGGTTGGTTATGTATCTATAATAAAGATCAGTTCCTTTATCATAACCTCTTGCCATTAAGTTCTTCATTTCTGATCAAGCATGATGAAGAAGCTCAATCATTAGATCAACTGCTTGGTTGGCTTCATTGGAAGTTAGAATTTACTTGATTGCGCATTACTATTCAGTAAGTAGGGTAGGTATGTATGAATAAGCTCGACATGGTGATCAATTCTTTTAGCAATTTTTCAGTTCGTTTTCAATATCATTTCATTTTTTGTTTTCAGAGCATGTTGGGGATTTCAGAAAAGCTTCAGAGGACTAGCCCAATGGATCAAGGACTTGGTCTATGAGGTTCTTTGCTACCTCACAAGGAGGATAGCATCCCCGAGTTGGGGCCGCTGTTAGCACCTATGCTAAATTTTGAGGATTTTTACATATGCATCTGCACTAATTCCCCTACAAAGGTCTAGGCCAGTAAAGGAAAGAGTAAGGCCTGAAAATTTTCCGTATCACGTGACTTTGAAGGGTATTGATGGGGTTTCTACATGTTCTAAAGGGTTTATCCATCGCTTTGAAGTGCAAAATTATTGAAAAAATCCCGAGTTTTAGCCTTATAAATATGCCTAAATATGAAAAACCTGATCAAAGTTAAAGCTAACCAGAACGAACGACCTAGATGCATAGCGAAGAAAAATCAAAAGCCACAAATCATTTCCTTCAAGGCAAAATCGGGAGCGGAAAAGCAGAAAAGGCAAGTTTCGATTGTGAAAATTGGTAAACCCGCTTTCGTTTTCCGTAGCACGAGATCCGACGATTCGGAGAGCTTCCACACAAATCAACGGTCCAGTAAAAGTCAGAAGCGAAAAAGGAAAAGATTCGGTTGTGAAAATTGGTAAACCCAACTTCCACTTTCCATAGCCTGAGATCCGACGGTTCAAAGAGCTTCCACACAAATCAACGATCCAAGAGAAAGCTGGAAGTAAAAAGATGGAAGCGAAAAATGGAAAAATTTCGGTTATAAAGTTGGTGAACCCGAATTCCGCTTTTCGCAGTCCGAGATCGACAGTTCACACAACTTTCAACAAAGATCAATGGCTCGAAAAAGAATAGAAGAGCAGAAATCGGAAAGCGTGTTGCAGCTGCAACTGTTCTCCCCAAAGTTTTAAATTTTGGGCCCCTCCTCATCATTTAGAATTGCGTTGGTTTCGTTTGATCCATAAATGTTTGGTCTCATTCTGACTTTGGTTGATTCTGAAGATGAATTTGCGACTTGTTTTTAGAGAATGCTTGTGTTAAGATTTTGTTGTGGGTCGCGGGATTGAATTTGGATTGCTAGTTTGAAACTGGTCAGATCAATTGCCCTTTGAACAAACCATTGTCTCTAGGGTGAAACAGTTTGACCTTTGCTGATTTTAAGTTTTCTAAACACTTAATTTTTCTTATGATTGGGCGTCATTTTATGTGAAATCGGTGGTTGATATCCTTTTCCCGTCTGCCGTTGCGGCTCCCAATCCGATTTGCCATCCGAAGTGGGAATTGCCCCGACTACCGATGTGCGTTAACTTTTCCGTCACATGTCCGAAGCCTTCTCTTTTCCACCGTTGCGGCTGGGAAATACTTTTACCTTCCGATGGCTAAACTTGGCCGACTTCCGATCTAAAGTTTTCCCGCCCGCGTCGCTTGTCTTCAGCCTTCCCTTCCACCGTTGAGACTCTCAAAGTCATTGAGATTCCGAAAGGGAAAGCCGTCCGACTTCCGATTCAAGGTTTTCCCGCCCGCCGTCGAGTGCTTGTATCCTTTCCTCTTCCGCCGTTACGACTGGTCGAAGCCTTTGAATTCCGACGTCAGTATCCTTCCGACTTCCGCCGTGGTGCAACGGGCCGTTTTCTTGTGGAATAGTCGCTCAATCGGTAGAATCTGACGCTGTGTTTTGAAACGCCATTCCAATTAATGATGCTTGTTGATTGGTTGCAGGTTGGTTCGGGAGATCGGTCAAACTACCGTGGTGTGGAGGAAGATGGACAGTTTGGTAGAAGCAAGGCTGAAACTAGCCGGATCGCAGGAAAATGACAAAATGAACGGTGATAGAGGAGCAGCTCTGAAAATTCCGGCAGTTATTCATCCAATCACGAGCATGCGAGATAGAGGAATATGAAGCGTTGAGGAGCTGAAGGGTCAGGCGTTTGGGGGGCAGCCCAAGCGGTCTGCAGTGGTAGTTTAAATATTTGAAAGTAGAACTGAGAAAGGGCTTTTTCCCTAAGAAATTAAAAAAAAAACATTTTGCTTGTAAGCGGAACTACTTCGTTTTACAGTCAGAAAGTGCAACTTTTGCCTGCTGGAGAGAGCGAAAAATGTGGAATGTATCAATGCGACTAAACGAATAATGTTGAAGAGGAACTATTTCGTTTTCAGCTATGTTTCATTTACTGTGAGAGTATTTAACTTCCTGAACCTATGCTCTTGTTAAATATTCTTCAGTATCTTTTGGGATGTTTTCCACTGTGAGTAATAGATGTTGTTCATAAAATAATCGGCTATCTGGTTGTTTAAATATCTGTAGTTGTTCGTGTGTCTTGAAAGAAGTGTCAGCTAACTGTAACTCTTCATAATGCATAAAAAAATGTATTACTCACTTACAAGTTATAATCCTGCTCCCTAGGGATAGTTTAGGTAGTTAGTTTCTCTTTCGTGTTATCTGTGATTGGGATGCCAGTGAGTCTAAGATGAGAGGTAAGAACCTACGCATCACATTGTGACTGCTCCTTGCATCTTATCACCCTGCATGGTTAATTAGGCACTTGCACATCATACATTAAGTCAAAAAATACAAAATTCACGGTAGACCGGGCCGCAACCGGTAAATCCTTTGTTTTGTTACCTTGACCTACGCTAGCCGGACCACAAACCGAACGGATTCCCTATACCAAACAGTCAACGGGCTAGTTGGGAACGTTGATTGGGGAGAATCCCTTACTGTTGCTGCCTGCGAATTTCCAGGCGCCAACAGTTTTGGCACTAGAAGGAGGGCCGCCAGTGCATGGCTGGCCGAGGAAACCCGTTTTCCCAAGAATATTCCACCGATAACAGTTCTGAAAGCAGTGAGTTTCATAATCCAATTCCGGAAGAAAGAGAACATCTATATTCTGTTGGCAACGAAATTGTTAATGATCTGAGAAGACACACCAGGGCATACGTAAAGAAGATTGGAGGATTGCCAATCATCCCTGAATTGCCCAGAAGAGAGTATAAAAAGAAAGATCATCATGTAACAAAGGACTCAGTGTTGGTTGGAGACTGGGAAGAGCTTGTAGAATCTGCCTTACAAGAAGTTGTACTACCTTTGAACCAAGAAGGCCCAAATACCCCTCACAGTTCTCCTGCTCACACTCCTATTGGCTCACCTCCTCATTCCCCACCCAGACTCATGGTAAGAGTAAATGCTAATCCACCACCTAACCCACCTAATCCACCACCTGCATGGAGAGCCAGATCACCATTAAACCTTACACCTCCTTTACATGACCTACCTCAAGCCTTTGACAAGATGTTGCCCAAGTTTGATCCCAATGAGAAAATACTAGTAGATGATCACCTACAAAGATTTTACTTGGCAATTGAGGGTTTAAGGGCCGGGGAACATGAAGACGTGGTATGCAGACTGTTCCCGCATACCCTTAAAGGAGCTGCAGTGTCATGGTACTTTGGATTGCCTGCTAACTCTATCCCTGATTGGGATACCTTCAAAAGAATTTTCAGAAGTAAGTATGCAACTCAGAAAACTCATGCAGCTCTCATGAAAGGGCTGTGCGCGTTGAAGAAAGAAAAAAAAGAAAAAGTGCACAGTTTCACTCAAAGGTTTGCAGCATATCTCAAGAACTTCTCTGAAACAGATAAGCCTTCAGACAAGGTTCTTAATGAATACTATACTTCAGCTTTAGGCGCTGATTTGGCCATGTTTTCCAAAGGTAGGGCCAAGCCTACTTTGACAGAAACCTATGAAGAAGCAGAAGTGGTGGAAGCTGAAAGAGAGAGAATTAAAGACTATCCAGAACAATCTGGAGAGAAAGGTACAGGAAGAAAAGTCTCTAGATTTGGAAAATATGGCCAAAATGATGCAGAAGCTTTCCAATAAAATCATAGATATGGAGAAAGAAAAGGAAGAACAAAAGTTTTATAAGCCATATTATAAGAAAAGAGAGGATAACCACTAGTCTCAACCTCCTCCGCACAATACTGCATCTATGAATTTAACAGAGGTAGGCTTGGATAATTTTTGCACGTTCCACCAACAGCCACACTCTGAGAAGAATTGTCCGCAGTGGATAAATTCGATAACGTTGGTCATGAATCAGCTGTTAGATTCTAGATTGACAGAAGAGGGAAATGAAGAAGGAAAGGAAAATTCTACCTCTACACTACTAAAGAACAGGAAGAGGAAACCATGGCTTTATGGGATTCTGTCTCACTATTTGATGCTGAAGAAGAAAAGAATCAGGGGTGTAAAGACGTTATGGAAACCAACGTAGCCACGAGGAGCCAAGGGACGGTTAAGGAAGACAGTCTTATACTCCCAAAGATTAAGAGGCTACAGAGAAATGTTGAGAAAATATTTCAAGACAAATCTTTGGCTGATAAAATTCCAGAATTCACTGTCACCAGCCAAGATCCTAGGCAGAGTGACGCGCAGGCCAAGCCCAATGAAGAAAATGCTAGAAAACCCCATCCCATTGAACAGCCGATGGGTTATGACATTGCGGAGGATTTAAAAAAGATAAAAGCGACTGTTCCACTATTCGAAATGTGTAAAATGCCGCAGCAAAAGGAAAGACTGTTGAAAGTACTTGAAGCATCGGATGAGAAGCTGCCCGCTAACAATCAACCTCAAGAAGAGGAAGAAATTGGGGAAACCAGCGTGGGAGGTAAGTCTAAAAGCAAACGTCCACCTTTCCTCCTCACATTTGAAATTTTCAATCATAATGTACATAACTGTTTGGTAGACTCAGGGGCGTCAGTAAATGTTATGCCCATATCAGTCTGTAAAAAGATCAATGGGCAGCCTAAGCCATCCACGTGGAGGGTAGTTCAATTGGACAGAACGGATGTGAAGGTAATTGGTGAGCTGGAAGATGTCCTAGTCCGTCTGGCATCTAATGACAAAGTTTGCCAAGTTATTAACATCGTGGTGGCTGATATACCAAATGCTTACGGTCTCGTCCTGAGCAGAGATTGGTCGGCCAAATTAAATGGATATTTCGCCTCAGATTGGTCACATCTGTGGTTTCCATACAAAGGAAGTCCGAACCAGATCAAGATTTTAAGAGAGCCTCACATGAAGTACAATGTTACTCAACTGGAGGAGAAGAATGTACCAATGGATTCTGTATTCGAAAACTATTTTATTGAGTTGGAACCAGGTAATTACCAAGCAGAAGAAGCTAGCAACACATCTGATACCCAGCCTGATCTCCTTCGATTTTCACAGGCTGATGAGATTGACTGTAAAATAGTAGACTTAGCAGTAGGAGTAGATTCATTTTCAGCAGTTAGTAATTTTTGGACTTTATTTTTTGATGGCTCTAAGACATTAGAAGGGTCAGGGGCTGGATGTGTCCTGATTGACCCACAGAAGAATAAACATTTCCTTTCATGTAGATTAGAGTTTGAGTGTACTAATAATACAGCTGAGTACGAAGCACTGGTGCAGGGACTAAAAAAGGCAATTGAATTAAAGGTAAGTAATCTAAAAAAAATTGGGGATTCTGAAATTATTGTGAAACAAATCCGGAATCAGATACATTGTATATCTCCTCACTTAAAAGCTTACTAGAATGAGGTATGGGATTTGCTGAAATATTTTAATGCATTTAACATTATTTCAATTCCAAGAATAAAAAACGCAGCTGCTGATTTGTTGGCCACATCAGCCGCTAGACTCGTACCCACTAATAATCGATGTTCTGTCGAACTGCTTTTCAGGCCCTCTGTACCTGATATGATTACGAACCTACGAGTGTTCGATGATGACCAGCAGATCATAGAATGTTTAATGAATGATGAGGTGTTTAAAGGAGCGATCATAGACGATGAAGAGCATCAAGCTGAGATGAAATACGATAATTTCATTCCTAAAGGAGTCAGAATGTTGGAAAAAATGTTCGATTTAAATGAAAAATTCAGAAGACCACCCAACGTGAAGACCCACAGCTCATCTCTGCAGTTTGAGTTTATTAATTTAGGGACTGAAACAAATCCTAAGTTCGTGAATCTCGGCAAATGTTGTTCGCCAACAGAAAGAGACAAATTCATCAGTCTATTTAAACAATATAAAGATGTTTTCGCATGGACGTATGAAGATTTGAAAACGTATGACACTAGCATCATCAAGCATGTCGTCCCCATTAAAGCAGGCGTCAAGCCATATCAGCAACCTTTGAGGAAAATGCATCCGAAATTGGAACCACTGATTCAAAGTGAAGTGAAGAAGTTATTGGACGCAAGAATCATCTTCAAAGTCAAACACTCTGAGTGGGTATTAAATCTGGTACCAGTAAGGAAAAAGTCTTGAGAAATCAGACTCTGCGTGGATTTCATGAACTTAAACCGTGCATCAGATAAAGATAACTATCCTGTGCCACCCATGGAGCAACTGCTACAGATGGTTTCAGGTTCTGAACTGTTTTCATTATTAGATGGTTTCTCTGGCTACAATCAAGTATTAGTAGCCGAAGAAGACAGATTAAAGACAACGTTCATAACTAAATGGGGAACCTTTGCCTATAGAAGAATGCCTTTTGGGATGATTAATGCTGGAGCGACTTTTCAAAGGGCTATGGACATAGCTTTCCGCGGATTGATTGGACGAAGTGCTGTAGTGTACCTTGACGACATTACAATATTCTCAAAGAAAAGAGAAGAGCACGCGTTTCACTTAAAGCAAATTTTCGAACGATGTTAGAAATATGGCATCTCCCTCAATCTTAAGAAATGTGTGTTCGCTGTCACAGAAGGCAAGTTGCTAGGTCACATAGTCTCGAAGAAAGGAATCTCTATAGATCCAGAAAGAATCAAGGCCATTGAACAAATCCCCTTGCCCCACAATAAGAAAGGGATGCAGTCTTTTATGGGAACTATAAACTTCGTGCGAAGATTTGTCCCTGATTTTGCTCAGATGGTTAAGCCACTGCAGCAGATGGTGAAACAAAATGCACAATTTAAGTGGACTGAAATTGAAAAGAATGCTTTCAGTAAAATCAAGACTGTTGTTGCACATGCGCCCTCCCTAAAAGGCCTAGACTTTGATAAAGACTTTATTCTGTATACATTTGCATGCGATGATTCATTGGCAGCTGTGCTCACCCAAAAGGAGGAAGGGGGGGATGAATTCCCATTCTCCTTTATGAGTACTGGTATACAAGGGGCTGAATTAAACTACCCAGCCATTGATAAGCAAGCTTACGTAGTATTTAAGGCAGTGAAGCAATTCAGGCCTTATATATTAAAAAATCGAACCAAGGTAATAGTCCCCTACCTAGCTGTAAGATCCCTTGTCATATAGAAAGAGTTAGGAGAAAAGAGGGGCAACTGGGTAACAGCTCTTCAAGAATACGACCTTGAATTCAAACCAGCCTCTATAGTTAAAGGACAAGGATTGTGCAAGCTGATGACTGAAAGTGGGAACAATGAAGAGCAAGCATGGGAGGATGAGGCCGAATTACATGTAATGGATGTATGTCATTTGTTTACAGCTCCCGAGTCTTGGTATAGAGACCTTGTGCATTACCTGCAGTCAGGACTGTTGCCAGAACATTGGAATTCCAAGCAAAGAAGAGCGCTACGTCTTAAATCGGCCTCCTATCAACTTGTTGAAGGAGTATTATTCAGAAGGAATTATGACGAGGTTCTCCTTAGATGCTTAGAAAAAGAAGATGCAAAGAAAGTAATGTCAAAATTACATGACGGTCCTGCTGGGGGACATTATTCAGGAGACACTACAGCCCACAAAATCCTCAGAGCTGGTTACTATTGGCCTACACTCTTCAAGGATGCACATGCACATGTCAGGAAATGTGATATTTGCCAAAGGTGTGGTGGAAGACAGCCTAAAGCAGCAGCACCCCTAAATCCTGTGATGATCACGGAACCATTCGAGCAATGGGGGCTGGATATTATTGGAGAAATAAAATCGAATTCCTCTCTGCAGCACAAGTACATTATGACCACCACAGATTATTTCACTCGCTGGGTCGAAGCTATGCCGCTGCGCAAGATAAATGAAGACGAAGTCATCAGCTTCTTACAAGACCACATCATGACCAGGTTTGGAGTTCCAGTTTCGTTAGTTTTTTATAATGCCAAGTACTTTTCATCAATTAAATTGACTGCTTTTGCTCATGATAGAGGGATAAAGTTGCATTATTCTGCTAATTACTATCCATAAGGAAATGGCTTGGCTGAATCCTCTAACAAAAATTTGATTAGAATTTTAAAGAAGACTGTGGTAGAAAACCAAAGGAGTTGGCACTCAGCATTACCAAATGCCCTTTGGGCTGATAGAGTTACCCCCAAGTCTATGATTGGAGTGTCTCCATATACCCTTGTCTATGGTAAAGAAGCCATCCTTCCTCCCAATATCATGCTACCATTTTCCATACTAGCTCAAGAGTGTAGGGGGTCGGATGATGAAGTTTTACAAATAAGAATATATAATCTCCTAAAAGCAGAGGAGGCTAGATCTAAAGCCAAAGAACGCTTTAAGCAACAACAAGAGTCAGTTAAGAGATGGTTCGACAAGCATAAAGCTGGGACAAAAGACTTTGAAGTAGGAGACTTAGTCCTCAAATGGGACCACCCCCATGATGAGAAAGGAAAACATACCAAATTCCAGCAGTTGTGGGTAGGCCCTTTTCAGATTGCAGCGAAGCTTGGTCCTTCTACTTACAAGTTGCAAGATCTACAAGGGTGGGAGGAGAACCTACCAGTAAATGGTTTGGTTCTCAAGCCTTATTTTTCCTGAGTTTGTTTGATTTCTTCTGTCTTGTATATAAATAATTCATCTGGCTATCTTTTGAGTCATGTTTTTTAGTTTTTTTTGTTGATTTCAATAAAGGGAGCAAACCTGCGGTTGCATGAGGAACATCTGAAATTTCTGGGTTTGATAAACGTTTTGGTATCGGACTGTGTGTTGCTGTTTATATGAAAGAACTTCTTCTAGTTTAGCAGTTTTCTCGAATAGCTCTGTGTGCATTGAAGTCCTGCTTAACCCCTGTGAAATAAACCGGATTCAAAAAGTCCGGAATACTATGTTCAGGCTCCATCCACGTCACACTTAAAATGTCTAGGGGATGACAGCAGAGGACCCATGGAAAGAAGCGAGGTGAACAGTATATTAAATATAAATGATCCCATGCCAAGAAGCGAATGCCAAAAGGCAGATAAGAATCAAAGAACTCCTATGAAAAGCATCATACATCAAAGCAGACGCTGAATCATAAGTACTAAATTGCCGAAAGATCCTCTCCGTCCGTGAGCTTAAACTTGAAGTACACCACTCACACAAAAGCACACTTTGGGATAGAGGATCCTGAATTAAAATTAAGTAAGAAAGGCATGTAAGCAAACTCATATGAAAAGGGACAAAAGTCCAAAAGCACAAGAAAAAGTGTTAAAATGGCATGGGAATGAGGAACAAACGAATATTTTTGTTTACCATATGCTACAATCCTGTGGTGTCCAAAGCTATTAGCCACCTGAAGACAAAGGTAATAATGAAACTCATCCTCTGGCCTCATCATAGTCATCTGGACTTAGCGATTCTAGTTTCCACTCTCCCTAATTAGACTGTCATCAATGATTAAGGGTACACACTTCTGTCATTAGAGAAATCCATATTGCTGGAAGAATTCAATATGATGCTTTTAAACAGTCTATCACTCAAAGGTTAATCGCCCAGAGATCTAGGTTCACCAGGTAATCGCCAATTGTTGCAGCTGCAACTGTTCTCCCCAAAGTTTTAAATTTTGGGCCCCTCCTCATCATTTAGAATTGCGTTGGTTTCGTTTGATCCATAAATGTTTGGTCTCATTCTGACTTTGGTTGATTCTGAAGATGAATTTGCGACTTGTTTTTAGAGAATGCTTGTGTTAAGATTTTGTTGTGGGTCGCGGGATTGAATTTGGATTGCTAGTTTGAAACTGGTCAGATCAATTGCCCTTTGAACAAACCATTGTCTCTGGGGTGAAACAGTTTGACCTTTGCTGATTTTAAGTTTTCTAAACACTTAAGTTTTCTTATGATCGGGCGTCATTTTATGTGAAATCGGTGGTTGATAGCCTTTTCCCGTCTGCCGTTGCGGCTCCCAATCTGATTTGCCATCCAAAGTGGGAATTGCCCCGACTGCCAATGTGCATTAACTTTTGCATCACATGTCCGAAGCCTTCTCTCTTCCGCCGTTGCGGCTGGGAAAGCCTTTTACCTTCTGATGGCTAAACCTGGCCGACTTCCGATCTAAAGTTTTCCCGCCCGCGTTGCTTGTCTTTAGCCTTCCCTTTCGCCGTTGCGGCTCTCAAAGTCATTGAGCTTTCGAAAGGGAAAGTCGTCCGACTTCCGATTCAAGGTTTTCCCGCCCGCCGTCGAGTGCTTGTAGCCTTTCCTCTTCCGTCGTTGCGGCTGGTCGAAGCCTTTGACTTCCGACGTCAGTATCCTTCCGACTTCCGCCGTGGTGCAACGGGCCGTTTTCTTGTGGAATAGTCGCTCAATCGGTAGAATCTGACGCTGTGTTTTGAAATGCCATTCCAATGAATGATGCTTGTCGATTGGTTGCAGGTTGGTTCAGGAGATCGGTCAAACTACTGTGGCGTGGAGGAAGATGGACAGTTTGGTAGAAGCAAGGCCGAAACTAGCCGAATCGCAGGAAAATGACAAAATGAACGGTGATAGAGGAGCAGCTCTGAAAATTCCGGTAGTTATTCAGCCAATCACGAGCATGCGAGATAGAGGAATATGAAGCATTGAGGAACTGAAGGGTCAGGCGTTTGGGGGGCAGCCCAAGCGGTCTACAGTGGTAGTTTAAATATTTGAAAGTAGAACTGAGAAAGGGCTTTTTCCCTAAGAAATTTATAAAAAAAAAAACCTTTTGCTTGTAAGAGGAACTACTTCGTTTTACAGTCAGAAAGTGCAACTTTTGCCTGCTGGAGAGCGCGAAAAATGTGGAATGTATCAATGCGACTAAATGAATAATGTTGAAGAGGAACTATTTCGTTTTCAGCTGTGTTTCATTTACTGTGAGAGTATTTAACTTCCTGAACCTATGTTCTTGTTAAATATTCTTCAGTATCTTTTGGGATGTTTTCCACTGTGAGTAATAAATGTTGTTCATAAAATAATCGGCTATCTGGTTGTTTAAATATCTGTAGTTGTTCGTGTGTCTTGAAAGAAGTGTCAGCTAACTGTAACTCTTCATAATGCATAAAAAAATGTAGTACTCACTTACAAGTTATAATCCTGCTCCCTAGGGATAGTTTAGGTAGTTAGTTTCTCTTTCGTGTTATCTGTGATTGGGATGCTAGTGAGTCTAAGACGAGAGGTAAGAACCTGCGCATCACATTGTGACTGCTCCTTGCATCTTATCACCCTGCATGGTTAATTAGGCACTTGCATATCATACATTAAGTCAAAAAATACAAAATTCACGGTGGACCGGGCTGCAACTGGTAAAGTCTTTGTTTTGTTACCTTGACCTACGGTAGCCAGACCGTAAACTGGACGGATTCCCTATACCAAACAGTCAACGGGCTAGTTGGGAACGTTGATTGGGGAGAATCCCTTACTGTTGCTGCCTGCGAATTTCCAGGTGCCAACAAAGCGAAAATACAAAAGTTTGGTTATAAAAAGATTGGAATCCTGCTTTCCGCTTTCAGGAGGTTCAACGGTATAGAGAACTTCCGTCGAAGATCAACAGTTCGGAAAGGAGCAGAAAGGCAAAAATTGGAAAGCGGAAGATGTAGGATTTGGTCATGAAAAGACGAGATCCTGTATTTTGCATTTCGTGATCCGCAGCCCGCAACTTGGATCTCAGATCAATGGTTCGGAAAGCTTCTACATAAGATCGACGGTGCAGAAAAATGGCAACATGTGCATAGGATAAGTAGATTTCCCAATTTGCATAATCTAGTGGGCTCGAAAGCATTGCCACGGTAAACACAGGGGAAGATCAATGACTCTCGTCCATTCACGTATCTCTAAAGAGATCTGACGATTTACACGCAAATCGCTGAGACAACTTGCACACTCAAAGTCAGAGAGGGCATGTGCGATGGGGAACATGCGTAAATGACATGTCCCCTCCCCATTGGATATCGCGCTCAGAGATTGGACGTACAAAAGTCATGTTTACAGAGTACAATGATTTATAAGGCTACATAGTTGGACGATTAATATTTCTCGTAGATCAAGATCTATGGCTAAGGTTTATTTCGTTGATTGAAGATGCAAGGAGGGATGAGACTGTTGCACACGGCTCAAATATCCTTTGAACAGTCGTTTTCATCAAGCAAGCCTGAGTCCCAAGTGTCAAATTTTCCAATTTTTTCCATCACGCGCATCCCAATGTGCTTTCCCGATCTGTTTTGTGATCATGGCGAATCTGCCAAATCAACATTTGTTAGGATTTTATGTGTGCAGGATCAACATTTGTTAGGATTTTAATTGTTAATGGATTTCCATTGCTTCCCTTTATCGCTAAGTATTTTGAATACGAAACTTCTATTCAAAAACTCAGCTATCATTTTCCTTACATCCCAAATCCAATGCAAATTGTAGAGCCCAGACTCTAGGTTGTTCCTTCCTTTTCTACAATTTGCATTTTTTCATTCTGTTTGTGGAAAGAAGAATATAAAGAGTCATGTTTCCCTTCCTTGCCATTGTTCGAGTCCTCGAGTTCTCTCATCACCACATGGTCAAGTCACTAAGTGTTGTAGGTCATCTTATATAGGTCTTCCTTTCCTTTTCTCTTTTTCTTTTGATCCACCCTACTAATTTGGCATGGCATCATGACTTCAAAGGCAAGACTAAATCTCCTAAAGAAATCATAATCTTAGGGCAGTTAAGGCTATGTTGTACATCATATTTAATTAGTTCATAGAGTCACTTTAAACCACTATGGGGGTTTGTTAGCACCTAAGCTAAGTCTTTCTCCCCATTATCACTGATGGGAACCTGAATAGGCCCCTATGATTCCGATGAGCCATTTCTCTATTGAGGTTGCTTATGGTTGCTTTGAATGCTTCTTATGGGTGGGAATATACATGTTTTCCTTTCTATCTTTCCATCCTTTGAGCTTTCTTTTGAATCCATGGATTGTAAAGAGGATTGAGAAGACATATAAGCCTCCTATAGGTGACCAGTCTATGGGCATAATCTACATAAGAACATTGTGTATTCATAGTCTAACCACTGAGTGAGCATGAGATGAACCCATTGTTTGAACATCTTGTTTTGAGTAAACCATGATTGAGGTTGAGCACTACACACATTTAAAAGCGACAAGCCCTTGAGCAATCAAAACTCCATCAGCTTTAATTAATTGACACAAGGAGTTCCCAATAGCTAAAAGCAAATCTGGAGCCCATAGGTGAAGAGGAGGGTTTGGAAGTCTAACCCAAACCAAAGTTATAGTGACAATCATGGTCAATGGGTCAAACTCAAGGAACTAAGGTTAAAAGGTAAATAGTTCAATACACCTATCTAAGAAAAGAAATACCAAACAAAATCTAAAACACAAGACTTAACAATGTTTCATACACAAAGTACACAAAGATTTACCCTAGAAACCCTAAACTGAGATAAATAGCCTACTTAAGAGTTTATCCACTCTCTATCTCACTGTATTTATCTTTTAAGCTTTCAATACAATATTATAGCATTTAAAACCTTAATACATTAACTCAAATTACATTACAACCCTAATTCCCTTACCATAATTACTTTACAATAGAATAAAAAACCATTAGCTAAAAGAGCTCAAAATAGACCAAAAATGAACCCAAAATTTTCTTTCAAGGGGGAGCATTTCACCCCTAACACCCCCTTTGCTCTAGGAAACTACAAAGAGCATAACACATGTCCAACTAAAGGATATGCCTACACTTCCCTAGAACCAAGGTCCTTCATCAAACCCTTTTTGGCAACCCTTTACAACTTTAAAAATTACAATGAAGTACTCATTAGAGCAAAGGAGAAGCTCGCAACTAGAATTCCATGTTTGATTCAACCACACATGAAGCATTGCTACAAAGGGCCAAATCCCATTGAAACAAAATTGATAGCATCTTTTCGATACAAAATGTTCTAAGCATAAACTCATAAATTCAACACTTCCAAAGCTATAATTTATTTTGATTTCTCCACTATGAAGGTAGGATTGAGCAACTTCTTTTCCTTTGAGGGAACAAAAAGCCCATGCTTCTTTGCATCCTTAAATAAACATGATTGTGAAGAGGAGGGTGTATTGGTACCCTGGGCTTGCCTAAGAAGGGTCAAAACCAAATGCACACTAGCATCCTTGTTGATGCCACAGTTCAAGAGAAAGAAACTATCATGGAGTTTCCTTCCTACATAGAGCAACCTCTAATATCTTGAAGGGATCCCCTCCCTCCAATATATACGATTTATTAAAATAAAAATTGAATCAAAGGGTTTCCCCAACGAGGGACCTTACAAAATGTCCACAATGGATCTCTCTTACATCTGAAGGCTCATGTTGAGCATTAGCCCAATGATAACAATTAGACCAATGCCAACATGGATTTGTAAGGCTTGCAAAGAGGACCATGGCTCCTCAAAGGCTACGCCAACACCAACCTTCAACTCTAATCCCATGGGTAAAGCTAGCTTCACCAAGCTTCAATTGGAAACCATGGAGTCTATCAACCTTGGTGTGGCTCTAGCTGAACTATAGTCCTCTCTTGCAACTGCATTCAAAGAGTTAAGGCATGCATCTAGAGGCACAATCGCAAAGTCTATTTTACTCACCAAGGGTTGATTTCCTTCCTACCATCAAAATGTTCAAAGTGGATAATTCCTTGATCTAAATGGGAATAGGGTCAATTTTAATTTTTATCAACAATTTTGTGTTTTTTTCTAAAACATTGATCACCCAGAAACTTTGTTTAAAGTCTACATACATGACATTTAAGGACATTTATTACCAAATTTCATGATCATATTTTATTATTTTGTGGGGTTTCCATTATTTTGAGGGATTTACATCATTTTGTAGTCAAACACATTCACTAAAGTAAATGTTCATTCTTCAAATGTCGATATAAATGCTCTCGTCATATCATATTTGTTCCTAGATAACAAAAATTAAGGATATATTTAATATAAATTGGCGACTTTATATTGCAATTTGTCTTTCTATTTCCATTTTGGTTTAGTGTAGTTTAAAAACCTTTTTTATTTTTACTACCCGCCCAATCGTAGGCAACTTTTATCTAAGACACGGGCTAGTGTTAAGTGCATCCTTTTAACCATATTTTCTTTATTTTGTCCCCTTATGAATCATTAGAGATTCTAACATGTTTGTGGATCAAATTCCCAGATCTTTAAAATTCTCAAGAATATAGTTAGCAATCTTAAAACATCAATTGTTGAATACACAAAACTCTTTAATACAATTTGCAACAACAAGAATAAGATCCAAGTTTTCAACACACCAAATATCATGGACAACAATGCTAAACTTTCTTTTGAACTTGATGCTTTTAAGATCCCATCTTAAGTTGATCCTGCCTCCTTATCATATTCATACTTACCCAACATCTTAACAACCAAAAAAACTAGTCATATTCATACTTACCTAACATCTTAATTACCAAAAAAAACTAGCCATTTTAAAATGGATTTGTTGTGCCAATGCATCTTGGCACTACCCACTCGAAGTTTCTTCAAAAGCATCCCAACAATTTGATTGCAATGTGATACTTAAACACCTAGGGCTCTAGTCCAACATTTCTCACTTTAGCATTTGATGCAATCACAAGATTCTTCATAGAACAAAATATTTTTTCTCATTGGTGATAGAAAAAGCCACAGGTACTTCTCACAAACTTGCTACTCGCATCTACAGAAAAAATTGTATTCAGCAACAATAAATTTTAGTTGGAAAGAAATGATAGAGAAAAATAAGTACCAAAGACCTTAATTATTATTATTTGTAAGAAAAGAAACGTGAGCGAAATAGTAAAAATTTATTAATGGCATCCACTTCCGTGGAAGATAACCGTCGTGCAAGCTTAGTTTTCCTCCAGTGAACAAAATTGGCAAAGGTGAATATCGTTGAAGATTATATTCATTTCTACTAATGATTTTATAATAGCAAATTAAAATACAGGTACATAAGCTCATTGAATATTGTCTCTTTTAGTGTCTTTAATTATGGTAACAGCGTTTTAATTGTTTGTTGAAGATATTATAATCATTTGAAAAATAAAATGATTCTATAAAGCAAAGTAAAATACAGGTTTCATAAGCTCATTGAATATTGTATCTCTTCTAGTTACCACTGTAATGCCATTGTTGCCTAGTTACCACTGTAATGTCATTGTTGCCAATTTCACTTTGTTAGTCCATTCCAATTAAGAGTTATAGACGAAGAAGAATAAAACAAATGCTTTAGGTAGAACACGTATTGCATTTCCAACGTTAAACCCTTTACACGAGCTGAACAGTGGAAATCTTGAGGTCATTCATACAATTTCATATTTACAACACATGGAAAAAGTAAAATATGAAGCACAAATCTTTTGTGTTCACTAAATAGTTTTATATAAAGAATTGGAGTAATACAACAACAAAAGAGACCTTCAAGATAAAGATACTTGTAATAACATAATTGTTACAAATGAGAGAAACATTTAACCACAAGAAGAAAATCATGTATAATATAGCACACCATAATTATAGTGGTTTCTTTGCGGGTATGCCAGGATGCCGAGGATACTTTGCAGGAGTAGGACGAATTTTCAAGCATAACACAGCTGTGCGTTGCCCATATGGTCCCTCTGATGTCACTGAAAATGAGATATTAATGTCAACAGTTGTGAAACACAATATGGAAAAGATTTTATTAAGAGAAATATTTAAAACCAACATAGAATGTGGAGATAGTCTCGTTTTGTGCAGTCGGTCAATATTTCTTTTGCATTATTGAACATTAAATACATTGGTTCGCCTTTTAATATTGTCTTGCAACAGTAGAAATTCATCTAAAAGTTCAGAAAAATAAAAAATTGAGGCGTAATGGTCACTGAAGCTTAATTTGAATACACTAAAAAAAAAGGGGCATGCTTATTGTTTAAGGTCCATAACCTGCTTCTAAATATCTGTTTCCAAAACAAATTTAATAACACTAATAAATTACAACTTCTTGAGCATAGCTCAATCTTCATAAAGGAAACTATAGCTCAATCCAATTCTCTAACAGTTAAAGGCATCGCTTGCTATCATTTGAAGAAATTGGAAATACTTTGAGTCAAGAGAACTCCTACAAAACTCCATTGTCTATTTATTTATCGCTATTCAAAGAATGAATCGATTCTAGTTATTACTTAAATAAGTCGTAATTAACTAATTTGAAATTGATTAACGACAAAGATACAATTTGTTTTATAAAAACTATTATAAACAATGGGGAAGGGCGCACATATCTATCCCAGTCAACTAAATTGAAACTGATTAGCCTCCAATTTATAAAAAACTATCATAAATAATAGGAAAGGAGGAGCTTGCCACCAAGTTAATTAGAAGCATATGTTTCTATGTTTAAGACCATGTAAACATAAGTGATTAAGCAGTTTGTTTTTCAAAATTCACTAGTGTTACCATAAATCTGAGAGCACTAATAGCCCAATGGGTTAGCTTGAGTGGTTGAGTGCTGTGAATTACGAGCAAGAGGTCGCAGGGTCAAGCCCTCAAACTGACTGCCTAAGAATACTGTGGGCCTCACTCGATGTCTATCGGATTAGGTTGCCAAAATTGCAAGCAGCTGATCTACCTTAAGTACCATCCTCGGATTGAGCGGAATTGTTAGGTGGGTTTCCCAGGATATGTATTCCATCAATTAAAACTTTCTAATAAATAAAAAGCACTAGCACCTAAAACCTACAAATAAGAACCACTCCTACGTGGTAGTTGATTATCATAAATACAAATTAGCTTTATCATCTGTGAATAGGCTGAATAGGTTGAGGTTGTTTCTCTTAAGCAACATCCCTATCTATTATGAGCATCTCTGTCATCCACTCCTACATGTAGGTGATGATCATAAATGCAAATTTAGATTTATCATCAAAGAATAGGTTGATGTTGCTTCTCTTAGGCACCATCCCTATGTATTATAAGCATCTTTGCCACACAATTCGCCATACCTCTTGTTGTTGTAAATGTAACTTTGGAAGATGTTCTTTGTAATATTAAGTGATAAATTTATCACTCAAGTCAAAAGTTTCCAAAAAATAAAAAAAGTCAATTAAAAAATAGAAAAAAATAAAAAATGGAGAAAAATCCCAATTTCCTTAATCAGTAGAATCTTGTCCGATTGACTTGGGAACCCTAGCATTGGCTCTCGGTGAATAAGGCGAGTCATCTCCTTGAGTAGGCGTCATCCTTCTGGTAGGTGAGAGGTGGCAATCAAGCTATGGCTCAGAGAATGCACCCCCTCATGAAGGCTCACGCTTGGTGTAACACCCCAGTTTTGACCCCGTTGCATTAAATGTACATGATGTATATATTGTAATGAATCGTGGTGTGGAGCTAAAGGCAAAAGCCCCACCATCGATTTAGTTGTGTTATGTTTCGACGAACGGAATCGTTGCCGATGGTCTATCGTGGTACACGGCATATATTAAGTTTTGTCATCATGTAAATATGCATCTTTAATTAAATGAACCCAACCAACTATGCTCACTGCAACCATATTGAAAAGGGCATGATTATCCCAAGGATAAGGGGGAGAAATTGTTAAAACTTGAACCAATGGGGAAAAAGCCATGTATCAACTACCCATTCAAAACTGCTGATGTTAGTTGAGGGCAGTTATTGCTGGGAAGTGGTGGGTGGCAGGACTGTCAGTCCTTGCCCACATGCCCACTCCACCAGCAAACTTTCTATCTTCACGTAGGCAAGAAAACCACTAGGGATTCCTTCCATTCTGGCTCATCCTCATGCGCGGATTGGGATTCACTATCGTTTTTCCCTCACGCAGGGAGACAACCGCCATAGTCCATTGTCTTGCTCATTCTCACGCACAAGATTTTTCCTAGTTTTGACTCACGCAGCAAGCTGGGAGCCGTGTTCTTTCATCCACGAATTCCCTGTGAAGGGCCATTCACGTTTTTCAGCTGTGCGTATGTTTTCCTTACCGATTGTGGCTTGTGTATATGTTTATCCCCTGCCCAGCTGAGAACCTGGATCTTCTCTTCCATCCTCGGACTGTGTAAGTTTCCCCGGTGACTTCATTGTTGAGAACGGGCTCTTGTTTCCCCACGTCAGTTGGCTGTGTCTGCCTTTACGTTTTGGGGCTGCTATAGATTGTTTGGAGTCGTTTTGGCCACGAGGGATTGTATAGCAGAGAAGGGACTGATTTCCTTGTGTTGGGTGTGTGTGGGTGTGCTAGAAGTCAGGCTAGTTCTGGTCTAGGTGTCCTTAGCTCTGCAATGAGCTCACCAGCTTAGCATATGCCCCTTCCCAGCTCCTTGATGGCCTGATAAACCTGACCATGTTGGCTTGGCTGTCTTGTTGATGGCTCGATAAATCCAACTGTGTTGGCTTGGCTGTGTTTTGTGTATCCTTGGCTATGCGTAAGCCTGCTTGTTCCTTATTCCTTGGGGAATCATGCCCAGCTCGGGGGTGGTAGCATTGCTGAGAGATTTAAGAGCATGCTATCTTATGGTTGGGTGGAACGTTGCAGCGATGTAGCAAGTTGCGTGACGACTTCTTTATGAGATAAGTAACATTGTCTATTTTACTTTTGCAATCATATTTACTATTAATGATTATGATGAACATGTTGAATGCTTGTATGAACGTATGTTTGCTTCCGCTGTATGATAAATAATCATGTATGCATGTTCTAGTTCAAAGCATCTTGTTTCAGCTTTTTATGTACATACATGTTCATGGGGCGGTTGCCCGACTGTTTGGTGTATAGTAGCGTCCTCTTCACCGGTCGGAGGGTCGGGGACGCTACATTGTGGTATCAGAGCTCATGTTGCAGCATGGGCCTGAATGGACCACGGAGATGCAGTGACAGAAGCAGGATTGCCTTCTGCCCAACAGAGATCAAAAATTTATTATAGAAAGTTTCTTGAAAATTTTGTTGAAAAATTTGTCTAAGTGCTTGAACCATTGGCCCATCGGAAGGCTAAGTGGGAAGCTCCTCCGATGTAGCGGAGAGCTAGACGAAAGATCACCCGAAGGAGGAAGAACTTGTGAATTTTCTCTAAGTGATCATCGACCGTCGGCGAAAGTGAGTGGAAGCTGGAGCCGCCGTTTCGGCAGAGAGCAGCCAAAGACCACCGAAACGCCGACCCTTTTTACTTGAAAGACCGTCCGAAAAAGGCCATCGATGATCGGCGACGGTTAACTGTTTGGATCGGCGGAAGTTAGTTGTTTGTGCACCCGCCGTTGCGCCCACCTAAGAGACTATCCATCCGATGTGTAACGCATCCGACCGCCGATGCCGGAATAAATAGTGCTTCCGATTTTTGATATGCCACCATCAGAAAACCTTAGTTGTTGAAGTCGCCGACACGGCGGACCCGTTCAGTTTTGAGTTGCCGAAACATAGCGGTCAATTGCTCCGATCTGCCAACAGGGTTATGTTCGCAAAAAACATAGAGAGTTCGCTAGCCGTCGTTGCGGCTGCCCATGGAACTAGCCGCCCGATGAGTAGAGGATCAGATCGCCGACGCGGTAGTGCTTAGTGGATCCAATCGCCGATGAACAGCGGAGGAAGTTAGTTGTGCTGACCGTCGAAACATCGGAATGTTAGTTGGGATGAGACCCGATCCTGTACAAGGGAATTTTGAGTTCTTCAAGTGGGATTTCTTAGCAAATTTCGGCTGTTTTTCAGCGGGATTTTCAGCGGTTTTTCAGTGGATTTTCAGGGCTGAAAAGGAGAAAGTGGCAGCGATCTTATGTGCCAGATTGTGCAAAAAATCAAAGATTTACAAAACAAAAAAAAAACGAGGGCGCTACCCTTGACCCGCCCTGCAGTGGCGGTAGCCACAGGGGGGCAAGCCCCCTTGACCCCTGTTGTTCCCCTCAGACAGACGTTCTTCGATGAAGATAATCTTATGTTTGGGCAAATTTGTTATTTTATGATTTTTCGAGGAGAAGGTAAGTAATTCTGATTTATATCAATGTTATGCATCTAACAGTTGTGTTACTAACACGTTTGCAAAGTCATAGTCACCTTCAAGGGCAGTATTCCAGGTAGTGCAGTTTGGAAAGTAAGTGGTGGTTCAGTTATGATAACCCATGACGGATGTGATGCTCGGGATTCTTACGAGAGTGTGCGATATGCCATGGGAGAAAATGTTCGTAATGAAAATGATGGCATAGAGTCTAATGGAAGGAGATTCCAAGAGACACCGTCAGATGTTGCAGCCACCATGAGAAGCTTGATTAAAGCCCAGGAAGAGCAACACCAGCTGAATGCTGCAATGTTGCAGAGTTTAACAGACTTGCAAAGAAAGATAGACTCTGGACGAGGTACAACAAGACCAGAAGGCAGTAAGAGCAGTACTAGGAGAAGAACTTCTAGTGGATCATCTGACTCTGAAGAATCCAGCGAGGATTCAGGTTCTTCTTCTCATAAAAGAAAAAGAAAGAGACACCATAGGGATCGCTCTCGGGATGAATTTAAGAAGGCTAAACCTCCTACATTTGATGGTGAGGTAAAGACTGGACAAGAAGCTGAAGCTTGGCTTCTTGGGGTAAAGAAGTACTTTCAAGTGCATGATTATTCAGGAAACATGAAGGCAAGAGTTGCCATATTCAATCTGAATGGAAGGGCATCCATTTGGTAGGAACACTTCAAGCAAGTAAAGAGGATCAGTGAAAAGAGACTTAAGTGGAAACAGTTCAAGAAGTATTTCAAGCAGAAATACCTCTTTGATAGGTATTATGATGACAAGATTAAGGAGTTCCATGAGCTGAGATTGGGATAGCAGACCATGGAAGAGTATGCAAATAAGTTTTTGGAGCTGTTGAGGTATGTTCAGTACATCAGAGATGAAAAAGTGAAGGTCCAACGTTTTCTGAGTGGATTACCTCAGTCTTACAAAGATAGAATTGAGTTTTATGAACCTAGAACTCTTGAAGAAGCAATAAGGAAGGCTAAGTATTGCTATAAGCAAAGCAAAGGTAAACCTGATTACCATAAGGCATGGAAGGACAAGAAGAATGAGAAGTTTGACCAAAGAAAGAAAGGTTTCAAACCTTCCAACTTCAGTAATTAGCAAAAGCAGCCATCCCAAGCTGCAAGTAAGCCAGTTGGAGTGACAAAAGGAAAGCCTAAGGATCCACAACAGAATAGAGGACCACTTCAATGTTGGAGATGTGGAGGACCCCACATGCGCAAAACTTGTCCACTCGAGAATGAGAATGCAAGACTAGCTTATAACATTCAAGAAGCAGAAACAGTGGGTCAAGTAGCAAGGGCAGTCCCTAGGATTTATGCAGCACTGGAGGACTGCCAGGCAGATCACCAGTCAATTGTGGTTGAAGTAGCAAGTAAGATTGTTGAGCAATCTGTTTCTATTTTGATTGACCCTGGTTCTACTCACAGTTACATTACTCCTAGAGTAGTGGAGATTTGTGCTTTTAAGAAAGTAAAGCATAGGAAGTCTTGGTTAGTTCAGCGAGCCACTGGGACTAAGAGAAAGGTCAGTGAAGTGGTAGAGAAATGTCCATTGGTCATGAATGGATTGGGCCCTTGTGTAGATCTGAATGTTCTACCACTTGGTTCCTATGATGTTCTCATTGGAATGGATTGGTTAGAAGCTCACAGGGTAAAGCTTGACTGTTACAATAAGACTTTCAAATGCATGAATGAAGAAGGGAACCTAGTAGTTGTGAAAGGTATTCCAAAGGTGATTTCAGTAAGGCAGGTTTCAGCAATGCAGTTAAAGAAGTTCTGTAGGAAAGGTTGCCAGTTGTATGCAGCTCAGATTTTGGAGGCAAAAGAGGATGAAACTCCTAGGTTGGAGGACTATCAGGTGTTACAGGAATTCAGGGATGTGTTTCTTAATGAGATTCTAGGACTTCCTCCAAAGCGGGACATTGATTTCACAATTGAACTCGTGCCAGGAGCAGCACCAGTGTCCAAGACACCCTACAGGATGAGTACACCGGAGATGCTAGAATTGAAGATGCAACTGCAAGAGTTGTTGGAAAAGAAGCATATCCGACCGAGTGTGTCTCCTTGGGGAGCACCAGTTCTGTTTGTAAAGAAGAAAGATGGTACACTCAGGTTGTGTATTGATTACAGACAATTGAACAAGGTTACTCTGAAGAATAAATATCTTTTGCCTAGGATCGATGACCTCTTTGATCAAATGAGAGGAGCAAAGGTATTTTCCCAAAATTGACTTGAGGTCTGGTTACCATCAGGTGAGAATCAAGGATGAAGACATTCATAAGACAGCCTTCAAGACAAGGTATGGACATTATGAGTTTGTAGTGGTGCCATTTGGCCTCACAAATGCACCAGCTACATTTATGTGCCTTATGAATAGTGTCTTCAGCAGGTATTTAGACAAGTTTGTTCTTGTTTTCCTTGAAGACATTCTTGTTTATTCTAAGAATGAGGTGGAGCATGAAGAGCATTTGAGATTAACATTGCAATTGCTCAGGGAGCATCAGCTGTATGCAAAACTAAGCAAGTGTGACTTCTATAGAAATAGAATTCAGTATTTGGGTCACATTATCTCAGAGGAGGGTATATCTGTGGACCCTGAAAAGATTGAAGCCATCATGAATTGGCCTACTCCAAGAAATGTGACAGATGTAAGATCTTTTATGGGACTTACAGGATACTACTGGAGGTTCATTGAGGGATTCTCCAAAGTTGCACATGCCATCACTTCTTTGCAAAAAAAGAGGATGAAGTTCGAATGGACATCGAGGTGTGAAGAAAGTTTCTAGTGGTTGAAGAATCTTCTCACCAGTGCACCCATATTGAAAGTTGCAGATCCAGAGAAAGATTTTGTGGTGTGTACCGATGCATGCAGACAAGGGCTTGGAGGAGTCCTTATGCAGGACAACCACGTGATATGTTATGAGTCAAGAAAGCTTAAGGAGCATGAGAAGAACTATGCCACTCATGATCTAGAGCTTGCAGCCATAGTACATGCCCTCAAGATGTGGAGGCATTACTTGATGGGTAGAAGATTTGAGCTCAGAACAGACCATTGTGGTCTGAAGTATTTGTTTGATTAGCCTACTCTGAATGCCAGGCAAGCAAGATGGCTAGAATTTTTATGTGAGTTTGATTTAGAAGTCAAGCACATAAAAGGAAAGGAGAATAAGGTAGCTAATGCACTTAGCAGGAAGGTACAGAAAATGCATGTGGCATCTCTTAGTATTTGCCAACCAGATTTGAGGCAGCAGATTGTTAATCATACTACTGGAGATGAATTGTATGAGCAGGTAAAAGACAAATTGCAGCAGCAAAGTCTTGAGAAGAGATATGAAGGATATAAATTGGAAGAAGATGGACTTCTCACTTATAAAGGTAGAATTTATATTCCAGATGTAGCATATTTGAGGAGAGTTGTCATGGATGAAATCCATCAAGCTCCGTATTCTGGTCACCTAGGATATCAGAAGACAATTGCTATAGCTAGAAAGCAGTACCTTTGGCCAGGAATGAAAAAGGACATGGCTGAATACATTTCAAGGTGCATGAAATATCAATAGGTAAAGGTTGAGCATCAACACCTTGCAGGTTTGTTGCAGCCTTTGCCAGTTCTAGAATGAAATGGGAAATTATTTCCATGGATTTTATTACAGGATTGCCGATGACTTGGAGACAGCATAATTCCATCATGGTTGTGGTAGACAAGTTGACGAAAGCAACACATTTTATAATGGTTAAGTCTACGCATAAGACTGATGACATTGCAAAGATCTTCATGAAGGAGATTTTTAAATTGCATGGATTGCCGAAGGCAATAGTCTCTGACAGAGATGTCAAGTTCACTTCCAACTTTTGGAAGGGGTTGTTTGCAGATTTGGGTACAAAGCTAAACTTCAGCACTGCATACCATCCTCAGACAGATGGGCAGACAGAGAGAGTTAATCAGGTTCTTGAAGATATGCTTCGCATGTACATGATGGACAAACCAACCAAGTGGGAAGATTACTTGCACTAGGTAGAATTTGCTTATAATAATGGACAATAGGCATCCTTGGGGATGAGTTCATATGAAGCTTTGTATGGAAGAAGGTGTAGGACACCTGTGACTTGGGATAATCCAGTGAACAAGATTGTGCTTGGACCAAAATTGCTCAAGGAAATAGAGCAAGAGGTTGTAAAGATCAGGCAGAATCTGAAAGTAACACAGGACAGACAGAAAAGCTATGCAGATAAGCATAGGGTGAACAGGGAGTTCAGTGTTGGGGATCATGTTTACCTCAGAGTGAGAGCAAAGAAGAGTTCCCTGAAGCTTGGAAGTTGTGGCAAGCTATCACCAAGATATTGTGGGCCGTTTGAAGTGATTGAAAGGATTGGACCAGTTGCATATAGACTTGCATTGCCTGCTAGCACTAGAGCTCATAATGTTTTTCATGTTTCTTTGCTTAAGAGATATGTACATGATCCTAACCATGTGATAAATTGGGATGTGATTCAAGTGGAACTCGAGGGAGAGTTCCGAACCGAGCCAATGTGCATCCTCGACAGGAAGGTCACAATGCTCCGGAACCGGGCCATAGGTCAGGTAAAGGTGCAATGGGGGCACTACGAACCTGAAGAGGCTACATGGGAGCTGGAGGATGCCATGCGGTTGGCACATCCATTTTTGTTCAATTCTGTGGAACACTGAGGCGGTACCAATGTAGCATTTTCTTCAAATTTTGTAAAGCACTGAGGACAATTCTATTGAAGGGGGAGGGGAATGTAACACCCCGGTTTTGACCCCATTGCATTAAATGTACATGATGTATATATTGTAATGAATCGTGGTGTGGAGCTAAAGGCAAAAGCCCCGCCATCGATTTAGTTGTGTTATGTTTCGACGAACGGAATCGTTGCCGATGGTCTATCGTGGTACACGGCATATATTAAGTTTTGTCATCATGTAAGTATGCATCTTTAATTAAATGAACCCAACCAGCTATGCTCACTGCAACCATATTTAAAAGGGCATGATTATCCCAAGGATAAGGGGGGGAAATTGTTAAAACTTGAACCAATGAGGAAAAAGCCATGTGTCAACCACCCATTCAAAACTGCTGATGTTAGTTGAGGGCAGTTATTGCTGGGAAGTGGTGGGTGGCAGGACTGTTAGTCCTTACCCACACACCCACTCCAACAGCAAACTTTCTATCTTCACGTAGGCAGGAAAACCACTAGGGATTCCTTCCATTCTGGCTCATCCTCATGCGCAGATTGGGATTCGCTATCGTTTTTCCCTCACGCAAGGAGACAACCACCATAGTCCATTGTCTTGCTCATTCTCACGCATAGGATTTTTCCTGGTTTTGACTCACGCAGCAAGCTGGGAGCCGTGTTCTTTCATCCACGATTTCCCTGTGAAGGGCCATTCACGTTTTTCAGCTGTGTGTATGTTTTCCTTACCGATTGTGGCTTGTGTATATGTTTATCCCCTGCCCAGCTGAGAACTTGGATTTTCTCTTCCATCTTCGAACTGTGTAAGTTTCCCCAGTGACTTCATTGTTGAGAACGGCCTCGTTTCCCCACGTCAGTTGGTTGTGTCTACCTTTACATTTTGGGGCTGCTGTAGATTGTTTGGAGTCGTTTTGGCCACGATAGGGCCAAGAACGGCTCAGGAATTGTTTTCCTTGCCCAAGCTGTGAATTACTTGTGTGACTGCATGTATGCAATGGTTGGTCTTTGGACTATGTTGCAGTAGGGATGAGGGCTTGGTTTGCTTGATAAGCCTGGTGTGTTTGGGGAACCACACAGACAGAGCTAGAGGGTTGGCTTTCTTCTCCACAACCCCTGAATAGCACTGGAAGGGAGGTCAGGGCCTGAGGGACTGTGTAGCAAAGAAGGGACTGATTTCCTTGTGTTGGGTGTGTGTGGGTGTGCTAGAAGTCAGGCTAGTTCTGGTGTAGGTGTCCTTAGCTCTGCAATGAGCTCACCAGCTTAGCATATGGCCCTTCCCAGCTCCTTGATGACCTGATAAACCTGACCATGTTGGCTTGGCTGTCTTGTTGATGGCCTGATAAACCCAACTGTGTTGGCTTGGCTATGTTTTGTGTATTCTTGGCTATGTGTAAGCCTGCTTGTTCCTTATTCCTTGGAGAATCATGCCCAGTTCATGGGTGGTAGCATTGCTGAGAGATTTAGGAGCATGCTATCCTATGGTTGGGTGGAACGTTGCAGCGACATAGCTGGTTGCGGGACGAGTTCTTTATGAGATAAGTAACCTTGTCTATTTTACTTCTGCAATCATATTTACTATTAATGATTATGATGAACATGTTGAATGCTTGTATGAACGTATGTTTGCTTCCGCTGTATGATAAATAATCATGTATGCATATTCTAGTTCAAAGCATCTTGTTTCAGCTTTTTATGTACATACATGTTCATGGGGCGGTTGCCCGGCTGTTTGGTGTATAGTAGCGTCCTCTTCGCTGGTCGAAGGGTCGAGGACGCTACACTTGGGTGAGATGGCAGGCTTTGAATGGGTTGGTGAAAGTTGGTAGAAGAAGTAGCATCCTACCTCTTCAGTTCCACTCTACTCCTCACTTCACTCATCCCTAAATCATCTCCACAAACTCGACCTCTTCTGCCAGTGTAGGTTGCACCCCCTCTTGGCCAGTCTGGCTATAAATAATGCAGAGTCTCTCTCATTCAAGCTAGTTAGAGTTGGATGAAGAGCTGGTCTGCTATTCAAACAATGTGATATTCATTCTTTTGCTTGAGAAAAAAGAAGCTTTGGAGGCTAAACTATGTAGTGCTATTGTGTGCGAAGTATCAGCGTCACGCTGCAAATGTGGTGATTTTTTGTTTCCTCTTCTCAATTCTTGCTTCATCTTTGTACTAGCCTTAAGGGATTCAGCTGAATCAATAGGAGTAGATATTTGCAGGTAAGATTACTTGTTTGTTTCTATTTATATCATATAGTATTTAAAGATTTAAATTGTACATGTTAAATAAGCTTATTTGCATGTTATATTCGTCTTTTTCATATATATATCAAGATCTCACAAGGTGTTTGCAAGTTTGTGATCTAGTTTCAGGTTGCCAAGTACAAAGAAGGTGTGGATCTAGGTTGATTATATTCTATCTCCAACAAAAAATTTCAAGACATTGTTCTTCGGCACTCCACGAAAGGGCTTTCCTTGGTTGATTTTTTTCAGCAACAAACCGGGCTCGTGACTTCTCTTCCTCCTTTTAAAATCAACTTTTCCCTGGTTACTTTGCTTGTTCATGAGGATCTATGTTGTTTTAAATGAAATCATTTATTACATCTCATTTGCAAGTGTTGAAAAAAGCTAGATCTCATAGTCCTTCAAAGCTTCATAAGCATTTTAAGTAGATCTAGCTCAGGAAAGCTCTTTTCAGCAAGCATTTTAAAGTAGATCTTAGACTTGTTTAAAAGAGTAATTTTCTTTTGATTTTTCAAGTTAAACTTGGCATCTAAATGCACATCATATTGGCTTCCCAAAAAGCAAACCAAGATCCCAAGGGAAACTTGCTTTCCCTGGTTATTTTTGCATTTTTTATCAAAATTTAATTTAATATTTCATTTTTTTCGATGTTCAAAGACACTTTTAGAGTGTTTTTGAGCATCTTTTGGATTTAAAAACTCGCTGTTTTTGCAGGTTTGTCGATAAAAGAGAAGGAGGTGCTGACAAATTTTCGAAGATTTGAGCCATTCAAGGCTTCCTGGAACTCCCTTCTTGCTTGTAGTCAAACAAATGTACGTTTTGTAAGCCTCTGAATCCCAAATAACAAGGATCAAAGTGCATTTCTCTTCACAATTGTTGTAACCACATAATAAAGATTTTGAGTAGGCTCTTCAAATCCCACTCCCCATCCCCCCTGGGGGGATTTGCGTCGGTGTCACTTTTCATAATTTTTTTCCAGTTTTTGCTTAGATTAGTTAATGTTTGTAGACTATATACTTTGAGCTTTACATTTCATTATTATTTTGCAAAAGTAATACGAATACCAACCTACTGCGCTATACCGATTTACCGAGAGGGAAAAGATTTGCGCAGTTTAGTAATTAAGAAACATTCCATTTTTCTTTGCATTTTTTACCTTTTTTCAGTAATTAACCACCCTTTCTTTCCCGATTACGTTTTTATAACCTGAAAGAGACTCTTGGGGATTTAATAAACAAGCAAACACCTCGCAATAAAATACATAAAAATTACCAAGGCTCCGTTGTGTATGCTCTGCACCACTGCGGTTCGATTGACCAGTTGGATGCATCAAAGAAAGGTTGGTGACTAGTTTAAATTAGTCTCACTTTCAAATTAACCTCCCAAGGTGAAATTCCAATGCCTCGATTTAATTCGTTGTGGGGAAATTTCACAAAGGAAGCGGGAACCACTAGATAGTGACCACGAGATATTGTCAGACTACACCTTCGTTGGTGTAGTGTTGGACACATCACAGAGACTCTGATCCAGCCCACATATTCTTTGCGTGAAACGACATCGGATAAGGATTTTGGACATACTATCGTCAGGTATCTCCGGAGTCCCCTTCCCCCTTGTTTAATCCACTCATCTCATCATCAACTTAAAACTAACCAAGAACAATTGCAACACATATTCAGCACTACAATCTTGTGACTCCATTTTTTTCAGCACTGGTTTATTCTCCTTGCATCGTACAAACATTTAATTAGAGTTTATTCATGTGTTGATTAATTTTAATTTATATGTTGTTGTGCTCATATTCAATGTTACAAATATCTTGTTTCAGTATTTATTTTTCATAAGAAAGAACTCATAAATAATTCATCCATAAACCACCACTAAAGCTTAATTAGCCTTAGCAACCAATTAGGGTCTACCCCCCTTGGCTTCGTTAGGAGTTTGCCTAAACGAAGGAGTCAATATCAATTGACAGTACTTGACTCGAGACTTGCCCCCTAGGATGCACTTAATGGCTTGAAGATTTCTGCCACAACCAACCCCCCCAGGTGCATGAAAGGAGGCAACAAGTACTATGCACAAATTCATTTGAAGGTTTCTTTGGATTTTCAACATGGCGCTTCCTTTCCTTTTCTTTACGAAGTATAACCCTTGTGTTTTCTGATGTGGGTATAGTTGTGTTTAATTTGTGAACCTATTAATCTACAGGCAAATGAGAGCAATTGTGAAGTGGATTATGCAGTGGAATCTCAAGAACAATGTACACTGAACAAGACAAATTTGAGACAAATCTGATAAGAATTGATCAGTAAATTACAACATTAATCTTCATTAATCCAACAGTAATACAACAGTGTTGCAATAAGGAGAATTCAAATCATGTGGATCAGATTCGAATCTACCAACTGAATAGCTAACTAGGAGTGTCTAAATCACTACATGATAGCCACTAGTCTAACTCCTAATGTCTAAATCAATCCGACAGTCAGTTAAACTAGTTAAATCAGTTAAACTGATAAGGTTGGTGGAAAAAGGTGCCACTTCCGCATGCAGCCATGCAAAACTGGTACTAGACTAATTGAGAGTGATCTAACTGAATGTAACTAGAGACTAACTCAGCATAATTGCTTACCAACCATGACCAAGAGGTTGCTGGTGGCACTCAAAGTGGCTCCTATAATGTAGGGATTAGTCTCAGAAGAACATAAATTCATGCATGAACATGCAGTAAGTGGAAGTTAACCTTTATATGTGTTTCCCACACTCTAGTACAGTAATAAAGTCCCCCTAAGCTAGGGAAAATGATCAAATAGACTATATGTGGATAAGGGAGGATTATTTAATCCTAACACCCCCCCTTAATCCTGACTTGGACAACTTGGGCCCTTGGAACTAGGCCAAAAGTCACCCATACAATCTAATGAAAAATAAAAATTGCTTAATAAACTACGAAAAATGGGGAAAACCTCATGGAAACCCCCCCCCCCTCAAAATAAGTAAGAACAGGAAAAACAAGTTATACTTAGGAGAAAATTTTCCTCTTTGGGTAATAATTGGCAATAAAAATTGCTACAATTTGCAGCACTATGCAGCAACATGGTTCTTCTGTGCAACAACATCCTGAAGCTGTGCATGTCAACCTCTCAATGTTCTTCTGATCTGATGGATGTTGTATGTGTTTCTTTTTTCTGGAGGAGGAATGGAATGATCAATTTTTCTCTTCTGTGGGCCAAATGGTTGATCATTTGCTATCATCAAGTAGCATTTTCCTGGAAGTTTGTTGCACCACTCTATAGAGAGCAAAGCTAATGAGAGAGTGCAACATTCTCATTCTAATACTGGGACCTTGTTCTCCTTCTGTCTTCTGGATTCCCATCACCATCCGTAGCTGCTTCAATGAGCTTTTGGGCCCATTTAGGCTTAGGCCACTGATTTGGGATGGGAGCTGGATCTGGATGTGGATTCTCCTGAGGTACAACCTCAATATCAAGATCATGCTGATCTTGTTCCTCTTCATCTAAATCTGAAACATGTGACAAAATATCATCATCAAAAGGAAATGTAAGAGTGTTTATACCTTTTTGTGCTTTGGATGGTGGTAGATCAAGCAACTAATCTTCTTCAAACTGAACACTTCGCTCTATGAAGCATTTCCTAGTTGCAAGTTCCATCAACTTATATGCTTTTGCATCCTCAGCATATCCCAGCAGTATGCATTCGCTACTCTGGGCTTGGAAGGCCTTTCTCTTATCCATGGGTATTCTGGCCCAAGCTTTGGAACTAAAAACTCTCAAGTGAGAGACATTGGGCTTATGCCCATGTAGTGCTTCGAATGGAGTAGCCCCAACTACTGATATGTGAGGCACTCTATTCTGAATGTATGAAGCACAGTTTACAGCTTCATCCCAGAGAGGAGGAGGAAGATTCTTGGCTTCGAAAAGACATGTTGCCATCTCCTTCAATGATCTATTTTTCCTCTCAACCACACCATTCTGTTGTGGTGTGTATGGAACTGTGTGTTCTATTCGAATCCCCTCTAATTCACAAAAATGCTGAAAATCTCTCTTAATGTATTCACCTCCATTATCTGATCTAATGGACTTGATCTTTTTCCTGAACTATTCTCAATCAAAGCTTTAAAAACTTTAAAAATTTCGCATACCTCTGATTTCTGTTTCATAAAATATACCCAGCAGAACCTGGAACAATCATCAATAAAAGTAAGGAAATACCTGGAACCATTGTTTGGTGTTGTAGGCATAGGTCCTGAAACATCACTGTGTATCAGATCAAGTATAGAGGCAGCTCTATTTTCCTTCCCAACTTCATACCTCTTCTTTGGATGCTTACCTACCAAGCAACCAGGACATACTCCATCTGAAGTTTGGATGAGAGGCAAGCCTTCAACCATTTTGTCATTGTGGAGTTGGAGATATTTGAATTGAGATGCTCAAATCTGTCATGCCATAGCTTGTTGATGTTGTTGGCATGAGTTAATAAAGCTGTTGGATGTGAAACAAGCAAGAAATGGCAAAACTCATATGCCTTTGAGGCATGGTTAGCAAACTTTCGCTATGAGATTTCCAGTAGCCTTTTCTGTGATTTCAACTGAGTTAGAGTCGAATGTAACTCTCTTGGGAGAGTCTGTATGGGTCATCTAATAAACAGACAACAAATTTGCTGCAAGAGAGGGCACATAGAGAACATTCTTGAACTCACCATGCTGGATTTTAACAGAACCTCTCCCAACAGTGGGGATTTGGGAGTCATCTCCCATGTGAATGCTAAGTCCTCCTGACAGAGTGAGAGTGGAGAAGGATTCCTTGGAGGCAACCATGTGGCTGGATGCTCCAGAATCAATCAAGTAAGCTTTCCACTGAGTGAGGCCTTCCTTCAAGGCATGGCAGCTCTCATGATCTTATGTCGGTTGTCCAACATCAGACTTCTTTGCTCCTTGTGGGAGGGAAATATTGTTATGTTCAAGGAGTGTTGACAGTTGGTCGATTGGCTTCTTTATGCACCGGCTTTCTGGATGAAAGCCTCTCATACAATATGGACACTTCGTCTTCTATAATTTCTTCTTTTTCTTGGAACCCGAGGCTCCTTCGGAAGATCTCTGGTTCTCCTTTGGCTTCGAATCATTGGCTTTGGGCTCCTTCCCTTTGTGCTTCCCTCTTGCTTGCGCATTGTTTGAGTCTGTCACTAAGAGTGCTTGATTCTTGGAGGTCTGAATCACTCTCATTTGAACCAATTTATCTTGCTCTTGTATTAAGGGCTCAACAAAAGCATCTAGAGAAGGCATCTTCCAATTGGGGATGGAAGCTCTTCCGGAATAGAATGTAGAGACAAAGACAGAGTAATATGAGCCAAGATTCCACAATACTAATAGAACCAGTTGCTCATATTTCCTCTCTATTTCGCATTTTTACATTGCAGTGCTAGTGACTTGAATTTTGTGAAAAATTGCTGAATAGTTTCGAAACTGATGGGATGCAGTGCAATGAACTCATTTTCCAATATGTGCCCTCAAAGCTCATCTTGTTTGCCAAATAAAGATTCAAGCTTCTCCCAAGCTTCCTTCGGAGTCCTTAGTCCCTCAAGGTGGAACAAAAGATCCTGAGAGATATGAGTGCACAAAAAGCCGAAGGCTTCATCCAACCGATTCAAAAACTTGTTCTTCTCAGTAGAGTGATGCGGCTTTGTCTATCTGACATTGTCATCCTAAAAATGCCAAGCTTACGTGAGGAGACCTGCATATCTGCCCTCCAATCAACATAGTTGAAGGGTGTAAGGATTCGGGGTACAAGAGCTAAAGAATCCATCAATATGTATCTCGATCAATTTATTCCTTAACAAGCTACGTAGGTACCTGCAAGTAACACTGCAAAAACCAAAATCAATTCGCAATCATGTCAGTTTCAAGCCTTCCACCTCGACATGTACACTTTCTCAGGGTTTGTCACACTTGTAGAGACTTCTCCGAACGAATCCAAAGTTAGCAAGGCACAAATTGTAGGATTTATGTGGAAACCCAGTTGCTTTTGGTGTAGAATGGAAATCGGATAGACTTGTTGCTAGCCTGAACAAGGCTCTGATACCATGTTTAAATTGTGAACCTATTGATCTACATGCAAATGAGAGCAATTGTGAAGTGGATTATGCAGTGGAATCTCAAGAACAATGTACACTGAACAAGACAAATTTGAAACAAATCTGGTAAGAATTGATCAGTAAATTACAACATTAATCTTCATTAATCCAACAGTAATACAACAGTGTTACAATAAGGAGAATTCGAATCATGTGGATAAGATTCGAAGCTACCAACTGAATAGCTAACTAGGAGTGTCTAAATCACTGCATGGGAGCCACTAGTCTAACTCTTGTTGTCTAAATCAGTCCGACGGACAGTTAAACTGATGAGGTAGGTGGAAAAAGGCACCACTTCCACATGCAGCCATGCAAAACTGGCGCTAGACTAACTTAGAGTGATCTAACTGAATGTAACTGGAGACTAACTCAACATAACTGCTTACCAACCATGACCAACTGATGGAGGCTCTTGGTGGCACTTAGAGTGGCTCCTGTAATGTAGGGATTGGTCTCAGAGGCACATAAACTCATGCATGAACATGCAGTAAGTGGCAGTTAACCTCTATATGTGTTCCCCACACTCTAGTACAGTAATAAAGTCCCCCTAAGCTAGGCAAAATGATCAAATAGACTATATGTGGACAAGGGAGGATTATTTAATCCTAACAAGTTGCATATGTCCAATTCATTTGGATGTGTCCTCCTAAGATTGCAAACCACTTTCTAGATAGAAGCATCCCCCAATTGTCTGGTACATCAATTACTAATACATCCATTGTCATGTTGATAATGGGATACTTAGCGAACTTTACTTGCAGGTTTAAGATTATCCCTACCACGTTGACTTCTCTTGCATCCATTGCACAAACATTGTGGTAGGGTTATGTGATCCTTGGATTCAACTATTACATCACTTACCTTGTAATGACATTTGATGAGGCATATTGTAATCTCACAGATCACATAAGGTTACCAATAATACATACCAAAACATACATACATAACAGAGAGAAGAGATAAGAACAAGTAGGTGAATTAATAGATTATATTAACATGAATGGGTCCATACAATACAGAGAACTGAACAGAGTTCTCATCTGGCTCAACAGCCTAATATATATGATTACAAAACAGTTACAAAATAACTACCTGTCGGTTCGATGAACCAACACAACCTTAGGTGGCCGACCTAATCTCTAGTTTAGTCAACCGACCTTAGGTGATGTTGGAAATCTGTCCAACTTTGCAATATTTTCTGGATGTCGATGGTGAGTGTAGTCAGACTTGATAAGATTGACATCTTCTCTGAAATGGAGACTTCAGCTATTCACTCCATGTTGGGACCCATAAACTGGTCCTTCTCCTCTGCAGTCTCGACAAGTCGTTTCATCTGCGGGCAGATGATATCGACTTTTTCCAAGTTGGGGATAGCTTGGTGCACCCACTGATGTGCTTCCCTCTCCAGTTTCTGCAGCTTGGTTGTCTCAAGCACTATTTGTTCTTCTATTGTGGATCTGAGTGCTTCATCAGTGGTTTTCCTGTTTTCAAGTGCTTGGATCCCTTGTCGGGTCTGCCGAGTTTGCTGATAGACTTGCCCATAGTAAGCAGGCCAGTCTCGCAGTATTTATTCAGTGATGACAGACTCCTCCATGTGATCTTGCAGCGCTTTATAGGCTTCAGAAAAGGCTATGTGCTGCGCCATTAGGAGTCAGACAGTTTCTACTTTTTGCTCCTCCTTTGTTTCTTGAATCTGTGTTTAGAGTGCCGACACCATGCTCTCAAATAGCTGATAAGCTCTTTCGAGCGGTTTGTCGGTGTCGACCTCTATGGGTCTTTGGCATTATTGATTGTGCAAGGTTTCTGCATTTGTTGAGGAACTCGACCTGTTCTTCGACCTTGTTGTTGAGTTCCTTACGTCTCTGTTGGCTCCTTGTCTTTGCTTCGACTGCTAGGGTTTTCAGGAGTTGTCCTAGCTCTGCATCAGTCAGTGAGCTTGCATCTTTCAATTTGATATGGACCTTTGATGGTTGCCCATGATGCTCTTTCTTCTGTTTCTCTTTCTTCTTCTTATGCTTTTCCGTCTCTGTTTGTGTCGGCACCTGTGTACCTGCAAAAGTTGAGTCGAGATTTTCGGTTTGTGGTATAGTGGTTGATGGTTTCTCTGTTTGGGGAGGTGGGATGACTGCTGCCTCTGGTTGGTTAGATACAGGGGGTGCAGAAGTGGATGCAGTTGGTGCTGATGGTTATGGTGGGGCTGGTTGTGAGTCGGGGGGTGGTGGTGGTGGGGGAGATGGTGGTGGTGGTGATGGAGTTGGTGAAAGGTCGGGGGTGATTGGGTTGGTGGAAGGGAGGCCAAGAGGTGGGTTGTCGGGCTGGGGAGGTGAGTCCAAGTCAGAGAACATTTGGTTAATTTGTCGATTTATGTTCTCGTCATTTTCTTCTCCTCCGGTCGGTACAGCGGCTGGCAGGTGGCTTTGGGGTACAGTCGAAGTGATAGTCGATGTCCGACGTGCGGTAACTTCAGCTTCCTTGTCGAGATCTCTCTCGAAAGTCGAAGTGATAGTTGCAAAGGTTCGTGACTAGAATTCATGACCTGCTTGGTATCCACCGACCTCGAAGAGAGGTGATTTTGTGGATAGCTTTTGTACCAACGTGAATATCTCAGGCAGTTTCTCAATGAATGCCTGCAAATCTCTGTCTTTGTCGAACTTTTCTTTGACAGCTTTCGACATAGCATTTTTGCACAAGTCGACTGGGCTTATCGAATGTTGTTCTGGTACTTGCTCCTCTGTTACTTTTGTCGGAGATGGAGGTGGAGGCGTAGACACAAGATCTATGACGTTCTCAGGCGTCGTCGTGTAGGTGATCTTGGCTTTCTTTGGTCGACCTGGTAGTGCTCCTGCCTCGACAAATCTTTGGAACTGGGTTTCCACCAACACTTTATTTGCTACGGCATCTTCTATTATGTCGATGGCCGTAGCTCCCAGTTCCTCCTTGTCGTCTGATGATTCTGTAATGATAAGCTTGCGCTTACCTTTTCCTTGTTGTCGTTGTTATGTCCTTAACTTCTTTCTTGTTGCTGCTATCTCTTTCGACAATTTTTTTATAATGCCTTTTGTGATAGCATACTCTGGGTTTTTTGGTTCTGTCTCTCCCCTTGGCTCCTAGGTCAGGATGAGACTTTTTGTAGCCGGAGTGATTACCTGCTGCTCTGCCTATGTTTCTTTTGTCTGTGGTTCTGCCTTCTGTGCTGTCGGAGGTTTGATGATGATTTGAATTCGGCCAGTGTGTTCAACCGGTGTCTCCTCCGACACAAAGGTACTGATGTAGAGGTTCAGCTCATAGTCTTCTTCTTTCTCTTGGTCGTTTAACGGCTCCTCGATCGAGAAGTCGATCTTCTTTGCTGTTGCTGGTACTGGTATTTTTGTTTTAGCTTGTCGAGACAGCTCCCGAAAGATCTGGTCGACCAATGGATAATAGTTGAGGGCTTTTGCATTTGAGTCGACACCCTGCATGTACCACACCGAAGTATGGTTGAGCTCTAGTTGGATGTGGGACTTTGTCGGTAGACTTCGTCGGATGTTTTGAGGCACCCTCCATCTAGTCGTGCGAACTTTTAGCTGTTGGAGCCAGTTCTCCAACAGCACTTTTCCGTCTTCCAGTTCCTTCAAGGTTCCTTTCTGGGAGAATGGTTTGAATCTCCACATGTGGAATCTTGTCGGTCCTTGAAAAATTGGGTTTCCGTCGGGGCAAATATGGTACTTGACTATCCATAGTATGAGGGAGGGGAACCTGATGATTCCTCTCGTCTCTTAGCATCTTTCACAGATGGTCTTGACCATGTCGGCAACATCTTCAGCCCATCTGTATATCTTTCCATTTGTCGCAATGGTGTCAACAGCTTCTAACATGTCTAATTTGAGATAGCTGCCTCGACCTGCCAAGGTGAGTGTTATGGCTATTATTTTGGCCACAATCTGTGGCGTTCGGGCTGTGATTTGACTAATCATCAACCCCTTCGAGTTTTTGCCCGAAGCCGACCTAGTTAGTTCTTCAACCAGTCCTCCTTTAATACCGACTAGTACTGAGTCTCCTGTGTTTGAGAGACTTGTCAGCTTGGAAATGACTTCTCCAGAGATGTCAACCGGTTGGTCGAAGTAGAACCGGTCGTTGTGGTACCGACTTATGATAAATTTTACGATTGTTTCCTTGGTGCCACCGAAGCTGGGCATGAGCGGTGCATTGACATAGTTGAAGATGGTACTGTATTTTATTTTCTCTGCAGCTTGAGTAGGCTTCTTGTTGACATAAGCCCATTCTTGCATCTCGGTCTATAGTTTTTGCCATGAGCCTTCATGCACCTTAGCATTCTTAATGTTCTTTAGCCTTCAAACTAAAGGTGTTTCTGCTGTCTGTAATTCCTTGGCTTTAGCTGAGGCTCTAGTCTGTTTGGGTGCCATCTTGTCGGTTTGGTGGTCGATTTCGCTAAGGTATTCTCGGCTTTCAGTCGTCTGGATGCTCTGATGCTCTCTCGGTATGAATTGCGGTGAATGATCCTTCGACGGTCCAGTATATGTAGGGGATGTTTTTTTTCACTATTTTTATTTCTAGTTTCTGTAGCGTTTTAGTCGAGCTCCGTTAACGAGTTTTCGAAATACTATGCCTTGTAACGTCCTTAGTCAGACTGATCCATTGGTATGTATCTCTTCGACAACATAGGGTCCCATCCATTCTGTATGGAGCTTTTTAGGTTTACCTTTTACTCGACTATTGTATAGTAAAGCAAGGTCTCCTACCGACAAGTTTTTGTTCTTGATGTTTCTGTCGTGCCATGCTTTCTATTGTTGTTTCTGGATTTCTTGATGTTGCATTGCCATTAGTCGATGTTCTTTGAGTTTGCTTAGTTGCAATAGTCGGTCCTTTCTTCCTTGTTCGACATCGACATGTAGGATCTCTACGATGATAGGTGTCTTTTGTCGGAAGTGTAATGAAACTTCTGCTTCTTGTTCATAGACTAGTCAAAAAAGAGTTTGGTCGATTGAGCGTTTATATGTTGTTCTGTATGCCCATAATACTACAAGTATTTTCTCGTCCCAGTCGTCCTTATCAGCATTACATATTTTGGTGAATCCTCTTGTTAATGTTTTATTAAATGCTTCAATTGCTCCATTCGACTGAGGATAGTATGCTGTACTCTGACGGTGGTCGATTTGGAACTGGTCGGTTAGGGTTTTGATAGTTCTATTGATGAAGTGTGCTCCCTGGTCGCTAATTAGGGTTAGTGGACATCCAAACCTGGTGATGATATTCTCATAGATAAACTTAATAGCTATCTCACTAGAACATGTGTCGACTGGTTCAGCCTCTGCCCATTTAGTTACATATTTGACTGCAGTTATGATGTACCTTGCCCCTGTTCTTTTTGCTGGTATAGGGAATGGTCCTATGAAGTCGATGGCCCAAATTTCGAATGTCAAACTTGGGTTGACTGATATCAAAGGCATTTCCGTTCTAGGGAGAGGTCGACCTAGTCATTGACATTTGTCACATTAACTGACAAAATTTTTGCAATCTCTGTGAAGTGTCGGCCACCATAACCCTGATTGTTGGATTTTTTTTGCAGTTGTGTCTTCTTGGAAATGTCCTCCTACAAGTCCATAATGTGCTTCATGCGTAATGTTGTCTCATTCATATTCTAGTACACACCTTCTGAGGATGTCATCTAATCCCATTTTGTATAAGAATCCTTTTATAAGACTGTATGGTGCAGCCTTCATAGATAAGATCTGCTTCTTCTTTGTACTCATTCCTTCGGGTGCTTGTCCATCTTCTAAGAACTGGGCTATTTCTTCTAATTCTGCTGGGACTGCTTCTATCTAAATAGATGTGCATCAGGTAAGTCATCTTCGACTCCGGTCGGTTCCTCTCCAGTGTCGATTCGGGATAAGTGGTCGGGACCGACATTTAACTTACCTGGTCTGACAACGACTTCGAATTCAAATTCTTGAAAGAGAAGTAGCCATCGACAGATTCTTCCATGGTGTAGTGGTTTATTGACGAGATATTTAAGTGCCTGATGATCTGTATAGAATTTAAATGGGTTAGCTAGAAGATAATGTCGATATTTTTGTAATGCAAAAGACCATTCATAATGCTTTTCTTTCTGTTGTCGAATAGTTTCTCTCAACTTTGTTTAATTTTCTGCTACTGTAAACTATAGGATAATCCATTTCATCATCTCCTAGTTGAGTTAAGATTGCTCCTATTGCTAGGCCTGATGCATCAATATGAACATGGAATTTGATCAACCAGTTTGGAAACCTTAGGATTGGTGCTTCGACTAGTTTTCTTTTTAATTTTTCGAATGATATGTGGCACTCCTCTGTCTAGTTGAACTCTTTATTTTCCCTTAATAGTTCTTCAAGTGGATAGGTCATATCTGAATAATATCTTATGAATTTTCTGTAATAGCCTGTGTGGCCAAGTAGCACCCTGACTTGTTTTGGGTTTACTGGTGGTTTTAGTTCGAGGATAATTTTGATTTTTGCAAAGTCAACCTTAATACCTTCCTTACAGACAATGTGCCCTAATAATATCACTATAGGGGTGACAAATATACACTTCTTGATATTTAAGGCTAATTGGATTTGTCGACATCTTTCTAACTTAAGTCTTAGCCACTTGCAATGATCCTTTAACATGGAGTATATTGTCCAATCATCAAAGTATACGGCCATGGTCTTGTAAATATATTCTTGAAATGTTTTGACAACAATTCTAGAAAATACTACAGGTGCATTTTTTAATCCAAAAGGCATAACCTTGTAAGCAAATGAGCCAAATTCACATACAAATGTTGTTTTTTTCTGGTCTTCTTTAGCTATTGGCACTTGGTTATAACCTGAGAATCCATTTGTAAATGAGTAGCATTCATGTCCTGCAACCTCATTTAAGATTTCATCTGCATAAGGAGTTGAAAATGGGTCTGTCGGTGTCACTTTATTTAGTTCTCTGAAGTCGACACAAATTCTTAGTTTGGTCGAATCATGTTGTTGACTAAATTGTCATTGATGCCAACAGGTGTGTGTCAGTGTGTCTTGGTGCCCCTTAAGGAGCACTTGAGGGTGAAGTAAGTGTCAATGTCTAAGGAGGCCTTTTGACCTTGTCCAAGCCCAAGTCTGAAGCCCTTGGAGACTTTGGGACATTGCCAAAAGCCCTGTAGAGTGTTCAAGTAACCCTAAGTTGTCTTATGATTTCCCAGTACCACAACCATGTCCTATTACCCTATGAGAAGTCCCTAAACCCACAATCCCTTAAACCACTACTCTTAAGTTAAAGTGCTAAAACAATTACCTTGCTATCACTTAAAACCTATGACAAAGCAATAATTAAATATTAAAACACATTAAAAAGACTTATCTTTGAATACTTAAATGATTTAAATATTAAAAAGTTTTAATAAATAAAACAATAATAATTAAATATTAAAATGGTTTAATAAATAAAACACTTTTTAATAATTAATTAAATATGAAAATGTTTTAATAAAGACATTCTTTTTAATTTATTAAGACCTCCAAGGTCGGCCCCATTAAGAACTCATGCCTTCGAAAACTATGGAATTGGGATTAATCCATTATGAAAGGAAAACGCCTCCGAAAACTATGGAATTGGGATTCTAATCCATTTGGAAATGAAAATGCCTTCAAAAACTATGGAATTGGGATATTAATAGTAGCACAACGCTACCCTTCTAAATAATCTATCTGAGCGAGGGACAAATCCAAAAGCCCGATTATGACTACGGCCAAAAGTGACCACGGCAGGGGTATTATCTTCTGTGGTTAAGTTTGATATAGCAGATGCTAGAGCATCAATATTCTTTTCAACTTCCATGTTCTCTTTGTCTAGTGGAGTTTCTCCAGTAATAGAAGAATGCCGAACTCGTAATCGTTGTCGCTGCCGCTGTCGCTTTGAAGGATGTCTCCTTTTATGGAATTCAAATGACATAGGAAACTTGTGCTTATCCACCAAATGTCGATGTCTAGCTCTATCAGTGTTGAACTTTATTCCGCAGCCTTCCACAAGGCATTCATACTGTTGCAAGACAAATACCCAAAATTGATGAAGAAGTATGGGCTCATAGACTGAGAAAATTCAGGTGATTTAGGAGCAGTTGACTAAAATTTGCAGCAATAGAAATCGAGGTATTGCCACACCATACAGTCCGAGTTTTTGAAGTCTTCACACAAGTCAGTTTTTCTGCAAATTCTTGGTGAACAGTCCAAGGGTGGGAGCAAGATTTTCAAGCCGTTTCAGACCAAGCAATTTTGCAGTAGTGACATATCATTCTCAGAACCGAACTTCTACAGCAAGAGCAGTCACGTTTTTTTCGCAGCAGCAGAGTATAAAAAAAAATTTTGGGTAAATTTGTTGACTGTGGGATATTTTGGTAATATCACTCTGTCACAATGGAATTTTAATGCGAAGACTTGGCATCCGTATGTGTGGCTGGTTTTCTAGTATGCCAGGTTGGAACCCTTGACGTGGAAAGATCGTCCACCAACAAACACATTAATTTTGTAATGTTTTTGTGCCAGAGTAACATAGGCTTCTACGCAGCTTCTGCAATTTCTGAGTCACTGACGGTTGTTACCTTTGGCACTCATGCTTTCATCCGATAGTTTCGGTGCCAAAACAAAATTCCCTTGACAGTTTTATAATTGTTGGCTTACCTCTGTGCGTGCTTCAAGTGAAAATTTGTAGGCATAAGGACGCGGTACCCTGTGAACATCAAATTAGCAGCAAAAGAGGAATGAACAGCAGTATTGCAGCCCCGAGCAGCATTGTTGGCATACGAAATTTCCACAGAGGTCTGTCTTTTTTTGTTGCTGCCTTCTTTTATGACAGTCCTACAGTCAACATACAGTCTGAATCTATCATGCTTGAGCACACACAAGTCTAAGGTCTTCTACAGTAATGTATTGACAAGGTATGTTTGCAATCATTGAATTTACAGTAGACAATTGTATTGTGAACAGTAGTGTATGAAGTAAATGGATTGTGATCCATATTCAGTGATGTGAATGTGTGAAGTATGAACAACAGTTAGTATGTACAGAGATATAAGTGAACAAGTGTATCTCTCCTATGCTTGATGATGTACATACATTACGATGTTTATTTGATCTACACAATGATGATAAAGATGGTGTATACTCTATGATGAACACTTGAATATGATGATGATAAGGATGCATACCCTATGATGATGTCTGAAGATTGTACATGACGAGGATGTATAGAGCAGTGTGTGTGTTAGTGATAAGGCTGACTTGGCAGTAAACAGTGAACAGAGGTTATCAGCAGCAGGAAGTTCTACACATAGCACAGATCTATTGAAGGGACAAGCAAGTAACCAACAGCGTTGATGAGCAGCCTGATCAGCAGCTTTTATGTTTGATATGACAGTGATGACATGGGCAGAAAGATGATTTGACAGTGACTAGAGTGCAGAGAATATCAGCAGCAGAGTTTGGTGTGTGACAGGTCCACAGGTTCGACAATCTTCTTCTTATCAGGGTGGCAGGACGAGGCAAGGAAAGGAGGTCGTAGCCTCCTTCCGGTAGAAGCCGGAAAACTAGGGAGTGGCAGCTTCCTTCAGGTCGTAGCCTGTAAATCAGGGGGTCGTAGCCTCCTTCCAGTTGAAGATGGAAAATTGAAGTCTATATAATAAGGGAGTTGTTCCTTCCTTCCAGTTATTTCTGGAAAACTATTTTTAAAAAGGCTTCCGTGGTTTTACCCCAAGAACTTGGGTTTCCACATTAAAAAATATTGTGTACTGTGCATCTTGTTATCTTTATACACATTGATGATGTGTTGTGATTGGTGATCAACGAACTACTTTTGATTAAAGTTTTAAATAGTACAAATACTAATTCACCCCCCCTCTCAGTATTTCAACATATGTTTCTTAGGTTGTACATTGTACAACCATTGGACTTGCCCATTCTGATTGGTCAATAGGATAGATGATGTCTACTGCAAGCATGTTATCAATTTTCTTTTTGACTATCTCTTTGTATTTGTGAGCTAGCTTATATGGCCTTTTCTTCACAGGTCGAACATCAGGTTTAGTGTCAATCTTCATTTCTCCCATTTCGTGGACTAAGCCTTTGAGGTCTTTATAATCTCTAGCAAATACATCTTGGAACTCTTTTAATAAGTTCACTATCTCTGTGGTCTGCTCTTCACTCCAGTAGTCACCAATCTTTGCCATTTTTGGTCGATTATCATTTGAGATGTCGAATTCTCTAGTTTTGACTTTAGCATCTAGCCATTCTGGTGCTTTGGCTTCATTGATTGGTCGACTTCCTTCCTTAAACTGTGAGAATGTGGCAAGGAAGTCAGCTGCAGTCATTCTGTCGGTATCCTGTTTGTCGGTTGTTTCCACTTTAAGGACGGTACAAATAGGTTTGGTCGTTTCGACATGGTTTGATTTCCATCTAAAGCTTTTCTCTTCTGTATTTTCATTTTCTAACTGTAGTCTTGTCGACTGTGGTTTTGTCTTGGTTTGTATATTGTTACAGTTCATTGTCTGTCGGCTATCTTTTAAGGATTTGTTTTCTGTCGGCTGTCTAAATTCTTTAATCCGTTTTGCTGTTTCAACCAAGTTTTCATTTTGTGGTATAAAGTTGAAATTTTTAATGAAATTTTCTCTGAGTTCATGCCATAAGAATGTTTCACCTCTAGCTTCTTCCATTTTATACCATTTGTTTGGCAAGTCGGCGAGGGTTGATGGGAACAGGTGTGGCCATGCTCGTTCATCCTTGTATCCAAGTTTTCTCCATTCTTTTTTACATGTCTTAATATGATCTTCTGGATTCTGTCCTTAAGTGAATATAGGTATCTAAACCTGTCAATGTTATCAGAACCGGACCGGTCATCGAACCGGCGAAGCCCAAAATGTGAACCGGACCGGAAATCGGACCGGAACCGGAAAAAAACCGGGTAAAAAACCGGCTGACTAAAAAATACATAAAATATTCATATTTTGTAAAAAAACATATATATTCATGTGCATACATATGAATCCAAACCATTAATACACAAATATGCAAAGTTTCTCATATATATAGCAAATATGGGTGCAAATATCCAAAATAGCACCTAGTGCAATACATCTGTGAGGTTCTGAACCAAAGTACATCAACAAAGAGGCTCTAAATGGCCCCTACAATCCAAAAATAAACCATAGTACTAATGAATAACAATAAAGTGATCATATGGCACTACCCTACTAGCCACTACTTAGTACTACTAGAGTCTAGTAGTCTACTACTCATCATCGTCATCCTCATCCTCTTCATCAAGTTTCAAGTATCCAAAGATCAATTTAAGGTCAGCGGAAGGGTCTGAATCATAAGCAGAATACAGTTGAAGTCTGATCTCTGCCATCCTAAACACTTTGGCATCCGAACTTCTGATCTCTATATACATTTTGTGAATAGCTTTAGCTGACATAATTAAAGGCTAAGATTGGATCCTGCCACAAGCTTAATCATGCACAGAAAGACAACACTGGAATCTCCCTTGCAATAAACATACCGTGGCAATTCGATATGCACATGAAGTTTGGGCACTCTCCATAATTGTGACAACATTTTGGGTATGCCATTGAAAATCCAAATTGCAAGCATCCCTCCAAAGGACTGAATGTTGATCAGTCTGACTCAGAATTAATGGTGTCTGATTGAGACAAGAAGTTGAGTGAATTGTGATTGAGAGAAGACTAATGACTTCAAAAAGTCAAAGATTGATTGAGTATAGAATTGTGTTTGGGGAACAGTTCTCCATGGACTGTTGGCTAGTGAGCAGAAGTAAATTGGGAAGTTGCTCCATGAACAACATTGACATAGAAGGTTCCTTTGATGACTGGACATTATTGGCTTATAAGCATGAACAGTACAGATCCATGAGCATGTATGCATATGAACAAATAAAAATAAAAATAAAAAAGACATGCCATTATTGGAACTATCACAACTTTGCAAGCACAGATTTAAGAGACACTAGAAACTTTCCCTTGAATAGGAGAAGTGATGAGGTATGGCAGATGTATATGCACAGTTTTAAGTGATGTTGTAGCTCAGTAAGGCAGGAGAAGAATAAATCTGCCTGAGCCAAGAATAAATATGCACAGTTTTTGTTTTTTTTTTTTAAATTTGCAAAACCGGAAAATGGACCAAACCGGCCTCTGAACCGGCCGGTTCCGTACGGAACCAGCCAGTTCAAAGACCGGTTTGGTCCATTTTCCGGTTTTGCAAATTTTTTTTATGAACCGGACCGGTTGACCCTGTGAACCGGTCAGACCGGCCGGTTTTGCCGGTTCTGGGCCGGTTCCGATAACACTGAAACCTGTTTGGTTAACTTCTTTCCTCCAAACCTTTCGACAAAGTAAGTAGAAGCTGATGTCCAGGTCTGCAATCTTGTCTGATGGGTATCCCACCATCGAGCAGCTTGGCCTGCAAAAGTTTCTATTAGGCTTTGAAGTCGGCCATGGTCACCAATATTTTTGGAAACTTGTTCTACATGCATGATTGGGGATTCTCTTTCCTTGTATCTTGGTATTTGTGTAGTATTTACATTGATAAGTTGTAAAGTAGGGTATTCCCTAATTTTCTTCTCAAAGATTTTTGGGACAATGGACACCATGAAGCACTGTTGGGTGGGCTTTTCCTGCACTTTTTGAATAGTCCAACACCCTCTTGCTTGTGTTTTGTAGTTCTCGATCTCCCAATCATATAATTCTGCATTTGAATTATAACCAACTGAGTCTTGGTTGCCTAAATGAAGTTCTCCGTAGATATTAGGTTTTGTATAATCTGCATTGTTTTGTATCTGATAAAGTTGTCGGATCTCGACTTCTTCATCGATAGGTTCAATCCAAGGTTCTCTTTGGGATGGATGAATAGGTACAATGACCTTTTGTCCATTTTCTTTTAATTTGATTCTCTCTTTGTCCAGGGATATCGATGCTTTCATCTTTCGACCCCAAGGTCGACCGACTAACGTTGGAAAGGAACTGGCTCCTTCCTTAGGGTCAATGATTTCGAAGTCGACTTTGGTCGAAATTCCTTTTATAGTTGTGGCAACATTTTTCCAAACTCCAATAGGTTCAATTAGGCCCTGGTCGGCTAGTTTTAGGTATATACCTGACTCATATAGTCGAGGTCTACCCATTTGTTCCCAAGTGTCACGAGTCATGATGTTTACTTGTGATCCAAAGTCGAGCACTACTTGTCGGACATGGTACCCTTCGATTTCGAGGTCGACAAGTGGGTCGGCATCACTTTTGTCTTTTTTATTTAAGCTGCAGATATTCTTTGTTTGTTTTACGGAGTTGTTATGTTTTATTTCATATAGCAAATCGATGAACTGAGATACTGAGTTGTCTTTTTGTACGAGCTGTATTAATTCTTTTATTGTGTTATGTCGATTGTCGTTAGCTTGTTCCTGTCATGCAAATTCTTTAAATACATTGGTTGCTTCTTTGTATGTTTGTTTTTCTTTAAGTGGATCAAGGTAGACATTTTTCTCTTTTATTTTGCTGATTCTTGGGTTATCACTTCCTGTTTTTGTCCTTTGTCGAGTTACAATATGCAATTTTTTTGTGTTTATTACATCATTTTTTTGCACACACGACAAGACATTAACATTTTTCTTTGTATTTATTTTTTCCAACATGGTAGGGCAATCCTCTAGTGAGTGATTCCCTACTCCACAATGAGTACAAAATTTGAGGTCAATTCTGTCTTTATATGGACAGTCTGCATACCGATGTCCCTCCTTATAACATGTAAAGCATTGGATGGGTCAACGTGGTCCGTTGTCTCGATTTCTAGAGAATCGACCTCGTCCTCCATAGCCTCCACGTCGATTGTCATACCGGCGCTCATATCTTCGACCTTCGTATCTTTGACTGTTCTGATCGTTTGGTAAGTTGTTTTGCTCATTATTTTGTGCAACTGCATTGGTTTGGTAGACTGCATGATAATTCTATCGGTTCTTCAGGTTCAAATGGCAGTCGGTTGTGTTATGATTTTTAGTTTCGCAGATTGCACACCAAGATGCCTTGTTGTTCTTTATGTTCAACGGACAATCTTTTGTCGAGTGGTCTCTATGCTCCTAGCAAATGTCGCAAAAACATTTCATCTACACGAATCGAACGTCCTGTCGGCTGTATTCCTGTTTACAGTTGTCTTTGGAATGTCCGGCCGTCGAGCACTTTGTGCACCAGATATCCTGATTTTTGAGATTTAATTTCTTTAAAGACTTCTATACACTCTCAAGCTGTTCTTCTAGTTTGTGATCAATGAAGTATGCTGGTATGTCCTCATCCATTTCCACTTTGAGAGCTTTTGTAAGCGCATCTTCGTAGGACTTGAATATTTCCAGACTTATGTATCGACGGATTTTCTGAGAGAAACCTGCAAAAAACCACTGGATTAATAATTGTTCATCTATAACATAGTCCAGTTGGCTAAGAAGATATTTCCATCGCTTATCATAGTCGCAGACAGTTTCTCTTGGCTTCTGTGATATTGTTTTTAGTTTTTTCGCTGCCAGATGTTTTGCATCTGCAGTTTTGAAAAATGATAGAAATTGCGCTTTGAACTCGGCTTTGGTTTCTCGAGGTTGTCTTTCAGAAAAGGTCATATACCAAGTTAATGCCCTTTTTCTCAAGGCAACGGCGAACTGTGCCATCTGTTTGTCTTCATCCATAACTTGGTTAGCCTCCCAAGTCGACTCACAGACAAACCAGTGTCATCTGGGGTCCTCATCCCCCTCATATAGAGGAATGTGTGTTGACTCGTGACCCGTGTCGGAGTCACTGTCGCTACTTTCAAGAGGTGGCGGTGGTGGAGGTGGGGGTGGGGGTGCTGGGGTTATTTGCTTATTCCTCTCTGTAAAGCTATCGTTGACGGAAATTTCGTCTCTGTCGGTTGTTTTTGTCGTTTCGTCTTCGACTGGCAGTCGGTTGATTTCGACTTCTTCTGTCAATGTCCAACTGCAGTTACCTGTCCGCAGTTCTGAATGTTCTGTGTCCTCCAAAGCTATATTTGGTACGGGGGGTGCTCCTTCATGTGTCGGTAAAAGAAAGTGGATACTTCGGTTGGAGGGTACCGCTTGAAAGGTAACCAAATTTCCTTCTTCTGGTCGACGGATAATGAGGTGTCTTCCAGTGTATGTCTCGTCGTCTAGTCGACTCCATATAACAAAGTCACCAGCTCCTAGTCGAAGGTCCTCTTCGACAATAGTTTGTATCCGGGTCCGCAGATTCAACGAAAATAGAGTTGTTCCTTCATGGGGAGATCTTAATTGGAGAGCTTTTGGCTGCTCTATCCGCAATTCTTCCTCCGTAGGGGACGCCTCTTCTTCCATGCCTTCTTCTTGTCGATCATGACCCGACTCTGGCAAATTTCTTTCCTGGTTGGTCGCCCTAGTACTCCTTCCTCTGTGCAGGGCTAAGGCTCTTTCTCTTCTTTCTTCCCTCCTTTGTTGTCTCTCTTCCCTCTCTATTTTATGAATGTCCGACATACCTTTGTGTGATACTATCTTCTTGATTTCCCTTTTGGTCGACTTCACATTACTGGTGAATGGTATCTGCTTCTAGGCGACTAGAATCCACTCCACTTTATCTCGACATATGACCAGCTACCCCCCCATAGCCTACCCGACGCTTTTAGAAAGCCTGGATAGTTCGGTCTACTTGCTTATGAAGTATTCCCACTCCATTTCGGCAATGAATTTTTTCCACCTCTTTTGCTTTCCCACCCAGTTAGGGTTTAATGGCGGTCCGTGAAGTGATGGACGAGGTTCGACAATATGATCCACTCCCATCTCGATCAGGAATTTAAACAGCAAGGTCGGTAAGGAACACAGAAATTGCTCGATGAGGTCTGTGTAAAATTTCTCCTTGACGGTTTCCACCGAAGTTCGGTCTTCCACTGCTTGCTCCTCGCCGAAGTTGTCGGCGATCTTTTCGAGCCACTCCGACAAGTTTGTTTTTCCCCTCGGATCAGTTTTTCTAACAACTGTTGATCTTTAGTCCCTTCCGGCTTTTTCATCCAAGAGTTTCTTCAGAAGTTGGGGCACTGATTCTACAAACTTCTCATGTGTTTCTGTAAAGAATCTTGCTTTTGCTTGTGCGGTCGTTAATCTATTATTTTGTGCGTAATTCTGCAAATAATTTGCAACTTTACGTTCCCACCAGTCCTTAATCTCCTGTTCTGATATCATCTGTTTGCATACATCTCAGACATGTACTATCGGCAACGGAACCAATATTGTAATCTCACAGATCACGTAAGGTTACCAATAATACATACCAAAACATACATACATAACAGAGACAAAAGATAAGAACAAGTAGGTGAATTAACAGATTATATTAACAAGAATGGGTCCATACAATACAGAGAACCGAACCGAGTTCTCATCTAGCTCAACAGCCTAATATATATGATTACAAAACAGTTACAAAATAACTACCTGTCGGTTTGGTGAACCGACACGACCTTAGGTGGCTGACCTAATCTCTAGTTTAGTCGACCGACCGACTTAGTCAGCTGATTGACTTAGTCGGCTATCGTTCAAGTCGACTTATCGACTTGCTCCTCCAACAAGGCACCTGAATCTAACATGCACTTATGGAGAAGAAGATCATTCACTAAAAGAGATACATAAAAGGCAGGTGATGTTCTCTTCTTGGATCAACACTATGAAGGACTACAAGCAAATCTTCAAGAATAGCATTATTACTTGGAAGAGTTATTTCTTTCACAAAGTCATGGACCTTATTTTGAGTGCCTTCTAAAGATTTTAACATTTTATCCTTTTGACCTGGAATTTGAAGGATATTGGTTGCATATGTTGAAACTTTAACATTTTTTAACCATTCACCCATGTCAAGTTTTGATTCTACAACAACAGAAGGATTCATTATGGGAGGTGTTGTTACCATAGGTTTATATTGATTTGCTTTAGTTGGTGTAGACTACTCCTTTCTCTAATAGATAGAACCCTTGAATCTAGCATCCCTCATCTCCTTGACCTGCTCTTGAGTGGGTTTTTCACCATAGTTCTGAGTAATGAAATCATTTTTCTGACTATAGTTTATGGCATGTTACCAATGTTGATTGGATAAAGGGTAGGTTTGGCCTACCATGTTCACAAACTTAGGCTCACGTGAAGGTGCATCTTGACTACTAGTCTCAGGGAGTCCTTGTTGCATAACTTGATTTGCATTTTAACAAGTATTCTCCTAATGAAACTAATCACATGGCCTACAATAGGGAATTGCATCCTCTACCATGTTGGTTGAATCTAACTGATTTGGAATTCTAGTCTCTTGAGCTAGTGCTTTCTTCTGATACATTTGACTAGACTTATGTTGAAAAATTCTTGGTGCATGAGAAACACTTTAATTCTTTCCATCATTACCAACCTATTTTGAATATGATTTAATTGTGTAGCATTATTGGCAATTTGTTGGTTTTGATTTGTCACCAAGGTTTTCGTCATTTCAAACATTTCCTTCATTGGATCCTTAGATGACTATTTACTCTGTGACTCAACAGCTTTTCCCTTTCACTCTTTATTGTATGAAGAACTTCCTCCAGCAAATCCAGGTATGTTCGACTTTCCCAATGATTGCATATTCTTTTCAATTTTCTCAGGCAAATCTTGGGCAAGCTTTAGATTGGCAGGTTCCTTATCTCTTAACGGATACCTTGAATCACCAGTAAATGCTTCAATGTAGTAGATAAGGATAGCAGAATCATTGGGCTCAATCTCCTTATGAAGATTTGAAACTAAGTCTTTGAATTTCTTGTTGAACGCCTCCATATTTTCATTTTCCATCTTTTTAATATTGTGGAGAGCTGCAAGCTGATGTTTTTGCTCTTTCTTCTCTCCCCACTTTTCCTTGAAACCAATTTGGAATTCATCAAGAGTCTTGTATGAATTATCATCCAAATCAACATACCAATCTCTTGCATCCTCTTTCAAATATAAAGCAAAAAGCTTCCTCTTAACATTGTCATGGTCATGAGCAGCTTCATTGCAATAACCAACCAAAAGCCTTGAAAACTTTTGAAGATGAGATTTAGCTGTGATCGCCTTGTTTCCATGAAAGTTAGGAAACTTCTTGATAGCATCACTTGGGATGGCATGAGGAGCACCTACTATCTGAGCGAAGTTAAGGGGCTTGAAGAAATCAACCATTTCTTTATATTGATGAATGTGATTCTCTTCAAATAAACTATGGATATCTGAGAGGGACTGGGATCCTAAATCTTCAAGGATTCTACAAGAAGTCTATCTATTCAATCTCCATCTATATGCTCTTTCAGGTTCAGGGATGAGATCTGTTACCACCTAAGTTGTACTTAGTCGATGTTATCAAGTGAGCCTGGTGAACCGAACAAAGATGGTTTGTTCGGACTTTAGAAGACTTTCAAACTTGCTTTTGGGAAGTATTTTTTTTATCTACCACATGTTCATACCCCCTTGGGGGAGTTGTAATAAAATGTTCTAGCATGGTAGTGTCTGTAAAAGATTCGGTCTCTTGGACTTTATTTGTCAATTCGATCAGCCCAGAGTGTTGTTTTCCTTGGTTATTATTGGTTGTTGAATAAACGACTGATAATTTTTGAGTTTTTCACTCAATACCTCCAAAGTTGGGGTGGTCGGCTTGGCATTTAGGCCTATTAAAGTTATTAGAGTCTGTGTGTCAATGTATAAACATGCTAGGCATTATGGTCGAGTCATATGAACATGTCCTAAGTCCCCCTAGGTTTTGTTTTTTTTAATTTTTAATTTTAAGTTTTCCACAAAACTTGGGCTATATTTTAATAGTTTAAATGGAAAAATTGGTCTTGTAATAAAAGTGGGGTTAAAAGTCAATTTCAGTCATGGGGGTGCTCATTTTCTAACTCAGAGCACTCGGTAAACCCATAAACCCACCTTTCCTAAGTTTTGAGTGATTTTTCCATCACTCAAGTGAGAAAATCCAAAAAACTCAAATATTAATTAATTTAATTAAAAATTAATTAAATAATGGAGCAAATCCAAATTCCTAAATCAGTGGATTTTGCTCTGATTTGACTGAAATCAGTCTCATCGGCTTCAGATTGACCAGGAGTTCCCATTCCTTGACTGAAGGCATGATGAGGGCTGAAGAGGAGCTTAACAAGCTCATGCAAATTTGGGGGTTGCGCCCTCCTTTCTCTTTCCTCCACACGTGTGGATCAATCTGGGAGTTGGTTGATGGGTGGTTCAGTTCACTGAGTGAGGTGTCACTCCGATTTGCAGTTCCAGTCCAGTTAGACTCAGTTCATCATCAGATCAGACTCATTTCATCAGATCAGACTCAGTTCATCATTAGATCAGGCTCGACTTGACTCTTCATTAGCTGCAGTCTCTCCTTTAGTCAGCCATGCGCCCCTCTTGGCCAGTCTAGCTATAAATAAAGCAGCTTTTTCCTCTTCCAAGCTAGTTAGAGCTGGGAAGAAAGGCTTGCTATTGTGTAATATTGTATTGATCATCATTTTTGTTGAAATAAAGAGAAGCTTTGGAGGCTAAATTGTGGAGTACTTTTCATGTGTGGATCATCATTATCATGCTGCTTTTGAGGTGAACTGTTATTTTTTCAATTTTTGCATTAAACTGTTGTCTGCCTGAATGATTATTGGAATCATAGGAATAGATCATTGTAAGAAAGTTTACTTACTCCTATTTTGCTACATATGCTTGAATGAGTTAATATTTGCGTGCTAAATAAGATTATTTTCATGCGATGTCATCTATTTCTCATATGTACCTTCAGATTTAATGGTTTTGTTTGCAGGATTTGTTGTTTAGCTTACAGGTTTGCCATGATTGGAAGAGTTGTGGTTCAAGTTTGATTCCATTGGTTTTCCAATAAAGATTGTGAAGATTGTGCCCCTCGGTGCTTCACTGACAAGTTTCTTTTGCAGATCTGTTTCAACAACAAGCACTTCTCTTTTCCTCTTCCTCCTTCAAAATTTAAATTAAATCTTCTTGGTTACTTGGCTTTTATATTTTAGATCTACTGTTTCAAAGCTGATATATTTCTAGATCTGAACATATAGGAGTTGCATGCATAAGTTTAGTTTCATTTAAGAAAAAGATTCAAGTCCTTTCTCTTTAAAAACTAGATCTAGTAGTAAAAGTCCTTCATTTTTTATAAGCAGTTTTAAGCCAAATCAAAAGCTTGTTTAAAGTGAATAGTCTTTCTTTATTAAAAGTTAAATCCAGCATCTAATGTGCACATTGCATTGGCTGCCCCAAAGCTAGCCAAGATCCTTAGGAGGACTTGTCCTCTTGAGTTATTTTTGTCTTTTCTTAAAAGCACTTTAACTTAGTATTTTTCGGTAGTCTTTTGGGGGTTGTCCAAAGACACTTTTAAAGTGTTTTTGGGCACTTTACACTAATTAAAGCTTGCTGGTTTTTAGCAGGCCTGTCCGAAAAGAGAAGGAGGTGCTGTCCGAAAAGCGATTTTTGGGCCATTCGAAACCCCCCAGGGGTCTCCCCATCTTCCGTAATCATTATTGTTGTACTTTGTAAGCGCTTGGGTTCATTTGGTATAAGAACCAAGCGGCAATTTTTCAATTAATTTGCTGATTATTGTAACCCTTAATAATAAAAAACAAGTTTGAGTAGGCTCTTTTGAGCCAGCTCCCCATCCCCCAAGGGGGGATCCTGTGTTTTGTGATTTTTGCACTTTTTAGCTTTTTTCTAGTTTTGTCTTGTATTGCAGCATTGTATACTTTGAATCATAAGCATTTCAATATCTTTTACGAATTCAAAGTAATCATACTACTTACCCCACGACTTCCCAATTGACCCGAAAGGGGAAAGAGATGCGTGGTAGGACTAATTAGATAACCTGTGAGTTGTGTTTTAATGTTTGTTTTATTTTGTTTATTTCTTATCATCTAAAATTAACCCCTCCTCACTTTCCTGATTGAGGTCCACTTGGACCGAAAGAGATTCTTGGAGGTTCTCCTTTTTTTTTAACAAAAAACACAGCTTAAAATCCTTAAAAAACTTATTAAGGCTCTGGTGTGTATGCTCTGCACTTGGCTGCAGTTCGTCCGATCAGTAAAGCTGCATAAAAAGCAATGCGAGTGACTAGAATAATTAGGATTCACTTTCCCCCATTAACCACCTCAGGAGAAAATACAATGTCTCGATTAAACCGTAAACGATGGCAAAATACCCAAAGGAAGTGGGAACCACTGGACAGTGACCTCGAGGTGCCGATCTCTGTTACATCCTAGCGGGTGTATTATGAACACAGTCCCAAAGACTCCATTCAGCCCACACATTCCTTGCGGGTAGCCGTAGCGGTTGTGACTTTTGGACATACTCCAAGTACCTCCTAGGTATATTTGGAGTCCCCCCACCTAATTTAATTCACTCATCATAAATTAACTTAAAATTTGACCAAGAGCACTTGCAACACCCATTTGTATTTCAAGAGCAATCTCATTTGTGGACTCCATTATTGGCACTGATCTATTTGATATTATCATATGTTTCTGCATTACTGCTTATCAAGTTTTGATTTCTATGTTGTTGTGGTATAACAAATATTGCAAATATCTTGCGTCGAATTCATTTGTCAAAACTCCTGAAAAACTTACTCATCATCATCTAAGTAACCAGCCTTAGCAACTCGTAGGGTCTACCCCCCTTGGCTTCGTTAGGAGTTTGCTTAAACGGAAGAGTCAAGAACAACGTGATAGCCTTGACTCGAGACTTGCCCCCAAGGACACACTGAGCGGCTTGAAGATTTCTGCCACGTTCCCCCCCAGGTGTGTGAAAGGCGGCAACAAGATCGAATACTCCTTCGGAGTTTCTTCTGGTAGATTACCTTGGAGGGATATTAGACAGTGGAATCGCCAAATGGATTGAGTTTAATTTTACTTTTTAGTGAAGATCTATCAATTTTTTTATCTTTTTTCAAAACAAAAAGAAAAGTTAAGTGGTATCCTGGGAATAAAAAGATTTACCTCAACAACGACACCATAAAATGTTACCGTCTTTCACGCACCTAGGGGGTTAGGTTGTTGTGGCAGAAATCTTCAAGCCACTAAGTGTGTCCTTGGGGGCGAATCTCAAGTTAAGTACTGTCACTTGATCTTGAGTCCTCCGTTTAGGCAAAACTCCTAACGAAGCCACGGGGGTTAGACCCTAAGAGTTGTTAAGGCTAATTATGTTGTTGTAATTGTAACTTCGGAAGATATTCTGTTGTACCCCATCGGAGATGATTTCCCTCCGTTCAGAATGTCATTATTGTGTATGGTCATTGAGGTAAAACTTCAGTTGTAAGTCGGGGAAATAGTCCCTAAGATAAATAAATTAAAATGTATTTTTGAGTCTTCCTAGGTAGGTTAGACCCAAAGAGGTTACCTGGTCAACCTACTTAGTTAAGAAAGTTACACAACAGAAGAATATAAATAGGGAGACACCCTCCCTAATTGCACACACACTCACACTCTCTCAAGTGCGCATTTGGAGAGAGAGGACAAGGAGGAAAGAGAGAGTTGCAAAAGACATCTTATTCTTCGGTTTTACCATCTTGTGATACTGTATTGGTGACGGAACTATTCTAAGGAAGTTTGCGGAGTTTTCTCCTTTATGGCTTCCCTGAGGAAAATCTGTGTCTTGTCCATCTTATGTATCTTGATGTGCTTGTTATTTTTTCAGATAAAGATCCTAATCAATTTGAATTATAGTAGAAAAACTAACATGGTATCAGAGCTTATTTGAAAGAAGGCACTATGTAGCTGCAAAAACAAGGGCTTCCAAGAACCGGCACTTTTCTCCGCAATCTATGCAAAAAAGAGGACTAGGTTAACCTTCTTCAAGAAGGCACATCTTTTGGTGGAGATATATTTCAATTTGAAGAACTTCCAAATTTTTTACTGTGGGACGCTCCGAGAAGGAACTAGGGCTTCCTAGTTCAAGGTATTCTCTCCACAGATCATCAAGAAAAGAGGGCTAGGCTAATTTGTCCTAGGAGGGTGCATCTTTTGGAGGAAGCAGAATCAAATTTGGAGAATTTTCATTTTTGACCCAGACACTCGTGCCGAGAGAAAACTAGGGCATCAAGATTTTGGGGTTTTCCTCCATCAATCTGGAAGGAGTACAATAGCAAACTCGCCCTAGAAGGACACATCTTTCTGTGGAGACAAAATTTAGTTCCAAGAATTTTCATTTTTGGCCTCATCTCTATTGTCGAGGGAAACTAGGGCATCAAGTTTTTGGAGTTTCCCTCCACCGAATTTGGCAAAGGACCTCACTGAGCAACTCATGTCAAGGAGGCGCATCTTTCTATCCAGACAAAATTCCAAGATTCCAAGTTTGGAAAATTAGGGTTTCTCTATGGAACCCTAGATCAATCAGCTCCAGAATTAGCTTGGGCATCTCAAATTAGTAAGATCTAAATCTCTGTTATTTCCATTTGAGGTTCTCATTTCAAAATGACTCATCACACCCAACTTGATGATAAGCTTGGGGGAGCTGACAACTTCCAAGCATGGAATTATAGGATCTCCCTATTCCTTGAAGAAAATGATTTGGATAAGTATATCAGTAAGGAAGTTCCAAATCCATAGAGAGATGAAGCTAAGGCTATCCATAAGAAGAACTTGATCAAGGCAAAGAGAATCATTGCAGATTCTATTAAGGATCACCTCATCCCTCATTTGTCATCCTTGAAGACACTTAAGGAGGTGTTCGATGCTTTGGTGAAGTTGTTTTAAGGAAAGAACATCAACCAGAAGATGACATTGAGGAACAAGCTGAAGATCATGAAGATACAAAACTCAGAGACCATGCGATCCTACTTCACAAGGGCTGCTCAAATCAAGGAACAACTTGAAGCAATCGAAGAGAAGTTAGAAGAAGGGGAGATTGTTATGACCGGTCTCTCAAGATCATAGCATTCATTCATTCAAGGAATATGCGCTAGAAAGAAGATCACTTTCAGCACACTTTGGGAAGAATGCACACAAGAAGAAGCTCAGCTCATAATAAGAGAAGAGAAGATGGGAGCAATTGAAGATCAAGCTCTCACAATTCACACCAGAAGAAATCAAAGAAAGGAGGACCATCATCACAACAAGAGGGAGGACCATCATCACAACAGAAGGGAGGACCCTCATCACAAAAGACAAAGGAAACCCAGAAAAGATCTATCCAGTATTAGACGTTACACATGCGATGAGAAGGGACACTACTCTAGAGACTGTCTAAGAAACAAAGGCTCCTCCAATAAGAGGCCAAACAAGAAAAGGCATCATGCTCACACCGTTGAAGATGATTAACCAACAACAAACAGATTCAAAGAAGAAAGAGTTCATTCCTCAAGCGATGAGGAATATGTACTTTAATACAAAAGGATTCAACCCATGACAAAGAAGAACATCTTATCCATCTTAGTATTTGGATAAGAAGGGATGCAGTTGTGAATGGAGAAGCGACACTCGGATTCAGAACCACTATGCAATCCCATGTGGTCCGTTATCCACTTATTTGTACCATAGTTGGATTATCTGAGGAGCAGCCAGTTGGCAGACATGTTCAATGTCTGATTCCAATGTATCAGTTGATCCGTCTTCATGTCTAGCCAATATTGGCTAGCCAGTTTCTCATTTGAATAATTTTGACCGTGGCCCCGCGGGGTTTGAAATAAAATATGCTAGTAGGGTATTTTTTGAATGGTTCGGTCTCCTGAGGCATAGAATCTCAAATAAGGTATTCCAGGGAGTTTTTTGCCCTTGACAATTATGCTTTGCCTATAGCCGAGTATAATTGACGAGGTTTTCTCCCACTTCCTCCAAAGCTGAAATGCCCGATGTTGAATTCTGAGCCTTAGGGGGTTATTAGAGCCCAACTGAGTGTTATAAACCTACTATGCATTTTTTAGGTAGAGCAAGGTCATGTCCTAAGTCATCTGGACATATAAAAAAATTTCAAAAAAATCTTTTTTGAACAGGGAAAAAATAATTTTGTAATTTTTTTTAATTTTTAATTACTTTTCCTAAGCTTTTTGGACTAATTTTTCCATAAATTAAATAGAAAAAAACCCGTTCGTGATAAATTAGTCATCCGGACTCCGAATTCAGTGATTGAAGGCTCTAACCTTAAGCCAAAAATCATTCTTGATTAGCCAACCAGTCAGAACCAACTTTCAGATCAACAATCGGTCACATGATGCCTTTTTTCTCAAAAAAGTCAGTTTTGAGTTAAAAAATGAATTTTTATTAAAAAATGATTATTTTGAAGAAAATTAAAACTCTCCAAATTAATCCAAATTCAGTGAAATAAAAGGCTAAATGGCATCTCATGGAGCACTTATGGTGATTGGAGTTATCATAACTCAGCTTTAGTCAGCATTAAGTGAACAATTAATTTATTATCAGTTAGCAGACATGTCATCTCCAGCTAAAGAATGAGATGGAGAGCACTCATTGGTCCGGTGATTTGATCGAGGTGAAGACTGAAGCTTACACCATCAGTAGGCTTCCCAAACTAGCAGAGGCTGCTTCCAGACCTAAAAGATGGGTTTACCAACATTACAGATGCTCCCCTCATCAGCTCACGCCCCTCTCAGACTGGTTGCGCCTTCCACATGTGTGGGCTCAATTTATGGTGGATTTCAGTGTTAAGGGTTGGAGTGGGGGCGCCTTGCCTGGGTGGAGGCCTCCCCTCATGCCCGGTCCTCCGATTTAGGTTTGGCTCTTCTGTTAGGTGGCCAAACTGGTTAGGTTATGAGGTTTGGTTTTAGGGTTTTAGCGCTCTCTCATTTGTTAAATAGAGGCTCCTTTAGCTCTATTGAGGGTGGATGATTGATGCAAAGAACCTCTGGTGAATTATTGTAATACTTGTTGCTCTTATGCAACCATTTTAAATAAAGAAAGGCTTTGGAGGCTCATGTGGTGTGGATTCTGGATTCATATGCTTTGATTAATGAGGTGATACCATTTCATTCTTACTTTTGTTTGCTAATCTGTGGGTAATTATAAATGCTTTAGAGGGCTTATATAAGCACGTAAGAGTAGATATTTGTAGTTTCAAGTTATCTACTTACTTATTTAATTTCCGAAATTTATAAAGAGCATTGTCTTATTCAATTATATCTCATGCTTTGTGTGATTCAGAGTAGTAAATAGTACATGTTCTAATCCCCTGTTTTGGCAAGCATGCAAGTTTTTTTTATTGCAGATCACTCCATTGCACCAAAGGATGAGCTAAGTTGCATCTACTTTTCGCGGAGTCAAGCACAAATCTTTAGCAGCCGCATACTGATTGAGATCCAGGGTGCTTTCAGAGATTCAAAGACCCAAGTGGTTCCATCTCTTAGATTCACCCCTAAAAAACAAAATTTTACTTTCCGGTTACTTTGATTCTCTGTTTTATAACAAGTAGATCTAAGCATTAAATCTCATATTTATATCTCTTGTTATTGTAGATCTAAGAATTTCCTTTGTTAAAAGCTCATCTTACGAAGGTTTAGATCTAATTTTGTTTAATACTTGAAGTAGTACCAATGTCTCATCTTATGCAAGTATTAAAATTGTAATTTCTTAGTGTAGTATATTGTCTAATTCATCATTTTTCAAGAAAGAAGCTCTCTGGTTTCTTACTTTTCATGACAGGTTAAGCGGGAAAATTGGAAAAAATTTAAGGAATTAAGCTGCAAAAAACCTTCCTTTGTTCCTCTTCTTAATCCCCTTTCTACCGGTTACTTTGCTTTGCCTCTTTTACCTCTTCTTCATCGCTGCCCCGTTAGTACTCTTGTTACCATCCATTTTTCTCTTTTTTGGACAGCCCTAGTGTGCCCTAGCCTTCTTCCCTTTTTTGCCTCTTTTTGCCCTAGTTTTTGGGCTTTCTTTAACCTTGTTTTTGGCCATTTCTTCCACTTTTTGTTCGCTGTCCTGTTTTGTAATTTTTATGACAGCCACTTATTTTCTCTTTCGCTACCCCATTCTCTTCGATTTTTATCATCCTTTAGCTTCATAGTTAGCTGCCCTATTCTTCCCTTTCTTTGGTTTTGATTCTTGCTTGGTTTGTTTGCCTTTCTTCTCTCATCTTCTTTTGTTTCAGCCCTCTTTCCTTTGCTCTTTTTACTCTCTTCAAACTTCTTCCCTTTTCCCTTTTCACAGGTTTTCGGAAAGATCTCAAAAGTAAAAAATAAAAGGCACTCTCAGTTTTTACAAGTTATAATATTTGTAGAGTTACTTTGCCCTTATTTGAAAAGTCCTTTCAAGGATCAAAATCCTTAAGGCACATTGTATAAAGTTTAATAAAAGATCTTTGTTTGAGTGGGGTTTTTAAGTACCCACTCTCATCCTCCCCCATTTGGGGAGGCTTGTGTTGTGTGTATGCTTTGATTAGTGCTAGTTTTCATCATTCATTACATCTCATGCTTAGATCACTAATTGTTAATTCATCACTTCTAAGTTGATTACTCAGTTTAATTGTTTATCTTTCTAAGCAAATCAACTGCTTAAATCTCTTGAATCACACCATAAGGTGGATCAAGAGTGCTCTCTGTCGGAGAGTTTAATCAACTAATTTCATCTTGTGCTGTTTAATCAATTAACTTCTAAGTAAGACTCTTGAACTTGCAAAAACACAAGTCAAAAGCACTCTCTATCGGAGAGCATCCTAGGTTTGCATAATCCCTGCATTAGTCTCATCTAGATTAGCTAAGTCTCTTGAACCACTGTCATAAGACAGGGTCAAGAGAGCTCTCTGTTGGAGAGTCTAATTAATTTACTTAATAAAATCTTCAACATACACACCCCTTTAATTAATTAACTCCCCTCCCTCCTTGCCGGAGTATGCTCTGACCGATCTCAGATCGGAATACCCAGAAACAGCACTGGATCTTTAAACCTTACAATAGTAACTTAATTAAAAAATTTCCCCCATAACCAACGCACCGGCGTTGTTTCGTTTAAATACCGAGGCATGTGGGCAAATTCCAAGTGTGCGTGCCGGGCAACCCAATCTGGGCACAGGTAGTTAAGTTATTGAACACTTACCTGTGACCCCAGACAGGTCTGTCATGTCTTCGAACAGAGCCACTTAAAGTATTTCCGGTTAGGACATCCAACTACCGTAAGCGAGACAAATTAAAAAACCTTTAAAACCTACCAAGAGCACTTGCAAAACCTAACATTCACTTGCATCATTTTGGGATTCATATCACTTTATACACGAAGCATCTCTGATAAGTTGACTCCATAGGCACTGGTTCTATCTTTTCGCATTATTGATAATCTGGGCCATTTGTCCATTGGATGTTTGATTATAAGTTATATATGTGAATGCTTTATCATTTCGTGAGTTCTCAAGTTATTGTCTATCTTTTAATTCTGGTGATAGCAACGCGGATTGCTTTGTCTTGTGTCTAATATTCATAATATTAATCATTTAAAATCACATTAACTCCTAAACAACACCCATCCGCATCCAAAAACACCTAAAACTTAACTTAAACATTGAGCCATAGAAAACTCTGTGTTAGGGACTAACCCCCTTGGCTTCGTTAGAAGTTAGCTTAAACGGAGGAGCTAGGAGTAGGTGACAGTACCTAGCTCTGTGCTTGCCCCCAAGGTCACACCTCTCCCACTTTCTCAAGTGAGAAGATAGCTTTCAACTGATTTCTGCTGCTGGTGTGCAATCGGCAGACAACATGGTCTATGGTATAGAAGACTTGCTCAAGCATGAGCAAGACAGACACAGGTTCCCAAAATCGGATGATGAAGTAGAACACACTGACAAAGACTCCAGTAATTCCTACAAGAAGAAAAGGATCAAGAAAGAGTCCACCAACCAAACAAACAAAGATAAGTGCTTAAATTGTCATTTCCTATATATTTGTTACTTAAATGTTATCTTTAAGTTGTGTAATATATTCAGTTAATTTATTATGCATGATTGAGTATCTACATTTATGAACACTATACTGCTGACTTGCATATGATTGGTAAGTATCCTATGGTGTTGTACAACATTCCATTGCTACTTATCTAGAATGAGACCTCTTTGCTGACATATTGGGAGTAGTGCACACTCTTAATAATGTTCTAGTAGAGATGGAAGGCATCTAGAAAGTTACCATATGTATACAAGATATGGACAAATGTTGCACGGGCTAAGAAAGTTGCATGATTTTGTGACATAAATCTTTATGCATAAGAATTTGTTGTTATTAATATGTTTTGGAAATTATAAAATGTTTCTAATCATGCAACTAAATTTGACTTGTAAGAAAGATCGCATACAATCACCTACAAGAAAAGGAGGATGAGACTTGTTCCAAAGAATAGGTGACAACGATTCAGCTAGAAGATTCACTTCAACGAAATGAAGAGGAACCTGAAGCACCCAAAGATAAAGACACTGTGACGAAAGAACGAGCTTCAGAAGAATATAAGAATCATGATATCACCAAGCCACGAAGAGCAGTAGATCCACCTTGAGAGATGAAGACCATCTTGGGCATGAGAGGTCATCCAAGAAGAAGAAAAGTATGGTGCTCTAGACAGGACTTCAAAAGAAAGGAAGACGACTCGAACACACTCCACTTATATGGCATTGGTGTGTGACATCATTGATGCAGATCCTTCCAGCCATGAAGAAGCAGCCGAGAAGAAAGACTGGAAGGATTCCATGATCGAAGAGTACCAGTTGATCATGGAGAATGATGTCTAGGATGTGGTTTCGAGACCTGAAGGGAACTCCATAGTGTCTTCCATGTCGATCTACAAGATGATGCATGCAGCAGATGGCAGCATTGAGAAATACAAAGCAAGGTTCGTGGTTTCTCAAAAAGAGGAAGTAGATTATGACGAGATATACTCCATTGACCAAACACACTTATCTAGAGAAGTAGAAGTGCATATCAAGCTGAGAACCACAAGTGCACAGAAGGCTTTGTACGAACTCAGAAGACACACATGGCATAGCACATATGGTTACATGAGGAGTTTGAAGATCACCTAGAGTGACGGAGATCTCAACCTTTGCTACAAGGTTAAAGATGTGTTGCCCACCTATTTCGACTAGGTGGCAACTCCATGTACATGAGAATGTACATAATTGTATCTTAGAAAAATCTGAGGATTTTTCACTTCTGCAAGGCTATTGCCCCTTTGTAAAACGAAATGTCTGCTCCCCTGCGTGGGAAAATTAATGTAATTTTATGTGCTAGTATGGGTCATATGATACGGATGCCACACCATGGAACTGGTTGTTAGGGAAGTCCCCTCATCGAGTGTTTTTCCCTTTCCAATTGATCTTGTTGTATAAACGAATTTAATCGGTTTGGTTTTCACTCAAAATCCTCCAAAGTGGTGACGGGCGTTCTACCAGTCAATTCCATGAGGTGGCTAAGGCTTTAAAGTGTGATTCATGACCATGCTAGGCATCTGTATAGAGTCTTGCGGAGTTTCGTTGTGTTGTTGTATTTTTAATTATTTTTTCTAGTTAATTAATTTCACCCCTTGGTGATTAATTAACTCAGTCGTGATGTAATAATGTAATCGCTCGAGCATGGCATTTTGTAATAGGGGCTATGAATGCAAAGTTAATTGCTATGAAACCCCCTAAGCCACTGCTTCGAATCCCATGTCATTCTGATGAGTGGTTGAGGAAATAGACCATTTTTGTCTAAGCAAGGTCTATTTTTCCTAAGGAATTAATAAAATTCCCTAAGTCAAAATTCACATTTCTTGATTTTGAAGTAAAAAATCAAGAAATGCCATGGTAAGTTGGTATGGGTGTTCCTAAGCCTGGGAAAACTTATTCCAAAGTTTTCCACCCCCCCATGGCCTAGATACAAATTTTTCAAGTTTCTTTTTTAATTTTCCTAAGTCAAAATTGGAAAATTTAAAAATTTAATTGAAAATTTTTAATCTAAGGTGAAATTTATTTAAGCCTAAGTCTAAAGGCTAGATAAAATTAGTGGAGCTAATGACTAAGGTTAAAGCCAAGTTAAATGGTTAGACCCTCACTAAAAAGACCACATCCAAGTCAAAACCCCCACTAGAGTGGGCGCTAGTATGAAAACCCTCATCATTTTTAATGGGGCGTCAATGTATAAAGGGTGCTACCATCTATGTAATGGAGGGCGCATGCATTTAATCTCCACTATATTGAGTAGAGCGTCCACGCTAAGGATGGAGGCGTCCACATTATGGAGGCGCTATCAAAGTTGGAATGAAAGTCAACGCTAATCTAGAGGAGGACCCACGCTACAATGAGGGGACCCACGGCCATTTTGGTAGAGGCGTTACCATATATAGTGGAGAAACGTCAAGTAAAGAGGTCGCTAAAGTTTAAATGGTGGCGCTAACATGGAAGTGGCCCCATGCTAGAAATGGAGGTAGCGCTACTATAAGATGAAGGCCCACGTTTTATTTGGAGGCTTTATCATAGAAGGGACCCACGCCAAGTTTGGAGGTGCGCTAGCCCATATTAGAGGGACGCCATGCATAGAAGGAGAACGCTACTTTGGAGAAATGCGCCACATATGGAGGAGTCTACTAAATTTAGAGGAGGGCGAATGCATTTTGGCCCACGTTTTACATATTTGGAGGAGCCGCCATCTTTGGAGATTTCCACCATAAATAGAGGGGCGCCTATGCTATTTGGGCCCACTCTATTTTATCTTTTCGATTTTTCCATTTACATAAAAGCTAATCTAATGGTGGAAATTTAGTCTATAACCTAGATCTAAAGGTTAATATGGTTAAAACTTGGATTAGGCTTTCAAGCCATTGATTTAAAATTAATCCAAGGGCAGAGATTAATGGAGAAGAATAGAAAGCCAAATACCTAGATCTAGTGGGTGAGATTAAACCCTAGATCTAGATCTAATCTCAACCATTTATCTTCAATAGGTTGGGGTTTGCCTCAACTATTTAATGAGGGTCTCACTCCTTCATTAATGATCATTCATGCTATTGTTATGCTGCCGGAATTTCTTGCTCTCATTCTTGCTACCATTGTATTGAAGATTTGCCCAAGTTGGGCCATTGAATAAAAATTTCTTTGGAGAGATACTATGCTGCAATTTTTTCATGATCTACTACTCTTGAGGTAACTTTGTATTTGTCTTGTTTGCATGTATTATATTTTCTAGTTAGCTCTCCACAAAGTGTTTTGTGGAGAGATTAAAGAGTAAAAGTGTTTTTACTCTTTCTTATGAATGATTTAACATTTCTTTCAAAGTGTTTTGCAGGAAGTGTTAGGTATTCATCTCTAGGATTACAATATTTTGCAGGCATAGATTATATTTACAGGTTATCCAAGCAAGGAGATCTCTCCAAATATCATTCCGGCAATATTTTCAATTCGGCCATCTACTTTCAGCCTATTTAAAACTGAGTTTTATTCACTGTTTAGTAAATATAACCCTTGTTTTAGGGCCCTAACCTCTTATATATTAGTTTACCCTTTTATTTCTGCTATTTTCACCTCATTTAGGTGGCTGGAAACTCATTTTCCAGCCCTCTAAATAACATATTACTGTCACTTATTACATTCAGAAATTTTTTTGTAAATTTGTAATTGTATCAATTTCAGCTTATATTTATTTACACTTTGAGCTTAATTGTGGTATCCCACGTCTGACCTCAAAGGATCGAGGTCAGAACGCGAAGCGCTCAGAGTCGTGAAAAGTATTTGTCTGTCATATTTTTATGTAAATTTGTAAATCTTATACTAATATTTTAACAACAGTTTTAGTGTTGTTTCTATGATTTCCAGCGAAGAGTAGTTCGCTGGTTTTTGACAGGTTATACACGTTTAAAGGAGATTTGCTGCCCAAAAGGACACAAAATTTCCTCAAACTTCAACCGGCACAAAAGGCGTTCCAATCCTCACCTCTCTTCCATATTTTTTTTCTAATTTTTGTAAACCCCAAAGAGAGTCTCTTGGGGTATTCTTCAAAGCTTATAAGCTTTTGTAATCTATAATAAATAGAGTAGGAAGTAGGCTAATATTTGCTTAAGTTTTTCTGTTTATGCAAATTTTATTTTTCTGTTAAAGTAATCATACAACCCATTAAACCTGTGTATCCTCTATCCACTTGTCATCTCCCTTTAGGGAATTCAAGCTGGATATGAAAAGCAGGGGAAGTGGGGGCTTAGGTAATTAGAATAACTTTTCTTTTTCTTGTACTACAATCTACAATCAAACACTTTATTTCCCAAGTCATCTTGGTGATCACTTTAAAATAAACCTTGCATATTAACCATCAAAATTAAAACTAACTTTTAAAAATTACCAACAACACTTCCCACATCCTGCTCCTCTACTCGCTTATCACCCTCCGGGGTACTCCGAGATACGACCAGGGGAAAGGGAAGTCTTAGTTTAATAGGCATCCATCTAGCGATTTTCGAATTGATTAAAAACAGTGACTCGGAAGCTGCAAGGGGTAGCAGACCGCGGGCGGTCTCTAGGTGCTTCGATGTCCTCCTTGTGAGCACCGGGCCATTGGGGTTTGACCTGTGAGCTAGGGGTGGGCTTTGCTCCCACCTGTTGAGCGCAACAACAATCCCTCTTCGGTTTGAGAGGAACTAGATCGGGGTAGTCACACCACCGGATCTAAAACTTAATCCAAGAAGAACAACTTTAATAAAATCAACTAAAATAAACCAAGAGACAATTCAAAAACGGTTCTACAACATCTTCTATTTTCAAGCACTCTTTATTTCCAACATTCCGCACTACAATTTTCTATTCCAGCACTTTATTTTGCAGTTGCATCTATTTACTTTCAATCTTGCAAATGGTCATGTGGTAGATGCTTAATTGCTTAAGTTCTTTCCATACTTTTAATTTACTGCCGGTTTGATAACTTTCATTTATAGCATTTTTAGCCATATTGTAAATCTGGTTCATGATCCATACTGGTAGATAATCTGTACATTGTTGAATGTTTTATTTCCTTATTGTTTATAATTATTTGGTTTATTCATATATTTCATTGTTAAACACTTAAGCCATAAGTTCAATCATAGCTTAAATCTCTAAATTGTTTTTTTTTTTTTTGTAATCTTGTAAAGTGGTAACTTATTTTGACTCCATTATCTAGGCACTGGTCTTGTTTTATATAAGGTCTTAGCCTCATTCTGTAAACGATCCCTTTAATTAATCCTTAATTAATTAATAAACCTGGAACATAGTCTTTCCATAGGGACTACCCCCCTTGGCTATGTTGGGATCTTGCCTAAACGGAGGAGTTGCGGACTGAGGTGACAGTGGTCCCCAACTCTCACTTGCCCCCAAGGACACACATAGCAGGTTGTGACTTTCCTGCACCTTAAAGTGTGAATTAGGTGGCAACAAGATGGAAGCCTACAAAGGACGAGAAGCTCATAGATGAGTGCAAGACGAACTTTCAACAAAGTTCAAGTTGGAGGATTTTGGTATCCAATGACCTTGAGAGATGACATAGAAGCCTACCTGTCACTCCAATACAGAATGTTTCAATACCTAGAGTACAAAATACAGAGGGAGGATGGTGCTTTGCTTCAGAGGGAGTTGTTGTCACATATATAGTAGTTGGGCTACCGTTGTTCCTAAGCAGTACTGAGTTGTTGATTGAGCTAGTCCTTTACTATGAGATCAGCAGTTGATGAGCCACTAGTTGATGATCTCTCACTTTCAGCAGATCCAAAGCATCCTGATTGACCAATTCTATGCCATGACTAAGCCCCATGACCCCATATTTGATGACTAAGTTAGCCATTCTTCCATGACCCATAGCAGATTTATTACAGTGCCCATGATATGTACCTGCAGTAGTTGTTTCAGTGATCCTCAGATTTGTTTCAGATCCAGTGCAGGTATATGACCCAGGTGATATTATAGTTTTGTGCATATGGACTTTGATGTCGCTCTATTGTCTACTTTAGCAGTGAGACTTAGTTGATAATGGTTCTATGTTGGCAATACTTTATTTTTACTTGGAATCTAAAGTACAAATGATTTAGTTGTTATGTCCAAGAGATTCCTCTGTATACTCATTGGCCTTGCCCTGCTTGTAGTAAATATTTGGTCATTTCCCTTTAGGGACACAACTTGCTAGTCTTGGCACCATCTTCAATGTCTTTGTCCATCTGTTTCCTTCCCTTGTTGTTGATTAACCTTGACTTGTAACTTGACTAGTGACATCTAGGATTTCCCCCACCTTCACCTCTATGTTAGAATAGGTCTCCATGTTTAAATTGTGTCTCGGTGTTGGTTTATGTGATGCTTATCACAAGGATGGTCTACCTCTAGGTATTGAACACAAGTAGTCTTACCAAAGAGTGTCTTTAGACACTAAGGCATCAGAGCTTAAAGTTATTCTAAATGGATGCCCTGCCAGCAAAACCAAAGTGTCTTTAGACACTTTTGCAAATAAAGTATAAATGTTATAAAATAGTCAATGGCCAAAGGATGAGCACTCATCTATTGTATGATGTAAGGCTCATTTGCCCCACCAAGGGAAATAGGGTGAGGCAAACCCGTCGAGGCTATGGATGCTCACTGGCAGTGGAGCTACGCCTTAGTCATTTTATGGAGCCTAAAAGGCTTTCCAAGGCACCTATTTTTGTAGGCTAGCTATTACCTTGTGTAAAAGTGAAATAAATATCCTAAAAGTTTATGGCTGGAGAATGAGCATTCATTCATTGTATAATGTATGGCTCATTTTCCCCCACAGGGAAACAGGGTAGGATTGGACACCAAAGGTCATGTCTTTGACATTTTTTGGAAGCACAAAAGGCTTACTAGGACACCTGCCTCTAGAAATTAACTAGTGTATATTGCAGTGCAAACAAATAGCTAAAAAGTTGATTGTCTAGAGTCTAGTGGAGCCTTCTCATCATTCCACCCATTTGTGAGACAATGCCATTCTCTATTGTTTATCTAGTCCAACTTGAGGGTTGTGTGGATTCCCTTGTCCTTTAGCCTAGATGCTTACAGTGTCAAATGTCAAGTATTTTCCTTGACCTTACATGGTTTCATTCACCTTCACCCTCGACTAGCAAAATGGCTAAATCTATAAATGAGTATACACTCAAGGTTCTTGTTTAAAGCGGCTGATCATTTTGATTTACATTATATATATATATATATATATAGTGGTTATACTCAAGTCGCCAACAGAAGCTATTTGCACTTGAGTCTCACTATTAGCATAGATAATTGAGCATGCATTTCCATTTGTACTTGGCAGTTTCAAAGTTTAGCACTTGGGTAATCATCTGATCAACCTTGACATGGTCAACCCAGTGTTGACCAAGCCACGAGTAAGCTTCGGGATGAGTTTTGGACAGATGATTATGGATGATTATTTGTGGTCTATATGTGTCCATCAGACATATTCATGCTTTAGATGGTGGATTACTATGATAGCTTGTATTATTTTTATGATTATCAGCATGTACAGACTTTATTATTTTTATTGTTTTGGCATGGATGGGGCCTCTGACGTACCTTTGGGATGCACATATTGTGTATGAGTACTCATTCCTAGTTGATTTGCACATTTTAAGTCCATTAGTGGAGCTGGTTTTCAGTTTCATGTAGTTACAGGAGAGATATGGGTCTTTTAGGCATTTTTCAGCAGATTTGCCATGGGAAATTAAAAATAAAACACAATGTAGATAATAGTGAGATCACCTAAGGAGCCAGAGGGAATCTTGGGGTGCAGCTAGTCGATTGTACCATACCACTATGATGCCAAACCCATCTGTCCAGTCATTTGGCTTCAGTTTTTGGTCCATGGTGAGATATTGGCAGTTTTATGTTCTTGAGACAACATTTTAATGTTAAAAAATGGCTAATAACGAAATCGATTTGGGAAACAGAGGCAAGGAAATGGCATGGAGTTGGTCCAAGGCATAGTGTTTGGGTCACCTTCATCATTCGGCATCAACTTCACTCTACATGGGGTCCACACGTCCTTGATTTCTTCATTTTGAGGGTGTTTTGATGTATTTTTTAGGGGAACGTCCTAGTGATTTCGATCACTTCATGATATTATTGACCATCACACATTGGTATTGAGCCATGGGGCCATGCTAGTGAAGGATATTATAACCTCCTAGCCCCACCATGTCCTATCTTATGATTATTTGCCATTTTTTATGTGGTGTGCCCTCTCCTTAGGCATTTTAGTAATGTGCCCCCTCTATTATTTAGTTGATCCATGTATGGTGTATCCGACTAATCTTAGTCATAGATTAGGATGATTCTATCTTATGATCTTGACCCTTGATCTTTTTGGATCTAGGTTTTATGTACTGGAGAGATCTATATATTGAGATGCTCTCTCATTTGTACAGGGACTTTTCGCTCTCAAGCTTTCAGAATAATAAAATATTTTGCAAAACCCTCAGAAGCTTTGTCAAATATCTTGTGTGGAGATTGGAAAACCTATTTCTTTCTAACATTCTTGTAGATCTATGTCATGTTAACATTTTTGCAATTGGTCGTACCTTTGATGAACTAGGGGTATTTGAAGGGGGCGTTGTTGTGACTGAGCTCTATATCTCTTCCTCAAATCGTTTTGGGTTCAGGGACTAACTTTATTGTATCTTAAGATCATCTTGGATGCTTTTTGAGTTTCTCTTCATTGATTATCATCTTCTTTTTGCAAAACCATTCTCATAGGTAGATCTCTTTTGCACGAGGAGGGCGATTTGGTCTCTTGGAGGAGAAATCGATTTCACTTGGCATTGCATGGAAAACTCTCGTAATTGATTGGAAAGGGAAGATCATCACTATACAAGGTTAGTAGCTAAGTCACAGGACACGTCCTAAATGCCTCCGTGTCCCGTATTTTGCGTGTCGGACACGAAAACGGCCCTAATACGTGTCAAACACAAAAATTTATGTGTCCAAAAATCAGGACACCATCTGGCACGTGTCGGACACGTGTCCTGAGCGTGTCCCGATTTTTGGACACGTGTCCTATAAAAAATGAATTTCAGGCATA